>OY288110.1:42978114-43486103 GCA_958431115.1 Syrphus vitripennis | reverse complement strand
ATAATAATAATAATAATAATAATAATAATAATAATAATAATAATAATAATAATAATAATAATAATAATAATAATAATAATTATTATTATTAGAAATGAGTATTAAATCTGCTCAAGTGGATGAACCGAAAAAGAAATAACAATACCAAACCGATTTTATTATTAAATACAAATATAACTTTATTGATAAAAAAGAAAATTTAGTAAAAGTTTAGAATACGAAAGTTAAGTACGTATTATGCGACGCGTTGCAATAAGAAGAAAAGAATGTTAAATTATTATTAACGACAGTATCTGTCAGATGAGTTTAGGCTTGTTCAGCTTGTTGTCATGATTGTTTCAGAGTGACACGGAACGATAAAGTAGAACTCCAACACTCCCCCTCGTTACGTGACCACAGACTGCATACCAAGTATCTCAAGGCACTTCCAATGCTTGGGTCCAGGTAAGCGCTTAGTTAAAATGTCTGCACCCATGTCCTCAGTCCTCAGGTAATGAAGATGAATGTTGTTTTTAGGTAGTGCTTCCCGCACAAAGTGATGCCGAACATCAATATGTTTGGTACGGGAATGAAACACTGGATTCAAAGCAAGTTTCTGAGCTCCCATGTTATCACAAAGGATCGACACATCCTTTACAAGCGACTCAAATCCAAGTTCTTTAATGAATCTTTGCAGATAAATACCTTCCTTTACTGACTCTGTGAGACTCATATATTCTGCTTCAGTGGAAGAGAGTGCAACGGTCCTCTGTTTGCGTGACTCCCAAGTAATAGCTGCACCGGCGAGGATGAAAGCATACCCAGTATACGAACGTCTATCATTCGGGCAATTGTCCCAATCCGCATCCACCATACCAGTCAATCCGGTTTTCGATGGTGCATACATCAAACCTTTGTTTTTGGTACCCTGAAGATAGCGCAAGACTCGCTTGCCGGCCACCCAATGTTATTCCTTGTAGCAATCATTAAATTGGCTTAACCAACTTACAGCATAAGCGATATCGGGGCGAGTACCCATTGCCAGGTACATATGTGATCCTACAAGCTCACGATATGGCACCTTCCTCTGATCATCGTCATTTTGTTCCGAGTTGCAATTGTTCGCTGCACCGACACACATTGGAGTTGTAACTGGTTTACTATCTGCCATCCCGAATCTCTGTAGCACATCACCTATGTAACCTTGTTGATGTATGGTGTATCCATCAGCTCTTTTGATGAACTCTAGACCTAGGCAACACTGAACTTCACCAAGGTCCTTAAGAGCAAATGGTTGCCGGCATACTTTAGATGTCGCCCCATTCGACTCCCACCGTGAGCCGGCAACCCTTACTCTTTTTTTTTGCGGAGAGCTTATGGAGGTTTTAAATGATATTTATTGATATTTTTTGGATGCAATAATCCAAAAAATAGTCTCCTCTTTCCCCGGACTTGTTTATAAACAGAAACAGCAACCAAAAAATTAGTAAATGATGTGATCGCTTGGGGGCCGACGCGACGTGTGGAACGTGCTGAACTATGCAAATTTATATACAATGTTCAATTGTTCATGGGTCGATATTTCTTTGTTGGATAATAAAGAATCATTTTTGCCTATTGAAATGTAAACATAAGAAATTAATTGAAGATTGTTTGTTTATTTGATTTGTAAATATGTTTTTAGAAACCTAGTTTTTGGTGTAGATTATTTTTCGGACAAGGAGATTAAAAGCAAATCGAATACATTTTTTACTCAGAAAAATACCTAATGTTAAAATAACGTTAAAATAATGCATTATATTCAGATACTTGTTGGAAATATCTATAACTCAAAATTGAAACTAAAGTGTTAAAGCAATGAACTCAACACGGTATTTTACGGCTTTAGGAAACACTAACATACATATACAACGAGGTTGCTTTTATACACTTTTAAAATCTAAAAATGTATAATTCAACCAACCGCGAAAACCTTAAAAGTTATATGAGGTTACCTTTGTAAGAAAATCTTTTGTTCCTAAAAATCCATCTTTTTGTTTAATTTTCAAATCTCAATTGAATAAAAAAGTTAACCGACGAATGCATTATTTGATTTACTATAAAAAAAAGTTCAAGACATTAAAAAACTTTTTTTTTGTTAGTTTTTGTTGTTTGGCCAAAGGGCAAAGGAAGTAGGTTTAAGAAAGTAACGTTTTCGACTTACATATAATAGTCCAGTCATTTGGTACATTACTTAGAAAGTTTTCCGGGAGTTTTGAAAATTGGCAATTTTATAGATTTAGATATGCTCTTTCCAAATTTCAACTTTGCCACCTCGTATGTTTGCCGCTCGCACGTCGCACCGCCATATTGAAAAAATGGCGCCTAAAATCAGTTTTTTGATAATAACTTCTTTCCGACGCATATTACAGGAAAAACATTTTTTTACAAAATAAAAGTAAAGGAAATTTCCCACAATTTATGTTATAATTTTTTTTCCCCTAAAATAAATAGTTTTGGCGTAGGAGCGCTATAAAGTATTGAAAAAATGGCGCCTAAAATCAGTTTTTTGATAATAACTTCTTTCCGACGCATATTACAGGAAAAACATTTTTTTACAAAATAAAAGTAAAGGAAATTTCCCACAATTTATGTTATAATCTTTTTTCCCCTAAAATTAATAGTTTCGGCGTAGGAGCGCTATAAAGTATGCAAGCGAGATTAATACCGCTGTGCAATACATTTATTCATATCTCGAAGAAAATTCCGAAGAATGTCAGTCTTCTCTGGACGAACTAATGACAAAAATTGAAGGTGATTACCGTCCACACATAAAAACAGTGAAAGCACAACTGCTTAAAAAATATGGTGATGATATTTTAATTGCTGTCACTGCCAATAAGGCGCCTGTGGTTTGTTTTCGAAGTACAGGGTTTAAGTTATTAACGGATGCCTGGTACAATGAAAAAAGTGACAACAGCGTATTGTAAAAGCAGCAGCAATAATTGTTACAGAAGATATTCGGGCTAAGGTGTACGAGACAAATCATTATCCTCCATCAGACAATTTTTTTCAAGATGTCGAGTCAGATATCCCTGAAAGTTTGCAAATTTTTCTGGATGGTATAATTTTAAAAAATAAACGAGCGTCACTTGACAAATGGAAGAAAAAAAGCATTGCTCTCGCACATTCCATTATTGCCGTAGTAAGGCCGAAATCTTTTATATCATCGGTTCAGGTTGGAGTAGCAGTATTTTTATTTCAAAAATATGGATCTCGACGATTGATAGATATAATTAAATGTATTCCATTGCGGTATCAATGTCGCTTGCATACGGGCCTCTTTTTTTCTTTCTTCGGTAGAGGGCGTTTGATACAATTTCTTCATACACGAATTGTGATATTGTGCATCGGCTGCGACTAAGTCAATAACCTGCTCCACGCGTTCAACTATTGCTTGTCCCCAATCATCTTTACGAGCCCGAGCAAGTTCTGAAATACTATTTTCCATCGACAATTTACGCACACTATACACAATATATTACGTTCACATAAACGCGTCTGTTTTTGTTTAGATATGAACTCTGCTGTTATCTCAGCAGCACATAAAAAGCAATGATTTTTGAATAAGAACGTTGGACGTGTAGATCCCAGTAGTTGTACTTGAGAAGTTGTACCATAACTTCTCCTACGCAAAGCTGCAGCGATTAACTTCTCATTATTATATCGTTTTCAACGCCCATCGTCAACTACTATGGATTTCAATCCCACCAAAAGTTTGTATTTATTGTCTTTTCTTTTTATACTTGACTGACGAAAAGTTTCCAATCCTTATTCCTTCACTTCAATAACTTCACTTTCTTGCAGTATATCACCACAAATAAAGCAGTTTACTTCATTAGAAGCTATGGCTCTATAAATGCAAACGACACTGTGAAATGATAAACGCATACTAATGACTCAGACTAAACATTTCTATTGGTGCCAGATGTTTCTTAGAAGGGGAAGAAGGGGCTTGACACTTTATGGCGCTCCTACGCCGAAACTATTAATTTTAGGGGAAAAAAGATTATACCATAAATTGTAGGAAATTTCCTCTACTTTTATTTTGTTTAAATATGTTTTTCCTGTAAAATGCGTCGGAAAGGAGTTATTATCAAAAAACTGATTTTGGGCGCCATTTTTTCAATATATCATATCTAAATCTATAAAATTGCCAATTTTCAAAACTCTCGGAAAACTTTCCAGGTAACCTCTATTTTTTCGACCAAATGACTGTACTAGGTTTTATCATTTTTATTCTTTTTTCTTTAGCTGGTTTTAACATTGCAAAAGCACAACCGATTTTTATTATTTTTTATTTAAACAATATAGGTCAGAAATTTGTATGTACCATACACCATTTTCTGTGTGGATAACGGTTTTCCCGCAATTTATTTGCTAAAATAACATTATTTAATTAATGTTAAATGTGAATGAAAAGAGAAAGATGATGTTTAAAGTGATGTAACATTATACATAATTAAATTGTAATATTAGTTTGAATATTAATAAAAAAACTGGTTTTGTAGACTGTATTTTTATTATATAAAAAAAATCTAAAACTAATTAACAAAACTTTAATTCAAACTTTGTATATGAAAACTATAGTACTATCATGGCGAGTTTTTTTAGGGTTGCAGAGGTCCTGGTGGTGGCGCTGCAAAATGTGAGGTGTAAAATTCGATTTGGGGAGTCTTTAAGCGTCGAAAATTGGTGGTAGGGGCAAGAGTAGACTATTTTTTGGATTATTGCATCCAAAAAATATCAATAAATATCATTTAAAACCTCCATAAGCTCTCCGCAAAAAAAAAAAGAGTAAGGGTTGCATAGGTAAATTAGATGTCGCCCCATTCGATTTCCACCATGATAGTACTATAGTTTTCATATACAAAGAAACTTCTTGTCGATGACAGCTGCAATCGATTGATCGGGTGCGTTCAGTTAAGTTTATTTCATTGGGTTGTGTTCAGTTTTTTGTAGTGAGTTCTTTTTGTTCTCGAAAGAACTTGTTGCTACAGGGCTCCCCCCTATGTAGGGGCGAAGCGTTGTGGCGGTTTGATTATTCATCCAGATCTCGTTGTTGCATTGGGTCTATTTGAGTTTGGTGATCTTACCCCGGGTGCGTGAGCTGGATTGCTTTGAGAATCAGAGCTAGCTAGTTGGTAGGCTGGCTTAAGACGTTGGATAGAAATGAAGACATTTTTGCTTGGCATAGCAACTTTGAAAGCGAGAGGCTGGCGTTCGAGTACGGCAAAAAGTCCCGAATATGTTGGTTACAGGGGACGCTGAACGTGATCGTTGCGAACGTAGACGTGTGACGATGTTTTTAGGTCTCTTGGGACGAAAACAGGCCTTGTGTTACAGCTTGAGAACGATGGTGAAAGTCGTTGAAGTGTCTCCCTCAAATCTCGTACAAAGTTGACTGGCTCATTGGAAGCAGTTGCTTCAAAAAAATCTCCAGGAAGTCGTAGTTCTGTGCCGAATATTAGTTGAGCAGGTGCGGTTCACCATCGACCGAAGTCCGAGGAGGACAGCCGGTAGGGCAGTCACCCAATTCACGATGGAATAAGGTAGATTCGTATTGCCGGCCCTGGTCTGTAGTTAGGCGCAGAGGACATCCAAATCGTGCTACCCAATTGAAAAGAAATGCGTCAGCCACATAAGTTGCGGTGATGTCGCCCATCGGAACGGCTTCCGGCCAACGTGTTGCTCGATCAATGCAAGTGAGCAGGTAGCTGAATCCGTTGCAGGTCGGCAACGGGCCCACGATGTCAATGTGGACGTGTTCAAACCTTTCGGCTGCGGGAAAAGTCCCCAAAGGTGGATTGGTGTCTCTGAAGCTGATGGTGGGTTGCGAAAAGCAAAGGTGAGAGGCTTGTGGTCAGTGAAAATAGAACAAGACCGTCCTTCGATGAAGCGTCGGAAGTGCTCGATTACCAGCTTAATTTCCAACGACTCCCGATCGTAAGTGCTGTATTTCTGTTGTCTCGTCGTTAAAGCCTTTGAAAAGAATCCCAGGGGTTTGGATTTCCCTTTCACGACCTGGAGAAATACAGCCCCTACGGCTGTGTTTGAAGCGTCGGTCATGAGGCGCAATTCGGAGCGTGGAAGAGGGTGTGATAACGAGGTGACATCTGTTAGTGCCTAACGACAGCGAAGAAAAGCAGCTTCTGAAGATGTTGTCCAGGAAACTGGTGTGTTATCCTTTTTCTTTGAGCCATGGAGCATTTTACAGAGTGGTGCTTGATCTGTTGCAGCATTCGGCATACTTAGTCTGAAAAAATTTATTGCACCGAGAAAGCGGCGTAGCTCAGTGACTGTTGTTGGCTTTGGATATTCTGCCATTGCTTTGACAGAGTCTTACGGTGATCGGATACCTGCCTCGTCAACTTGGTATCCAAGGAATGTAATTACCTGCTTACCAAATTCACACTTATCTTTGTTGAGGGTGATACCGTTTTAGTCGAAGCGTCTAAAAACCTCCTTCAAATGGGTCAGACGTTCTTCTTGGCTGTTGTTGGGTTTGTGCCGAAAGTCATTAGTATGAATTCGTATAGCCCGAAAGGAGTTATAATTGCAGTATTCGGTATATCTTCAGAAGCCATGGAGATCTGGTGGTATGCACGTGCAAGATCGAGGCGAGAAAAAATTGTCTTACTTGGCAAGATGAGTTGAAAATCTGTGAGGCGTGGCAGTGGATACCTGTCGGGGCGAGTTACGGCATTGAGCCGCCTATAATCACCACAAGGTCGGATGGAGCCATCTTTTTTTGTTACGATGTGTAGTAGACTAGCCCACGGACTTCTCGAAGGTCGACAAATGCCATCACTTACCATGCGTTGAAAGCCTTAGCTTGCATGTAAAACTTAGGTGGAATTGGTCTGGCACGACAGTAAACGGGTGCACCAGTTGTTTCCAAATGATGTTGCACAGCATGCTGTAGAATTCGTAAAGCGCTGAGAGGCAGTGTGATAGCTGGATACAACTGAAGCAGGTTGATGTAAACGTCATTGTGGTTGATGGCATTTACCAAAATGTCATCTGATGACGTGAGAAGACGTGAGATACTGCGGTTGTAGCCCTGATCGACAAGTTGACGGCCATAAACATCAACTAAAAGCCGGAAGAAACTCAAAAAGTCTGCTCCCACGATTGAATGTGGAATCATTGCACGGGTGAAAACCCAACGGAATATGCGCCCTAAACCAAAGTCTAAAGCAAGTGTCGTTGTTCCAAAAGTGCTTATTTGGGTTCCATTGACTGCCCGTAACCCGATGGGATTTGGATCTCGTCTGTTTGTGCTTTTGATGGCTGATGCTGATATAGCGGCTCCACTATCTACAAGGAAGCGATGGCCAGAAATTTTGTCGTGAATAAAGAGGCAATTTGACTTACCAGCAACCGAAGAAGCCTCACCTAAAGTTGCTGGTGGGCGTTTCCCTGCTTGTAAGTACATGGTGATGTGCATTTTTGTGCTTTTGAGCCCTACCGACGCACAGTGGTTTGGTTTGTATGGGAGCGCGGAAATAAATCGATAAAACCTGTAATATAAATTGGAGAGAAATGAAATTTGGCACACATGTGTGGGTTAGGGAAACACACATTTCCCCAAAATTTGGATTAAAAATAACAATTAGAAGATGAGTTATTGAGATTTTTCTAAATTTTGGGGTTTATTGTTCATATAAAAAAATAACAATTTATGTTTTGTAACACTTTTTGCTTTAATATGTAAACATTACAAAAAATACTTATAATACTAATTACATAAATAAATAATTAAATAAATAAACAAATAAATAAATGTATAAATACATAAAAATAAATTACATAGTCATTAAAAAATATTAATTAATTAATTCAAGAGCTTCTTCACTCAATGGAAGGTTTTTTTTTTGGTTCCGGCCTCAATTGGGTTATAAAGGGATCAGATGATATCATGATCATGTGGAAAACATCCTCATTTGTAGATAGCCGAGAACATTTCCTGGAGTGGTGGGTTCTGTAATATTTGTAGTCCTTATTTCTGCTTTCCTGGGCCTCCTCTGAAAGTGATCCCACTGGCAAAGATGCACTTTGTATTACTTCTGCTCCGTGTAATAATATTTTATGAACTGTTGCAGGCATGTGATACCAAGGGTATAACGAAATCGCCAATTTAGCTGTCTCTTCAGAATAAACCTTAAATTTTTCTGTATCAATTGAAAAATTGCAGCAAATTACTTCCAATATGACTGAAAGTCTCGTTATCAACCTTGAATCTATTTTGGTGATCTCTGCAGTCAGAAGCGGATTTTCAAAAAATCTATATACAGGTAAAACCACAAAAAGCACTTTTTTTTTATTTTACCTGTCCCTATTTTTTGCGTAATGTCATACAAAATTTAAAGATTATACCTGATTTCTGTTCATATTTTATTTAGGTACTTACATATAGTTTAATACATCATAATTTTTTTATTTTAATTGTAATTTTTAAATAAAAGTTAGAAAACAATTGGAAAATAAGTCAGGCAAAAAGAAAGTTTTGCTCTAAAAATTGAATATCTCACAGGTTAGGCAATGGATTAATTCTATTTTATTTTTTTAAGAAAGGTACATATTTTTTCTAAAAATTAAGCTCTTATCTAGTTATCTGTGACAAGTATTTTTGAAGAAATTGTAATTTTTCGGGATATATCGTCGTCAAAACCGTGTTTTTTAAGACCTGATTCAGGTGAACAAAATTGAACATAAGTCACAGGGTTGGATCCAGACGGATTCTTTTTGAGCTAGGTAGGTGAGTATTGTAGCTTTCAAGTGAATGTAGTCAGAGCGTGTAGGCAAGTGTAGCTAAAATTGTAGCTCTAAGGAAAAAACAATAAAATTTTAATTTTAGAGCTCTCTGCTCTGACTTATCTAAAATATACATATATACATATATATATATATGCATATGTTTTTTTTTAAGCTTAAAGATGTAGTTTTTGAAATAAAAATAAAAATTCTGACTTAAAGTTTTATAAACGCTATTTTTCGTGCCAAGAAGTTAGTGCAAGAAAATATAGGAATTTCAAAATTGAAAAAAAGGGTAACTTTGGAGCCCTGTATCTTCAATACTTATGAACAAAAATTGCTCAAATTTTCAAAAATCATAGACCAACTATATAACTATAATAAAATAAAAAAACTAACTTCATACTAACACTTTCATTTTTTTGATTTATTTCCGCATTTTAACCACTGTGCGACGGTGAAACCAACAATGACCAGGAGTGGTGTTGCTCTGCCGGGCTTCTGACTTTAATTGATTCATTGTTGTTGATTGATGAGTGGATTTGGCAGTGGCGGCGTGTTGTTTGATCTGCTTTTCTAGTGTACTAAGCCTCTGCAAGATACTGTTAATATTCTCGTTAGCAGAAGGATTTGCTTTTGCAGACGTCGTCGTCGGTGGTAGGGCAGCAATAGTTTTAGGTGAAGAAGAGTGGCTCATTATTTTTACTGCGACATCAGCCAGTGTGTTCAGGTCACCTTTTACAGCGGAGAGTATCGACCTCACATTTGATGGCAAACGAGAAAGCCACATGACTTGCAGAACCTTGTCGGGAGTGCCTGAAGATCTTGAGAGGACGCGAATACGCCGAAGAAGCTGATAGGGCTGTGAGTCGCCCAGATCAAGGCCCTCTATGAGGCGTTGCAAACGTTGTTCCCCACTCTCTTCATAAACTTCTATGAGCCTCGATTTGACTTGAGCGTATTTGTTTGACGATGGTGGAGTCAGAAGGATGTCTGACACTTGCTCAAGGTCCCTCCGGTCGAGATTGGCAACGACGTACTGGAACTTTGGGTCGTCATTCGGCTTGGAGACAGAAAGAATAGCCTCGAGCTGCGCAAACCAAAGCGATGCGATGGTCGGTCACGCCAAAATTGTGACATTCGTGCAGCTACAGAGAGTCCAGAAATTGCCATCGGTCGAGATTCTGCAGGTAGATCATCGGCGGGTTTTCCATCGTCGTCGTCTGCTTTTCCACCTCCTCCATTTTTACTCATATCGCTGCCTGTGTATTGTAATTAGTGATGAGACTTCTGTTTCAAAAAAAAAATATTTGTGAATTATGGGACTAATGGAAGCAAAAGATAATTGAAAATTAATGTGCAACACGATGTGAGCAATATTGGGCAACGATATGAGCAAATAAAGAACAAAAATATGCAAGGATGTCGTTGATTCTTGTGGATTATGGTAGTGGAAGGGGTGATGCTGAATTCCGTAGTGGTTGAGGTTAGTAGTGGGTGTCGAAAAAAATTAATGAAAATGTTCTAACGCGGGGTCACCAATGTAATATTAGTTTGAATATTAATAAAAAACTGGTTTTGTAGACTGTATTTTTATTATATAAAAAAAATCTAAAACTAATTAACAAAACTTTAATTCAATTAAATTTATACCCACTACACCCTTTGCTGACGACGAAAGAGAAAAAGTAAAGGAAGTTGAAACATCTTGTCGATGACAACTGCAATCGATTGATCGGGTGCGTTCAGTTTAGTTTATTTCATTGGGTTGTGTTCAGTTTTTTGTAGTGAATTCTTTTTGTTCTCGAAAGAACTTGTTGCTACAAAATCATACCTAGAAAAAGCTTTGGTTAAAATGTAGGTATAGTAAAATAATTGCTGAATTGCTGGTAGATCACTTAAAAAAAAAATTGATTCATGTAAAAGTATTTGGAGATACGAAGATATGAACAAGAAAAAAATGTAAATATACTTTAAGAAAGATGCCTTAGATGGAAGACACTTGACTGTGCAGAGTGCAAGGCTTAAACGTTATAAATGTAACTACATACGTAGGTACATAGTTAAAAATAAGTTCTTCATTTGACCTTAACTTATGATACGTTAACTTTTATTAGGTATCAGAAGCAAGTATATTTAATTATTTGTATTTTAAGTAATAATTTGCATAACGAGCATTTTGTATGGAATTACTTTAATTATTCATATCTTTTATACTGCAAAACTTGTCGATCTTTATTCTCGTGACCTATGTATTTATGGATATATGTATATTCATTTACTCGTATGGGCACAAGTAAAAAAACTTGAGGAAATATTTGTTTTCAATTTTTTATGTCGTAGATATTGCGATGAAACAAAAAGCATTCTTAAGATTCATATTTCTCAATAATTTTGAGCTTGATATTTGCAGGGTGAGTCATGAGCAATGCGACAAAATGCTAGGGCGTGTAGGTTGCGTTGAGACAAGAAAAAAATCGTATAGGAGGGGGGGTCTATTCCCCTTCGTTTAGCCGGGAGGGGCAATTTTCGAAAAAACTGACTTAAAATGGGAAAAAAATATTTAAAATCAACGGCTCCATTCACAATGCTGTCTAAAAGATCATGAAGTGCTGGAGCATCGAAGAAGCGAAAGGCCAGTTTCTGATGAGTCAAGAATCTTAGATGAAAGAATTCTGGATTTAGTCCGAAATAATCCCTCCGTCAGTACAAGAAGGATATGCACTATGCTTGGAGTGTCCCAATCTAGAGCATGTCGAGTACTTCGGGCGGAAAATTTACACCCGTACCACTTTACGCCTGTTCAGGAACTCACCTCAAACGACAAGTTATTGAGAACCGAATTTTGTAGAACATTACTACTTAGAAATGAAACCGAACAAAACTATTTTAGAAGAATATTCTGGACGGATGAAGCACAGTTTACTAGGGATGGGGTTACTAACTTCCACAATTTACATTATTGGAGTAGCGCCAATCCACACAAAAAAAAAAAACAAATCACAACACCGCTTTAGTTGTAATGTTTGGCTTGGTATTGTTGGACACACTGTGATCGTTCCCCGGTTTTTGAATTCCATTATTAATGGAGAATCATACCTGCAATTCCTACAAGACCTTTTACCCGATTTATTAGATAGCGTTCCATTGGTTATAGCAGATACTTTAATCTACCAACAAGATGGTGCTCCAGCACACTACAGCTTACAGGTGAGAAACTGGCTGGATGATCATTTTAGTGACCGTTGGATCGGAAGAAGGGGCCCCACGGAATGGCCGCCTAGGTCACCAGATTTAACTCCCCTAGATTTCTATGCATGGGGATTTATGAAGAATTATGTTTACGAAGTGGAAATAGTATCATTGGAACAACTGAAGGAACGAATTAAAGTCGCTGGAGTCAAATTGCAGGAAAATTTGTCAAGCATAAACTTATGTGAAGCCAATACAAGGAGATATAATCTATGCCTTCTAAACAATGGAGATCATATCGAGAATTTTTTATAAGTACTTCCAATAAAAAACATAGTAAAAATAAAAGGAATAAAAAAACTAAAAAAACTAAGATTAATGCTTCTTAAATTGCTTCGTTACAATAAAAATAAATGTTTTTCTTAGAAAAAGGTGGTTTTGGTTTTTTTTAATTTCTTGAGAACGACATAAAAGTTTTGCATCCGGTTTTCTTATTTAGACTTAAAATTAATAACAGCATTGAATTTTGAAATTAAAATTAGCACTTAATTACGTAAAATTTTGAAAAAAATGAATTTGAAATTTTTTTTTCAAAATTTTGACTTTGAAAATTAATATTTCAAAAACTATTTCTTAGAATAGATTTATTTAAACACAGAATGAAAGAAAAAGTTATTGGCTTTTCAAAAACGTATCGCACAGCATTGTGAATGAAGCCGTTGATTTTAAATAATTTTTTTCCCATTTTAAGTCAGTTTTTTCGAAAATTGCCCCTCCCGGCTAAACGGAGGGGAATAGACCCCCCCCCCCTCCCATACAATTTTTTTTTTGTCTCAACGCAACCTACACGCCCTAGCATTTTGTTGCATTGCTCATGACTTACCCTGTATAACTGCTCAATTGGAGGTGGCCGTGGCGCGATGGTATGCGTGGTCGCCTGTCAACCTCACAGGTCAGAAGTTCGATCCCTGCCGTAGTTCTATGTCATGTTTTTATTCCATTATCATTGATCATTCTTGGTCCGCTGGTTTACTCATTAAATGTTGTTCAGGCATAACACTAACAACATGTGATTGAGTAAATACTTTTGTATATGAAAACTATAATACTCTCATGGTGGAAATCGAATGGAGCGACATCTAATGTATGCGGGCAACCCTTACTCTTTTTTTTTGTGGAGAGCTTATGGAGGTTTTAAATGATATTTATTGATATTTTTTTGATGCAATAATCCAAAAAATAGTCTCCTCTTGCCCCTACCACCAATTTTCGACGCTTAAAGACTCCCCAAATCGGATTTTACACCTCAAGTTTTGCAGCGCCACCACCAGGATCCGTGCAACCCTAAAAAAAACTCGCCATGATAGTACTATAGTTTTCATATACAAAGGTATTACAAAACGTTGTTCGAAAACCTGTCCAAATTGGTCCTATAGATTTGGTTTGAGACATTATGTTTGTAACTTAAGACTCGAATTTTCTCGAAAAAAAAACACTTCGTAAAACTTGTTAATGAAATACTGATTTAATCCATTCATCTATTTATTTTTTGTTTTTTTTTTTAATAAAATAAGAGTCATTTAAAAAATTAATGGGATTTTGTGTATTGGCTTGATGTCAAGCAAAAGATATAGTTTGAACACCTAAAATAAAAAAAAAAATAAAAAATAAATCAATGTACAAGGAATGATGTTTACAAGCAAGTGCTAGTAAAACATCAGTCCCTAAGCTTTGAGTTGATTTTTTGGACTGGTTTTTTTTTTAATAAGTCATCTGATAAATTTATTTCACTAGTTAAAAAAAATTAAGGAAATGCATCCAAAAAATATCAATAAATATCGATTAAAACCTCCATAAGCTCTCCGCAATACGGCATACTTTAGATGTCGCCCCATTCGACTTCCACCATGAGAGTACTATAGTTTTCATATGTAGCGGACTCATTATAAGTCACTACTTTATTGTAAATTAATGCTAGACAAAGTCACACTTAATCAAGATATCATTTATTTATTATTTACTGAATAATATTGTCCCAAACAAATAACTTTACAAAATTACTTTTACGAAGAGTTCTTCAGACACGTCTTGTCGCGCTCTAAAATCAAAAAACCAATAACGCGTCTGCATTAAATTTCGTTGTAAATCAAATCGCTTTCTAGTTGACACACGCGCTCCTGTGTTTCAAATCTTGCAACTAAATGTTCCCTCACAGTCGGCGGCTGAATGTGTTCACCACAGCACTCCTCCCCAAGTGACAGCGATGAATGTTTTTTTTTTGTTTGTTTTTATTTTTGTTTTTCAAATCTAATTTGTTTTAGTTTTTTCTTTGCAGGATATGTTCTAAACTCGCCAAGAAGATTTGTTGATGTGGATGTTGGTCGTGCTGCTGTGGAATTGGTGGTCGATGCTGTACTCGTAGCTGGTGGACTTGGACGTGGGATTGAAGAAGGTGTTCTGCATTCTGGTCGTGATGGAACCATTATTATATTTGGGCTGGTCGGTGCTGCTGTTGGAGCTGAAGTACACTCATATTGTGTCGGTGGTGTTGTACAATCTTGTCGTGATTGAAGATTCATTGAGATTGAGACGTTCTGTGCAGATTGTTGTCGGTTTCCCATCGATGTTGACTTTGAACGTGTAGTCTGAGATACGTTCCAGAACTTCTGGCTGCTCACAAGGTTTCTGAACTTCGTCAACTCTCACAAAAACATGCGAGCAAGTGTAGTGTTTTATGTGCGAAAGGTTTTGTGCGGCAGTGATGAGCTGATGGAGTAGATTTTACCTGTCGCATATGCTCTCGGAATTTTTCTACGAAGATTTCAGGCTCAAGTGAAACTTCCTCATGCATGAAGAATTCACCAGGCAATCTCAGAGTTGTTCCAAGAACAAGTTCTGCGGCGGTCGATTTTAAATCTTCTTTAAAACTCGTGCGTAGTCCTAATAAAACTGTAGGAAGGACACTAACCCAATCTAGGTCACCAGATTTAACTCCCCTAGATTTCTATGCATGGGGATTTATGAAGAATTATGTTTACGAAGTGGAAATAGTATCATTGGAACAACTGAAGGAACGAATTAAAGTCGCTGGAGTCAAATTGCAGGAAAATTTGTCAAGCATAAACTTATGTGAAGCCAATACAAGGAGATATAATCTATGCCTTCTAAACAATGGAGATCATATCGAGAATTTTTTATAAGTACTTCCAATAAAAAACATAGTAAAAATAAAAGGAATAAAAAAACTAAAAAAACTAAGATTAATGCTTCTTAAATTGCTTCGTTACAATAAAAATAAATGTTTTTCTTAGAAAAAGGTGGTTTTGGTTTTTTTTAATTTCTTGAGAACGACATAAAAGTTTTGCATCCGGTTTTCTTATTTAGACTTAAAATTAATAACAGCATTGAATTTTGAAATTAAAATTAGCACTTAATTACGTAAAATTTTGAAAAAAATGAATTTGAAATTTTTTTTTCAAAATTTTGACTTTGAAAATTAATATTTCAAAAACTATTTCTTAGAATAGATTTATTTAAACACAGAATGAAAGAAAAAGTTATTGGCTTTTCAAAAACGTATCGCACAGCATTGTGAATGAAGCCGTTGATTTTAAATAATTTTTTTCCCATTTTAAGTCAGTTTTTTCGAAAATTGCCCCTCCCGGCTAAACGGAGGGGAATAGACCCCCCCCCCCCTCCCATACAATTTTTTTTTTGTCTCAACGCAACCTACACGCCCTAGCATTTTGTTGCATTGCTCATGACTTACCCTGTATAACTGCTCAATTGGAGGTGGCCGTGGCGCGATGGTATGCGTGGTCGCCTGTCAACCTCACAGGTCAGAAGTTCGATCCCTGCCGTAGTTCTATGTCATGTTTTTATTCCATTATCATTGATCATTCTTGGTCCGCTGGTTTACTCATTAAATGTTGTTCAGGCATAACACTAACAACATGTGATTGAGTAAATACTTTTGTATATGAAAACTATAATACTCTCATGGTGGAAATCGAATGGAGCGACATCTAATGTATGCGGGCAACCCTTACTCTTTTTTTTTGTGGAGAGCTTATGGAGGTTTTAAATGATATTTATTGATATTTTTTTGATGCAATAATCCAAAAAATAGTCTCCTCTTGCCCCTACCACCAATTTTCGACGCTTAAAGACTCCCCAAATCGGATTTTACACCTCAAGTTTTGCAGCGCCACCACCAGGATCCGTGCAACCCTAAAAAAAACTCGCCATGATAGTACTATAGTTTTCATATACAAAGGTATTACAAAACGTTGTTCGAAAACCTGTCCAAATTGGTCCTATAGATTTGGTTTGAGACATTATGTTTGTAACTTAAGACTCGAATTTTCTCGAAAAAAAAACACTTCGTAAAACTTGTTAATGAAATACTGATTTAATCCATTCATCTATTTATTTTTTGTTTTTTTTTTTAATAAAATAAGAGTCATTTAAAAAATTAATGGGATTTTGTGTATTGGCTTGATGTCAAGCAAAAGATATAGTTTGAACACCTAAAATAAAAAAAAAAATAAAAAATAAATCAATGTACAAGGAATGATGTTTACAAGCAAGTGCTAGTAAAACATCAGTCCCTAAGCTTTGAGTTGATTTTTTGGACTGGTTTTTTTTTTAATAAGTCATCTGATAAATTTATTTCACTAGTTAAAAAAAATTAAGGAAATGCATCCAAAAAATATCAATAAATATCGATTAAAACCTCCATAAGCTCTCCGCAATACGGCATACTTTAGATGTCGCCCCATTCGACTTCCACCATGAGAGTACTATAGTTTTCATATGTAGCGGACTCATTATAAGTCACTACTTTATTGTAAATTAATGCTAGACAAAGTCACACTTAATCAAGATATCATTTATTTATTATTTACTGAATAATATTGTCCCAAACAAATAACTTTACAAAATTACTTTTACGAAGAGTTCTTCAGACACGTCTTGTCGCGCTCTAAAATCAAAAAACCAATAACGCGTCTGCATTAAATTTCGTTGTAAATCAAATCGCTTTCTAGTTGACACACGCGCTCCTGTGTTTCAAATCTTGCAACTAAATGTTCCCTCACAGTCGGCGGCTGAATGTGTTCACCACAGCACTCCTCCCCAAGTGACAGCGATGAATGTTTTTTTTTTGTTTGTTTTTATTTTTGTTTTTCAAATCTAATTTGTTTTAGTTTTTTCTTTGCAGGATATGTTCTAAACTCGCCAAGAAGATTTGTTGATGTGGATGTTGGTCGTGCTGCTGTGGAATTGGTGGTCGATGCTGTACTCGTAGCTGGTGGACTTGGACGTGGGATTGAAGAAGGTGTTCTGCATTCTGGTCGTGATGGAACCATTATTATATTTGGGCTGGTCGGTGCTGCTGTTGGAGCTGAAGTACACTCATATTGTGTCGGTGGTGTTGTACAATCTTGTCGTGATTGAAGATTCATTGAGATTGAGACGTTCTGTGCAGATTGTTGTCGGTTTCCCATCGATGTTGACTTTGAACGTGTAGTCTGAGATACGTTCCAGAACTTCTGGCTGCTCACAAGGTTTCTGAACTTCGTCAACTCTCACAAAAACATGCGAGCAAGTGTAGTGTTTTATGTGCGAAAGGTTTTGTGCGGCAGTGATGAGCTGATGGAGTAGATTTTACCTGTCGCATATGCTCTCGGAATTTTTCTACGAAGATTTCAGGCTCAAGTGAAACTTCCTCATGCATGAAGAATTCACCAGGCAATCTCAGAGTTGTTCCAAGAACAAGTTCTGCGGCGGTCGATTTTAAATCTTCTTTAAAACTCGTGCGTAGTCCTAATAAAACTGTAGGAAGGACACTAACCCAATCTGTTGCTTCCTGGCACTTTATTGCCGATTTTAATGACCGGTGCCAGCGCTCGACCATTTCATTAGAAGCTGGATGATATGCAGTTGTTGTCCTGATACGTGTGCTTCCGATGAGTTTTGTGAGTGCTTCGAACAATGCAGATTCGAATTGTGTTCCTCTGTCGGTCGTTATTGTTTGAGGGGCACCAAATCTACATACCCAACTATTGAAGAATGAGCTGACGATAGTTTCCGCTGTTATGTCTTTAAGAGGTACTGCTTCTGGCCACCTTGTAAAGCGATCTATCATGGTTAATAGATATCGGAATTCGTTTACAAGAGGCATTATGACGATGTCGATATGAACATGTTGGAATCTACTACTTGGCATGTCGATGTGTAGTGGTGTGTTCTTGACGTGACGACTTATTTTGCTACGTTGACATTGTATGCATGATCTGGCCCACGAAAGTATGTCCTTGGACATTGTATATAAATTTGCATAGTACTCTCATGAACACGTTCCAAACGTTGTGTGATGTGGTCGTTTAAGGGCGCACTTGTATATACACAGAAACAGCAACCAAAAAATTAGTAAGTGATGTGATCGCTAGGTGGCCGACGTGTGGAACGTGTTCATGAGAGTACTATGCAAATTTATATACAATGTCCTTGGACATGTTAGGCCACACATACTTCGTGCATATTTGTTGTTTAGTCGCTCTTCCACTGGGATGTGACAGCTTATGTACGCTATCGAAAACTTTTTTGCGAAGAGTTATTGGTACATATGGACGAATGTCGTTGCCTCCAACATCGCAATACACAGTGGTGTCGGTATCATCTAATCGTAGTCGTCGTAGTTGAAGTGAATTCTTACCTGGAGTTTCAAGAAGAAGTTTGAGTTCGTCGTCATCTTGTTGCTTCTCGGACAGGTCTTTAGTGTAGGAAACAGGGCACGACCAGACTTGTTTCATAACGACATAACCTACGCCAACAATATTATAAGAAAATTAAAGTCCAATCAGAATAAATAAACAATAGAACATCTTTCAAGAAGATCCTTTTGCTCTGAAAAGTCCTAAGGAAAACAAAACCAAACTAATCAGATCAGTTATAGGACCTAAATTTAAAATCTGAACACATCCAATTAGATTGTATCCAAACGAAAAGTATCCAACAAGATAGGCACACTATTGTGAATTAGCCCGCCATTTGTATCAAGGAATTTGTTTCATTTCCAAACAATTCCATGTAGCCGGTGTATTCAAGTAAGTTTCCTTTTAAATTCAACGGCAAACATCTTTCCTTTTTGTGTCTGGCCGCCGAACTTTTAACACCTTTTATCCCCAAGAAAAAGAAAAGCTAGGAAAATGGTAAGAAAACTTAGAGAAAAATTCATAGTATCATATTAGTAATATAATTATTAACTTTAAATTAGAATGCAAGCTGAATAATCTAGAGTAGCGAGCGCTAAATTAAGGAAGAAAGGCAGGAACTTTTCTTTCTTTTTACACGAAAAGCTGCGCGAGCGAGAGTAGGAATACCCACTTTGGGTGGATAAAGAAATGTGGATTAAAATAAACAAATTAACAAGGTATTTATGAAATAGTTGTTGTAAAGGAAATCCTAAAAGAAATCTGAAAAGATAAAGACAATTACTTTTTATTTGGTAAAAGACCATGTGTTCCTTTGTTCTAAAGTCCTTCTTTTTTTTTGCAACTCCTTTAGGTGCGACGAAGAAATAAGACGGGGCTGATAAGAACAAAGAAAATTAGGATCAAGAAAACTTCCTTCAAATTTATAAAAGTTAATCAATAAAAGAAGCATAAAATTTCGACGGCCAGACAAAGTACCATAGTAATTTCATTACATACAATGGTGATTCCATAAAAATCCCACAGAAAACCTACAGAAATTCAAGAAAAATTCTACAGAAATTCAAGACAAAATCTTGTTAAAAATACTGTAAAAATTATACGAAAAGCTATGCGAAAAAGATTGGAAATTATACTGATATTCTTCTATAGATTCATTTTTTTTATTTTAGAAAAACGTACGTAATTTCTAATCTATTCATTCGCGTAATAGCTATCGACAACGAAAACATCCGTCGTAAAAACCAAGTCCAAAAAGTTTACGAATCATTTAAGAAAATTAACATTCAACGAACGAGTTCTGTTTTGCGGACAGAGCCCTAGAAATATTCTAGCAAATACGTAACGCAGTTCCAAATGGGACAAGTAATTTTTGTTGCAGAATGTGGTAAAATCTTAATAAAGGTTCTTCAAAAGAGAAAGGCCAAGATTTGTTCAAAACTTGTCTTTAATCCAATATAAGTTAATTCCTTGAAAGTATAATTGCGAATGAATTCAAATAAAAAAGCAAGAGTTTATACAATAGAAAAGCTTAGATTATAAAGCTTGGAAAAATAATAGAATATTACTAGATTAATGTTATTAAATGTAATAGAAGAAATATTAGGGTGAATAGCAACTAGTTCAATAATTTTTAACATCCTCGGCGCGGGGCAATGATGCGAGTTCCAAGTGATAAAGTAGCTGGACAGGTCTTCGAGTTCTTGAGCCATCAGCGTAACGAATTTCGCAAGCTCTTACCTTTCCATCACGTCCAGTAAAGGCAGCTTCAACGACGGCTAATTTCCAGGCAATCCTAGGCTTTGCAGAGTCAAATACCAAAACTACATAATTTGACTTGAGTTGATCTGAAGAATATCCTTGACTGTGATGAAAGGATCGTAGCAGCTGTAAATATTCGGTACGCCAGCGATACCAAAGCATATTCGTGATCTTAAGTCGTTGAACCCAAAGTTGCTGCATATCAGAAAAGGTCACAAGATTTTGGGAGTTCACAAGACCCCCCTGGCCATGTATGAAGTGAGCGGGTGTAAGGGGTGAAATATCCAAAGGATCACTACTTACATAGGTTAGAGGGCGAATATTCACCATTTCTTCTGCTTCTGAAATGACGGTCCGAAGTTGTTCGAAGGTTAGCTTAGCTCTTCCGATTACAACCTTTAAGATGTTTTTGATGGATCTTATCAATCGTTCCCAAAATCCTCCCCACCATGGGGCTCGCTCGACAATAAACTTCCAACGTATGCGTCTATTGGTCAGAAAATTTTGCACAAGCCCGTCGTCCGGTACATGACTGGTATTAGTGAGCTCTAAAGCTGCTCTTCTAAAAGACTTGGCATTGTCGGAGTAGATCGTTGTAGGAGCACCTCTTCGTGCAATGAATCGTCTCAGTCCCATTAGACAGCATTCAGTAGACATATTTGTGACAACCTCTAGATGGACAGATCGGATGGCAGCACAAGTGAAAACCATCAAGTAACTTTTATTCATCTGGTTTGAAGAGCCGTCCAAATAAAAAAGAGGCCCAGCGAAATCTACACCGACGCAGTCAAATGGCCTTGACATAGTTATGCGTTCGATGGGCAAAGGGCCAAACGGTTGGCTAACGGGTTTGCCAAACAGCTTCTGACAAACGATTCTTGCTTTAATAAATGGACGCCCTTTTAAAATCCAGAACTGCTCACGCAATTTACATAGGACCACGTTTGTGCCTCCATGACAAGTTCTCTGGTGACAATCATCAATTATTAACTTCACTATATACGACTTCGGTAAAATGATAGGATGTTTTTGGCTAAGCGGTGCATTTAATGATTCAAGACGACCTTTCAACCGCATTAAACCATTTTCGTCAAGGAAGGGACATAATTGAGCAATCTTCGAAGTTTTTGGAACAGACTTCTCTTTCTGTAAATACAAAATTTCGTTAGAAAATGAAAGTTTTTGTAAATACCTTAGCCAGTATAATTCAGCCGCTTCTATTTCGGTGGCGGAAAGCTCAGCAAATACGAATGGGGACTTCGCTAGGACATCTAGGTTTTTCTTCAATTTGTATAGCTCGACTGCACGTATGATAAAAGCTGTGCGTCGTAACAAACCTTTCCAAGAGCTGAAGTCGCTGTAAGGCAGCAAAGGTTCAGGTGATGTTTCGTTGAGAGCAGCAACGGGTGCCAAAAGAGTCACTGGTGCTAAGTCTTTAAAACCAGAGCAGCTCTCTTCATCATTGAAGTTTAAATCACCTTTTAGCCAAGTTGGTCCATGAGCCCATACAGATGAATTAAGTAGATTGTGTGCGGTGACGCCTCTGGTGAGAAGGTTGGCGGGGTTTTCTTTTCCTTTACAGTGCCTCCAGTCGGCAATTGATGTTAAATGGCGAATCTCAACTACTCGGCTCCGCACGTAGGGTTTCCAACGATGAGCATCACCTTGAATCCATCCGAGTGCAATCTTGGAATCGGTCCACAGAAAAAACTTGTGCACATCAGCTGTAAGCGATTGCTTTAAGTAAGCACACAGTCGAGCGGCTAACAACGCTGCCGTCAGTTCCAGCTTTGGAAGGGACAGTTCCTTTATTCCATCTGTTTTGAGTGGTGCAACTCTGTTCTTTGCACATAGAAATGAAACAACCTCTTCACCATCATCATTGATGCTTTTGATGAAAGCAACAGTTCCATATGCCTTCATGCTAGCATCTGCAAAGATGTGAATGTTTATTTTGCTAGCGACCAAAAAACAAAGAACTGCACGTGGAATCGCAAAATCTTTTAATCGATGTAGATTCTTTACACAATCTTCCCAAAGAACCATAAGATCTGGAGTAAGAGCCTCGTCCCAAGACAGTTTTTCTCGCCAGATGCATTGAAATAGAATTTTAAGTCTCACCACGACAGGTCCAAGCATACCAAGAGGGTCGTAGATTCTAGCAATGGCTTGGAGGACGTTTCGTTTCGTACCCTTAACTAAATTAGATGTAAGCAAATTTTCCAACGAATCTAAGGGCACAGCAATTTCATCGCTTCGAACATACCAAGACAATCCGAGTACTTTTTGGTTAATAATGGACTCACCTGGGCAAAGAGCACTTCGAACGAGCTCACTATTAGAGTTCCACTTCCTGAGGTTCATACCTGCGTTTTTCATCACCAGCACAGCTTCCTCACAGATGCGCTTACCTTCTTCTTCAGTATCGCAGCTTGCAGCAAAATCATCCATGTAAAAGCTGTCCATTAAAATTTTGCATGTAGGCTGAAACTGCGTCTCGTTTTTCAGATGAAGTCGCAAGGTTGCTGTTAGCAAGAAAGGGCTACAATTCACGCCAAATGTAACTCTGGTCATCCGGTATTCGACGATTTCTCGTTCAGTGTTGTTTGTTGATGCATACCATAAAAACCTGTGGCTATCTCTGTCCTTCACGTTGAGCTCGATTTGAAGAAATGCCTTTTCTACATCAGCCACGATCCCATACCGTCCAAGACAAAAGTTCAAGAGGATCTTTAAGACATCGGGAAGTAGATTAGCTCCAACATGAAGAAGATCGTTTAATGATGGAGAGTGTTCAGTTCGTGCTGAGGCATCAAATACGATGCGCATCTTTGTGGTTGTACTCTCGGCTTTATACACTGGGCGATGAGGTAAGTAGATGACTCGAGGCAAATCGTTGTTATTGGATGGTGGAATTGGTTCGGCGACACCATCTTGAAGAAGCTGTTGTATACCCGCATCATACTGTTGATATTGTTCAGGATATCTTGATAACCGCGCGGAAAGTGACTTCAGTCGCGATAATGCTTCTTCCCTGTTGCTTTTTACTTCAACATCCGGATTCTTCCATGGCAAAGAAGCTTGGTAACGTTGACCGTTTTTGGAAATGCATTGTTGAATCAATTCATCGGCTAAGTGCTCTTTCTTCTCTTCTTCACCTCGAATACCAATAGCTTCGAGCGACCAAAATGAAGTTAGGTCGTTCAAACTAAGCGCGGACAGATGAAGGGTGATGCTATACAAAGGAGAACATGAGTCTTTGCGAAATTCAAAAGCCTTACCGGTAGAATGTGATCCCTGCAACGTCCAACCGAAAATTGTTTCGACTGCCCTTAATCCGGAAGAGATTCGCTTCTGCTTGCCAGATACCACAGACCAGTAATGGTCTGACCCGATGAGCATACAGTTGTCGTTTGCAGGTGAAAGGAAAGGGTCACCTTCGCGTGTGCTGTGCGTTTGTTTGTGCATTTTTATAGTCCCCTTGTCCCCCACCGTTTGTCTTTGTCGCGTAGTGTCCCCATCTCTAACAATAAATAACATAAACCAATATATAAATAATAATATAAAAATAATAAATAATACAAAAAAAAAATAAGAATTTATAGTATAAAAAAAAATCATCGCTAATCATCTCGCAAAAAAAATAATAATCATCAGTGCCGCAACAAAAGAAAAACAACAACAAATAATACCAAAAAAAATAATGTACCCACAGAGCGCAGTGAGTATTCCTTCCCTTTCCTTCCCATAACCTACAGTTGTTTGGCTTAGCAAGTGCATGAATTGTATTGGACTTATATAAGCTCTCTCAATTGATGCACTTGCTGAGCGAACAATTACAGATGCACAAAGAAATACTGTTTGACTGTTAGGGTTCGGATTGATTCACATCACTATTAAGGCATAACACTAGTAGTGTTGTGTATTGAAAAGTACTTTACAATCATATTCAGTTTTTCTTTCAGATTTCGTCTGTTTTAGTCTTTTTTTTTTTTCTTTTTTATCACAATGATGGGTAATTTTAGAGTTGACTATTGTAATATTCGTGGGCTTAGAGCAAATTTCCTTGCTTTGTACGCCCATTCTGTTAATAACAGGCCAGCTGTTTTGGCACTAAGTGAAACCCAAGTAGGTGAAACTACTGATCCTGCTGAATTTCAAATTCATGGGTATAACTTAGTGCCATTATTCCTTTCTCACCATGGTCTCGCCGTCTACGTAAGAAATGATGTTGCTTACCAATCTCAACCACAATATGGTCCTAGTACCAATCCCTTGTTTAACTTCCTGTGGTTTAAATTCTCGGTAAACAAGCACATCATTCATTATTGTTTTCTCTATCGAAGCCCTAATTTGGACAGAGTTTCAACTTCTCGCGAATTTGATGCTCTGTCCGACTCCATCCAAACAATTGTATCCTTGCATCCTCACACTGAAATCGTTATTACGGGCGATTTCAATGTACACAATTCTTCTTGGCTTCAACATTCAGGCCAGACAACACCCGAAGGTATGTGTGCTGAGATCTTCGCTGAGTTTAACCACCTTACTCAGCTTGTCAACGAGCCTACTCGAATATCGGGAAGGCCTCAATAATTTTTTCAGGATCTTTAACTGGTCACTATGCTTCCTCGGTAGTGACGTAGACTCCAGCGCGG
This sequence comes from Syrphus vitripennis, assembly GCA_958431115.1. Lineage (NCBI taxonomy): Eukaryota > Metazoa > Arthropoda > Insecta > Diptera > Syrphidae > Syrphus > Syrphus vitripennis. Next base: position 43,461,001 of record OY288110.1, on the reverse strand, counting down.
ATATGATTACTAAAATGATTCTTTTGGGAATGAGAACTTTTATCCCGAATAGGGCTAAAAGCATCAGACCCAAAGAGAAATCATGGTTCGATGCGAGCTGCAAAGAGATTATTAGGGTCAAAGAGGTTAGCTTCCGTTGTTTTAGAGCCAACCCAACTGAGGAAAACCGGAAAAAGTTCAAACAAGCCAGGAAGGCCTGCAACGCCCATATTTGAAGGACCAAAAAATACTACAATGTCCCGCAGGTAGTAAAAATTTTTGGTCATTCGTAAAGAATATAAGGAATAAAACATCTTCCTCGGTCCCAACACTCGTTGACAATGACACTTCCTTCGTTAGCTCTCTTGAGAAAGCTAACTTATTTGTTAGGCAGTTCGCCGCCAACTCTACGCTGTGTGATAGTGTCATAACTCCCCCAGTTCTTGAGCGCGTAAATGATTCCATGGGACAAATCTTCATTCGTACTCGAGCTGTAGCGAGAGTCCTAAAAGATCTTAACACACATAAATCCGCTGGTCCGGATGGTATCCCCGCTATTGTTCTGAAGAGGTGTTCTTCCACGCTGGCAAAACCCCTGCGTAAGCTTTTCCATCTATCCTATTTTTTTGGGCTTGTTCCGAGCAGTTGGAAAACAACAATTGTCCAGCCTATCACAAAAAAAGGCGAATCTTCTTCACCCTCCAATTACCGACCAATTGCACTTACGTCCCTTCTTTCCAAGGTCATGGAAACGCTGATAAATTATCAGCTCAAGAAATATCTCGAAGATCGAAAGCTTCTTAATGACCGGCAATACGGCTTTCGCAGCAATAGATCCACTGGTGATTTGATGGTTTATCTCACCGAACAGTGGATCAAATCTTTACATCGTTTTGGAGAAAGTAAGATTATTGCACTTGATATTTCTAAAGCATTTGATAAAGTTTGGCATCCTGCTCTTTTATCGAAAATGCGTGCTTTTGGTATCGATGAAACCTTTCTTCGTTGGATTAGTAACCTTCTTTCGAATCGCTCTATACAAGTAGTATTAGACGGATTCAAGTCTGAAACCCACAAAATAAATGCTGGTGTGCCACAGGGTTCCGTTTTGTCTCCGACCCTCTTTCTCATTTTCATAAATGATCTAACTACTAATCCATTAAATTGTTTCGCTGACGATAGTACTCTTAGCTTTTCATATTCGTTTCCAGATTCACATCCCTGCTCTTCGGACGTGGAACTGAAACGGCTAAATATGATAAGTACATTAAATTCTGACTTAGACAGCATTGTACAATGGGGATTAAAAAATCGCGTAGAATTTAATGCTTCGAAAACCCAATGCTGCCTTCTGTCGTTAAAGCGAGACGTTCCCCCCTGCCATTATCTATGAATGGCACTTGCATCGAAGAAACTAATCAGCTTGCGATTTTAGGTATGTGTATCACAAACCATCTTTTGTGGAATGATCACATACTTAGCGTCGCCAAAAATGCCGCAAGATGTTTAGGTTTCCTTTGGAGATGCAAGAAATTCTTTTCCCCTTCTGATCTGGCTATTATCTATAAAAGTTATGTACGTCCAAAACTCGAGTATAACTCCCATCTCTGGGCTGGTGCTCCAGCAACTTACTTAAGTCTCTTGGACAGTATACAGAGACGAGCCTTCAGAATGATCGGAGACAGGAACATCATCGATACTTTTACGTCACTCGAACACCGACGTAACGTTTCCTGTCTCTCACTCTTTTATCGTTTTTTTTACGGTAAGTGCTCTATTGTAATAGCCAGTTGCATTCCTCCCCTTAAACGATTCAACCGTAATACTCGCGCTTCCAGGAATGCTCATCAGTTTACTCTTGAACCCAATTTCGGCCGTACTGTCAAGTACAGGGATTCGTTCTTTAGCCGTACTACGCGAATGTGGAATTCCCTTCCACGCTCTGTCTTTCCCTCTCATTCTGATATACTGAAATTCAAGACTAATGTTCACCGACATCTCCTTTCATATCCCCTCCTACTTACCTAAAGCTCGCACTGTGTTCCGACATATAAAGGGTACTTAAATCCCCTTGTGTGCGTGCTCATTATAAAAAAAAAAAAAAATACCCAATCCATTTACAGCCTCGACATCTGCATGGCAAGAGTCAGCCAATTGCAAATCCTTTAGGAAAGTACACGATGTATCAGGTGCACTCAGAACATCGATACAAATTTGTGGCACAACTACGGCTTCCAACATAATTCGTTTCTTATCAAATTGGCTTTTAAGTTCGACATTCACTTTCTTAAATTTGCTCGATGGATTTTGTTGTCCACATCCGAACGGTATCAGGGAAAAATTTACCTCGCCCACACATGAAAGGTTAAGTTTTTGCATTAAATCCTCTCGAATGTAAGAATATTGACTGCCGCCATCAATTATTAAACGCAAAAGAAATGATTTATTTGTATTCGGGGATACGGCAATCCCGCGGGCTGTCTTCAAAAAGACATTTGTGTTGTTCAAACAATTATTATAAGCGCACAGATTTGTTGCGCTTTGCATTGATTCTTCCGACATCACAACCGAATTACCAGCACAGAGGTTCACTGCTTTTGGTTGAGTTTTATCAAATTTTTCTGATGTCGAGTTTCTCTGACCGGCGAAAGACGGATCACACAACGAAGTTAAATGTTTACCTTTGCAATTTGTGCATGAAAGCCATTTAGCACTGCGACACTTTTTTGAAGAATGACCTCGGTTGTCACCTTTGTATATGTACTATAGTATATAGTATAGTATAGTACTCTCATGGTGGAAGTCGAATGGGGCGACATCTAATTTACCTATGCAACCCTTACTCTTTTTTTTTGCGGAGAGCTTATGGAGGTTTTAAATGATATTTATTATTATTTTTTGGATGCAATAATCCAAAAAATAGTCTACTCTTGCCCCTACCACCAATTTTCGACGCTTAAAGACTCCCCAAATCGAATTTTACACCTCACATTTTGCAGCGCCACCACCAGGACCTCTGCAACCCTTAAAAAAACTCGCCATGATAGTACTATAGTTTTCATATACAAAGTTGGCACAGCGAAAACACCGACCACTTTTTCTTAGCATTTCCCTTTTCTCCGTTATCGATAATTGGCAGTCACAGTTTTTGGTTAAATGTTTTTCCGACGAACAGAATGCACATACGTTTTTCTCATTCAATGATACTAAACTTGATGCAGTTGTGTGATACGAAGAAGAATGTCTGGTGTTCGAAGAAGAAGAAGGTAGGGAAGAGACAACTATACTTCTTTCCAAAGATTCAACCTCTCTCTTAAGAAAACGCATTATGTCTTTCACCTGCTTATCTCCAATTTGCAAAGAAGTTGTGGAGCTTGCATCATCTTCATTTGTTTCTCCAATATGTTCTTCTCTTTCTATTACTCGATAGTAATCTACTCGAAGTTCCGCAGGCAAGCAACGGAGCAATATTGTTTTCAGCATGACATAATAATGATGGGTAGGTATTTGCAAGGCTGTTAAAGTGCGACAACATGATGTTATAGAGTTGTATAAATTGCGTAGGCCAGCTGCATCAGTTCTTTGGTTGACGGGGCGAAGAGAAAGCAATTGCTGCATATTCTTATCCACCAAACGCTCGACGTCACCAAACTGCTCTTTCAAGAGTGAGATAGCGGCTTCATAACACATACCTGAAGCGGTAAATCCAGCTATAACCTTTTTCGCACTGCCTGTTAACACAGATTCCAAATAAGTGAATTTGTCAGACGATGATATATTAACGTTTTCATGAACAACCGTTCGGAATTGCTCCCAAAACGATAACCAGTCTTGATAATTGCCATCGAATTTTTTAAGCTGCAATTTGGGAAGTTTAATGGAATAATTATGATTAAGATGATGAGATGCTGACATGTTGAGAGAAGGTTGTGTCGGGAGATTTTCGGTTGGATTAAGCTTGTTTCTAACTTTCTGGAGACGAGAATTAAGGCGAGAAAGAGCACCTATTGCCGAGTCTTCATATTCGCTGATTCTTTCCAATTCCCTGTCCAGATCATCTGTCTTGAAAAGACCTTTAGTTTGCACGTCTTTATTAACCGCATTAAGACTTTCATGAGCTGACGTCAGTCGTTGGATAAATTGAACGATGTCTTCCTCTATGACGTCCAGATCATTCGTTGAATTGAGTTTAGAGCCTTCGCTATCGAGAAAATCAGTAACATTTTTTACAATTTTTGTTACATGGCCTCTATAGGCTGATCGTGCTGATAACTCCATATTAAATAAGCAAAATTGATACGCGTTATACTCTTACGTTAAAAAAGAATTCTTTATCTCTGTTCACATTTCCCGGGTTTCGGCACCATGTGGTAAAATCTTAATAAAGGTTCTTCAAAAGAGAAAGGCCGAGATTTGTTCAAAACTTGTCTTTAATCCAATATAAGTTAATTCTTTGAAAGTATAATTGCGAATGAATTCAAATAAAAAAGCATGAGTTTATACAATAGAAAAGCTTAGATTATAAAGCTTGGAAAAATAATAGAATATTACTAGATTCATCATCATCATCGGCTCGACAACCGGGGTCCGGTCCTGGCCTCCTTCAACAAGTCTCTCCACCTATCCCGGTCTTGAGCCGACGCCATCCAGTTGCGCACCCCAAGGCTTCGGGCGTCCTGGACTACGCCATCTCTTCAGCGCAAGCATGGTCTACCACGCTGCCGTCTACCATAGAATGTACCACAAAGGACTTTCCGAGCAGGTTCCTCTTCACTCATGCGAGCTAGGTGCCCTGCCCACCGGAGTCTACCGAGCTTAATTTTTGTCACTATGTCTGCTTCAAGGTAGATTGCGTACAATTCATGATTGTACCGTCTCCGGAATCGCCTTTCCTCACATATGGGGCCAACAATTCTCCTTAAGACTTTTCTCTCGAACGCGGCTAAGAGGTCGGAGTGTCTTTTGCTAAGCACCCAAGTCTCGGATCCATACGTGAGTACTGGCAGGACCATGGTCCTGTACAGCAGCAGTTTTGAAGTTATGGTGAGATTTCTGGATTTGAAGAGCTTTGACAGACTATAGTAGGCTTTGTTTAATGTTATTAGGTAAATGTAATAGAAGAAATATTAGGGTGAATAGCAACTAGTTCAATAATTTTTAACACAGAAAAAGCATAACCACGTTTGTTTGAAACCTAAAACCGAAAACATCGTCAAATTAAAGTTCATCGAGAAAAGTTATCCTTTGTTGCTAAGTACAATCAGTCCGTCTATTTCTCTTGCAAATAGATAGGCAAAATTCAAGACATCAGAAAGCATATCCAGAAAAGTCAAGAACGTGAATACTCACCTGTGAACGTGTAAAAGATCTAAACTCCAGAGGACTAATAAATATATCTACATATTTGAAAGTGTATATAACAGATTAAGTATCATTTATATTTCTTTATCATAATATATAAGATCATTTTGAAAGTTAGATAAGAATAGTGCAGTGAGATTAGTTTAGCGAAGACAGTGTGATTTTGATATGAAAAGTTTTTCGAGTAATCATTTTTTTTTTTGCAATTGAAAATTAACGTAAAGTATAGACAATTAACATCAGTAATTAAGAATAACGAGAATTTGCAATAAGATCAGTTTGCTTAAATTCGCGAAATCAATAAAGAAAGTATCTGAAAATATGATACAAAAACATTTGGAAAGTATCTGAAAATATGATACATGAAAATCGATAAATAAAATTCAGAATAGGAATTTAGCTAGAGTAGGGTTTAGTTTGCGAAAGTTTATATTTGTGAATTCTTCCACCCTATTGAAGACCAATTTCAGCTAGTCAAGAAAATCTAATACAAATCACGAGATAAAGTAACCAAATTTGGAGATCATATATATTTCATTTGTGTAACATCATTTAACATCTCATTTAATTAACAATGAAAGCAGATTCAACATACAAGTTCGAGTGCACTTCAACGAGGAGAAAAATCTGGTGAGTGAAAAATTTTTCTTTGACAAACTATATTATTTTTGATTATCATTTTTATGAAACCATATATGATCATTCGATATTTACGTTTTGGAATATTTTTTTTATTGAATTTTGAATATCATCGATTTGAACATTTTTTTTTTATGTTTGAACAATTCATGAAACATACGTATATTTTTTTTTGTGGTTATTGAACATCAAGACTAAAGCAATTTTTAAGGAAAAGGATTAAGAAATATAGAGAGGGATTTTTAGGAGTTAAAAAAAAAAATCAATAAAAAGAGAATTTCTCAATTTAATATATGTACATTAAATAAATATAATAAAAAGAAATAAAGATTTAGTAGGAATCAACATAATAGGTTGAAAGAAATATAATTAGGTAATATAATTGTGAATATGAAATTTAAGAAAACATTATGTTTAGTTTATTTGTGAATAAAGTTTATGTCATGAAAATTTAAAGATATCGTTTTGTGAAACTTTGGAAATATTGATTAATAATTTTTGGAATAATCAGTGACGTAACTGTTTAGTATGTTTGAGTAAGATAAAAGTTGAAGGGTCGAGAGAGGATGAAATCGAGAATTTAAGAGAAGTTTAATCTTAAGCTTCTCTTGTTCGTAAAGGGGATTCTCCCATAAAAATAAATTCACACCTAAGAGAATCATATATAGGAATATGGGAAATTTTGTGTTTCTCATATCATAGGGATGGGTAAAGACAGGCAGAGAGCGCAACAACAGCCGCGTCTCTCAAAAATGGGGTTTCTGAAAATTTAAGAACCAAATGGAAACCATAGGTTCATATCAGGTCGTACATCTGATGTAATAGGGCAAGGGTAAGTTCGGTTCCAGGGACATGAACATCTATGTTTCCCTCAAGATAAGTCACAAAAATACGTGTCTCAATAAAAAAATAAAGTTTACGGAAGATAGGTACAATCTTTCAGTCATCTATTCGATTACAATCTTTCGGGTCCTAGGATTTTTAAACATTTATTTTCTAATCTACAACACCAAGATTAGTCGGTCTGAAAACAGTGTAACACCGTTGACGCTCCAGCTGCAAGATCCTCCCCTCGACCGGCGAGCTATGCGATCGTGCACCCAGCAGGCCAGGTGGCTGTAGAGTGGCAACACCCTCTTCCGAAAACTGCGTGGACTTTCTGAAGCTAAGGTTGTTTAGACGCAGCTTTCATTTTATATATAGCTTTGTGTCTTTCTCAGCTTTTCTCAGGAATATGTTCGATGACTTCGGCGAGTTATAATAGTCAGTTTGAATTATGATGGTCAGTTTGAGTCAAGCAAATTCATTTGAGTTATTGTGACTCGTGTGTAGAAAGGAATACTGCGCTTGTGAACTACAGATAACTCGACTGTTTAGTCGACATTTGGTGTTTTAAGAACGGTTTGTGTATAACATCGAAACATATTCAATAAAGGTGGTTTGAGGAGTTTTATTCTCAGAAGGGTTGAGAATTTTACTTCGCCTATCACTTCTGTAAGGAATCTATATGGATTGATTGTGGGTGGTAGATTGTCATTTATCTATAATTCACAGTCTTATAATTCATTATCCGTTACATAGTGCTGATTGTGACAGGCATGTTGATGGTTTCGATGCAAGAATATGCATCGGCTACGACGTTCTCCTTTCCAGAGACAAATTCGATTCTCGTTGAGAAGCGGCTAATTTCCTCGAGTTGTCGTGCGATGCGGTCACATGCGTGATCGGATTTCTGGTCGAAAGCATATATCAGCGGCTTGTGGTCGGTGAGTATGATGAGTTCTCGGCCTTCGATTAGGTTTTGAAAGTGTTTAATGGCTCTGTAGATGGCTAGGAGTTCTCTGTCATAGACTTTGTACTTCGCTTCTTTGGGGTTTAGTTTTCTTGAAAAGAAGCCGAGAGGTTGTAGTTGTTCGTTGACGCGCTGGTCGAGTGCAGCTCCAATTGCCACGTCAGAAGCGTCACATCGCAAGACAAGAGGCACATCTGAACGTGGGTGAGCTAGTTGCACTGCGTCCCTCAACTTGGCTTTGCATTCATCGAATGCTCTGAACGATTCTCTTGTCGTTTTTCTTTGCTCCAATGGTTAAGTTTACAAGAGGAGCTTGAGATTCTGATGCACCAGGCATACAACCTCGATAAAAGTTCCACGAACCTAAGAATTTTCGTAGTTGGTCCATCGTTGTTGGTTTTGGATAGCTTGTGAGTGCTTCGACACGATCGGATGGAGGTTTTATACCTGATTTGTTCGCGGTATAGCCTAGGTATCTCACCTCTGATTGTCCAAAGCAACACTTGGATAAATTGATGACAAGACCGAACTGTTAGAGTTTTTCAAAGACAGTGCGCAAATGTTGTTGATGTTCTTGTTCATTAATTGACGCAATGAGGATGTCATCAATGTAACAGAAACAGAATTCGAGTCCATAAAACGTTGCATTGTTTGGGCGGCATTGCATAAGCCGAATGTCATGGCGTTGAATTCAAATAGGCCAAAAGGTGTTATGACGGCAGTTTTTGGTCGATCCTCTGATGATATGCTCTTTTCAGGTCGAGGGTTGTGAAAATGTTGCATCCGTTGAGTTGATGGCTGAAATCTCGGAGGTGTGGAATTGGATACCGGTCTGGCACGGTTATGTTATTGAGGCGACGGTAGTCCCCGCACGGCCTCCAACCTCCAGATTTCTTTTGAACCATTTGAAGAGGCGATGCCCACTCGCTCTTAGATGGTTTGCAAATTCCTTGCATCATCATGTTTTTGAATTCATCTTTGGCTGCTATAAGTCTTTCGCCGGCAAGCCGACGAACTCGTTCCGCGACTGGATGTCCTTTGGTGATTATGTGATGTTGGACGAAGTGATCTTGGACCCAGATCTGTTTTTCATGTGTGATGTCGATGAAATCTTTTAGGATGCTGGCAAAACGGTTGTTTTCGTCTATGGTTCTCAGCGTCGGTTGTGAACAACTGATGAGACGGCCTTGAACGCTGAGATCGACTTTGTTGTCAGTGATCATCTTTTGGCTTAATCGGATGGTTAAATCGAAGTGGTGAATAAAGTCTGCACCGATGATAGGTTGTTTAACGTCAGCAATTGTGAATAGCCAACGAAACTCTCGACGAAGACCAAGATCAACTACCATAGTTTTAGTACCATAAGTTGTTAGTAATATTTGAACACTCGACGGCGATTTTAGTTTTCCGTCCAGTTGCGACAGCCAGCTTTACATTTTCGTGCCTCGCTGCACAGGTCGGAATCTTCAATTTTCATAGCTCGTGGTCTACTTTGTGATCTGTTGCGAGATGATGATCTGTTGTTTGGCTGTTTGCTTGACTTTAGGTTCTGAATTTCTTTACGCAAAATTTCAATCGACTTCTTGATTTCGTCCAAATAGCTTGGATGTTTTCCGCTGAAGCTGTTGTTGTCAGTGAATTGGAGACGGGGCACAAGTGATGCGACGCAGTCATATCAAACATTTTATCACCCACTTCGGCTAGCTTATCCAGGTCCTCTTGTCCGATTGCTAGGAGAACTGTAGCTATATTTTCCGGAAGACGATCGAAGAAAAGTGTTCGCATGATCGACGGGTTGCAGCGACCATCAGAGAGATGCTTCATGTGTGCTAGGATGAATGATGGTTTTTTTCCGGTCATGTCTTCTCCTCGTAGCATCCTTCTTAGCTGTGATTCTAGAGTAGGAGCGACATGATTAACTAATCGTTCTTTGAGTGCGATGAATTTGTTGTTGCCAGGTGAATTATTTGCTAAATCGCCAACTGCTCTTAAGGCATCGCCTTCAAGGCTAACAAGCAAATTGACGTAGCGTTCATCGTCGTTGTTGATACCAGCGAGTTGAAATGACATTTCCACTTGAGTAAGCCAGAGTTGTGGATACTGTGGATTGAATTTGGGCAAACGAACACGTTGAACGAAGGGCTGGTGTTGTCCTATTCGATTTGGAAACGTTTGCAGCAAGTTGCTTTGCAAGTTTTGTGCTTGCGCAGCAAATGTTTCTGCAGGAATCGTTCCTTGTAGAGTAGAGGCACTAGCTTGAACCACGTTAGCTTTCTTCAGTTGTTCTATGGCGTCGTTTGCATCTCGGAGTTCATCACGTAGGTTTTTAATGAGCTCCATGGTCGAGTCGTCCACGGGGTTGGCCATTGACTTAGGAGATTTGTTTTCTTCGTCGGAAGACGCTTCTGGACTTGAGAAATTGAGTCTACGGCACTTCAAACTACGAAGATTATATCGCATAAAACTGAAGAAAAAAAAATGGAGTTTCGTATAGGTACGTGCCTAGATGTGAATACTTGTCTGGATCACGTCGGGGTCTCCAGTTGTAGCGGACTCGTTATAAGTCACTACTTTATTGTAAATTAATGCTAGACAAAGTCACTGTTTAGACTCGTTTGTCTAATAGTTGTGATTAGCAAGCACTTAAACTTGATAATCTATAAATCTTAAACAAGCACTTGAACTTGTTTAAGGAACGGAGAATATTTTCAATTGATCAACCACCAAAAAGACTTCTGTCAAGTTAATGATTTAATGATACTTTATTATGATTTCATTCATTCTTTTATACAATAAAAAATGCTTACAATACAAATTACTTATTACAAATTAATTACAAAATATTACTATCTAGAACACTTGCACCAGAACCAGAAAACCAAAACAAAACAAAACGACAATATCCCCAATTGATTGACCCAGTGTAGTCGGTATGACATAATAAAATTAATTGCAGTGTCAGCTTTGTATATGTTGTTGACTTGATGTGTTGTAATTCTGTTCCAGTGCTATTGAAATAAACATTCTCCCCCGCGTTGAACGATGGTTCAACTATGTCAACTAGGTTACGGTGACAATAAAGTCCGACTCAGGTTTTGTTTGTCGGGGCTTAGGATTTGGTTTTATAGATATACTGGATGATTTTGATTTTCGTTTCCAGACTAGATAGATGCTGAGTATAATTGTTAATAGCAGCGCTAGATATCCAATTGCAAAATTATGGTAGGTGTGAAGTTTGAGTTTATTGGGTAATTCGAGAACTTCTCGCTCTGCGATTATTTGGTGTAGGTCAGTTAGGTTTTTGAGCTGAATTCTATACTGGGTGATGTTGAAAGTCTGAAGTAATGGCTCATGATGTATTGGTGTTGATATTTCAGAAATGTTGCCGAAGCTGGTGTAGGACGTCTGTAGATTTGTGGAAAATGTGTTATGACTTTCGATAATGATGTGGTTTTGCTTCAATATACATCCTGGTTGTAGTGTTAATATTCCGGCACCAACTAAGTCCATGTGTATGTTTCTTCTTCCGCAAATTGCAGTGAGTCGAGATGGCGTTTTTGTGAAATATAGCCACTGATTTTTATGTTGCATTTGGATCCACGTTGAGTTTGTTTCTGTTCTTTTTAAGTAACAAGTAGGTCTCGTTTCATTGTTAAACAGACCCAACTCGCAGGAACAGAATTCTGATCCCTTGTATCTTGCTTGTAGATCAAAACATAAAAATTGTTCAGACCTTAACGTTATGCAAGAATCCAGATTGGATGATTGTATCGGAATGTATTGGTCACGATGGGCATTTACCGCCAGTATAGGAGCACAGAGGTCGATTAATATTGTGACATTGTTGAGTATGTTGGGTATAGGAGTCATCTTGAATAATTCGTAAGATTCTTGAATAACTAATGGCAGTGTGATCAAAAATACTGCTTGCCTGTCTGTTACCCCTCCCTTGACTGTCATTAGCCTGTAGAGTTGGATGAGATCTTCTTCATTAGCTGGTAACTCCAAAAATGATGGTAAGTGCGCCTTGATTGTTTTTAACTCATCCTTGAGTTGACGTGCTGAGATTAACAGTGAGCTGACTTTACCATGGTGAGTGTCTGTTAATACATCAATTAATGTTGACTGCATTCTTTGAATGTTGATCATCATTATGATGAGTTGTGAGGAGAGTGATGAAAAAATCTGGAATATTTTGATTTGATGACTTTCTTCTCCGTTATCACGTATCCTTGATATTATTTCCTTTAATTGATTATTGATCTGGTCAAATCTGTGACTGATGATCTCATCGTTTTGCCTTACTACGTTGATGGTTGAATCTATGACAGAGGTTTGGTTTTTTAATAGATGGAGTAAGTGGTTTTCATTTTCTTTTACTTGGTCTATTGTCCTTGTCATTTGTGTAGCATACTCTGAATCCAATACACCAAAGAGCGAGTTTGCTATGTTTCCGATGAAATTAGCTGCTCCTCTTTTAGTTCTCTTGGCTTGGAAAATATTCCGATGCAAGCTCGTTTTTAATGTGTTGAAATTGGTTTACTGTGTTAATACATATACTCTGTCGCTGCATTTGTTGACATAAGTGATTCAATGTCAATGTTCCATTGACAAATGCTGAGTATTCTTCGAGTAATGGATCTAAGTTGTAGTGAATAATGAAATTCCATTCACTTGTTGCTAATTTGGCTGTTCCCAGTCCTTCGAAATGTATTCCGAGATTTGGTTTAAACTTGTTGATTTGAATTTCACTGCCTATAACTAGTGGAATGAGTAGGAGAATTGTTAAAATTGAAGTGATACCAATGGCACTAGATGTTTTTCGTCTTTTAGCTGGTATCTCATGTACTGGTTCTGATGAATTATTGTTAATTTCTGCTCGTTCGTCCTCATCTTTTAATGTTATTTCATCGTTTATTTCCTTCTCTATTGGTAATGGTGCCAATCGATGAATCGGACGCTTCCAGACACCAGATGCTGTTTTAACTTCCGCTACTCTTATTGCCCCATCATCACCCTTGAACGTCTTGACGATTCTACCCAGGGGCCACTGAAGTGATGGAATGTTGTCTTCTTTTATGATGACCATATCTCCTTCCTTGATGTTCTTGGAGGATTCCTTCCACTTGTATCGGTATTGAAGTTCTTGAAGATATTCCTGAGACCATCGTTTCCAAAATTCATGCTTTAGGTGTGAAACAAGATTCCATCTCTGCAATAGTGACCGCTTCAGAGGAGTTGCGTTGACATCAGTTTTTGCGGTGAGGGGTTCGCCAATGAGAAAATGTCCTGGAGTTAATGCGGTTAAATCATTTGGATCACTTGAAAGTGGTGTAAGTGGTCTTGAGTTTAGGATGGCTTCAATTCCAATTAATACAGTTTCCAGTTCTTCATATGTTAGCGATGCTGTGGCTACACTCCTCTTTAACAGATGTTTTGCTGATTTAACTGCTGCTTCCCAAAGTCCTCCGAAATGAGGTGCCCTTGGTGGTATGAAGTTGAATTGTATGGCATGACCACTGCATTCTCTTGATATTATTTCACGTGCATCTTCTGAGTAGATTGTGCCATATAATTCATTTAATTGATTATTTGCTCCCGCAAAATTGGTTGCATTATCACAATATATGTTTTGACAATGTCCTCTGCGACCGATAAAACGTTTCAAAGCTCCGAGAAATGATTCGGTAGTTAAATCGCTTACCAATTCTTTATGTACCGCTTTTGTGGCAAAACAACAGAAAATTGCCACATACGCCTTTTGGGGTCGCTTGCCACGGATTTTGTAATGAATCCAAAATGATCCACAGTAGTCCACTCCTGAGTTGATGAACGGTCTTGCCGGTGTGATTCTTGGTGATGGTAGATTTCCCATTACTTGTTGGAGTAATTGTGGTCTAGCTCTGGTGCATTTAATACAGTGGTGTACAATTGATCGCGCCATTATTTTTCCCTTTATAGGCCAAAACCTTTGCCTCATTTGAGCCAGTAATGTCTGGGGGCCACAATGTTTGTGTTGCTCATGAATTTCTTTCATCAATAATTTGGTCAATGGATTGTTGTATGATAGAAGCATCGGATGTTTTGTGTCAAATGGAAGTAATCCGGCGTCTAGTCGACCTCCAACTCGAACAATTCCCTTGTCATCCAAAAATGGAGATAAGCTTGAAAACTGGCTGTTTCCCTTCAATTCCTTGTATTTTTGCAGGTCACTGATTTCTTCTTTGAAATCAAATGCCTGAATTGCTCGTATTATCACCACTAGTGACTCATCTAGTTCTCGAGTGGTTAAGTGGATCTCTCGTACACCCTCTTTGTTTCTAGCATGGTTACAGAATCGTCTCATATATGAAACAATCCGTTGGAGCGTGTTAAACGATTCTCTATGATTTATCTTGTAGATCATATTCTGGTCGCAATCCTGGATCACTGTTGCTACAGTGACCGGTCTTTTCCTTTCACTGTTGTCTGCGATTTGTAGACTTTTGGAATAACTTGCTGGCCAACCGTTATCCTGGCCGTGCAGAAACAGTGGACCATAAAACCAAATTGTGCATGATGTAAACTTTTCTGGTTGTAGACCTCTTGAGATTACATCTGCTGGATTATGTTTTGATGAAACATGTCGCCATTGCTCGGCAAATGTTAATCTTTGAATACTGGAAACTCGATTAGCCACAAATGTTTGGAATGATGCTGATGGTGAATTTATCCATGCAAGAACGATTTCAGAGTCTGTCCATAAGAACGTGGGGACGTCTTTATGGTTCAAGTCATTCTTTACTCTAGCTGTTAGTTGAGCGCCTAAGACTGCAGCGCATAGTTCCAGTCTTGGTAATGTCTGTTTTTTTAGTGGAGCCACCCGGGATTTTGAACATAGTAGCCTAACTATAATTGTTCCATTTTTCAGAATTGCTCGAAGGTACACAACTGTACCATATGCCTTTTCTGATGCATCAGTAAAGGTGTGAATCTGTACTTTTGCTGGTACGTCATTGTTAAACATATGACGTGAAAAGTGGAAATTGTTTAGGCACTTCAGGTTTTCACGAAACTGCATCCATCTTGTATGTAGTTCAACTGGTAATGATTCGTCCCAAGACAACTTTAGTGACCATAGCTCCTGCACAAATATTTTAGCTGTAACGACTACTGGAGCCATTATACCCAATGGATCGAATAGTTTGGCAAGATCTGAAGTAACAATTCGCTTTGTTATTCGATTTGTTGAATTTAATTTAGTTTTAACACAAACTCTTTCATTCTTTGGTTGACATGTTAAGCCAAGTGCCTTAATTGATTCAATGCTCTCATTTCCAAAATCGAGATTGATTTCCTGGTCCTCTTTAGCGATGTCTTGGAGTAATCGGGGATGATTAGCACACCATTTCCTTAGTTTAAATCCTGCTTCATTTAACAATTGTGTGACTTGATTTTGAATTTCCAGAGTTGTAACCAAGCTGTTATCGCCAGTCAAACAGTCGTCGACATAGAAATCATTGTGTAGAGCTTTGGATCCAAGTGGAAATCTTTCACTGTTCTCCTTGGCGAGCTGCTGCAGACACTTGGTGGCTAAATATGGGGCTGCTCTTGTTCCATAGGTTACTGTATTGAGTTCATAGTAATTCAGAGGTGCCTTTTCGTCAGTTCTCCATACAATGGTTTGATATTTTCTGTCTTCTGGATGAATGATTATTTGACGATACATTTTTTGGATATCAGTGCAAAAAACATATCTTGGCAATCGAAAACGGAGTAGTAATGAGAATAGTTCGCCTTGTACTGTAGGTCCTGTGTACATGATATCGTTTAATGATAACCCTGAAGATGTTTTTGATGATGCATCAAAAACGACTCGAAGTTTGGTGGTGCTACTGTCTTCTTTAAAAACACAGTGATGAGGTATGAAGTAACTAGGCGTTAGTATGTTATTGATGTCAATTTTGGTCATGTGACCTAAATCTTCGTACTGTTCCATAAATTGAATGTATTGATCTTTCAATTCTTTGTTCTTGTTTAATCTTCGTTCAAGGGCTAGAAACCTGTTTATTGCTATTTCCTTGGAGAACTGTGTTTTGTAGTGTAGGTAGATCATCTGATAAGCGGATCTGCCCAATGCAAAGTAATTGATGATAGAATTCTGCACCAAGAAGAATATCGATTTTGTCTGGTCGATTGAAGAATGGGTCTGCCAATGGCACATTCTTTGGAATTCCCCATGATGAAATGTTGAAGTGTTGCGAAGGTTGGGGAGATATGATGTTTGGTAGAACAAAAGCTTCTAATTGGGTACTAAAAGCACTTGTTCTTGATTGTAATTTAACGTTTATACGTCCATGGGATTTCCTTTTCCCGTTACCAATGCCTTCGATGTTAATTGATGTAAGATTTGAATGAAGACCTAGTTTTTTTACTAGGCGTTCTGTTATAAGATTCACTTGTGAACCGGAATCCAATACGGCTCTGCATTCGAAGCTTTGGCCATTGTTTGTTATCAGCTCCACGACGGCTGTACTGAGGAATATGTAATGATGCCCTTCTGGATTTTTGGATGCCGATAAACTCACTTGAGACCTTGAATTACGGTCCCCTTCTATGTTAGTTACCTGCTTGTTATTGTTGTGGCTCTCAAGATGTAAGAGCGTGTTGTGTTTTTGGTTGCACTTTAAGCAACCTCTTGACATGCAATTTTTGACACCATGGCCAATCTTTAGGCAGTTGAGACAACCTTTCGGTTTTTGAACCATTTGAATGCGTTCGTGTGTCTGCAGTTGTAGAAATTGTTTGCAAGCAAATACAGGATGTGTTCCTGACTGGCATATTTTGCAAGTTGCTTTGCGTTGTGATATTATAGAAGCACATGCTCGAGGAGTTGGATCCTTCTTTTTCGGTCCAACTGATTCCAGTGATTGAAATTGATTTTCTAAGAATGACAAAAATTCTTTTATGGATGGCCCCGGCGCAGTGGAGGTAGTGCTTGACTGCTACCCTGGATGTGTGGGTTCGATCCCCAGTCTAGGCAGCATTTTATTCTATATTCCCTCAACTGAACGCCACCCCTGGGATTTAATGAGATAATCAAAACCTAATTTCTCAATCCACTGTGCCAACAAAAATCTGTCCTATCCTTCTATTCCTTCAAACAATGCCTAATTTATAAGACCCCAGGTCTTACTGGCATATATATGTTTGTGTGTTTTTTTTTTTATTGTAGTTCCTTTGGTTTAGCAAGAGATTGCTCGTAGAGAATTCTTGTGCTTTGATCAAGCTTGTTCACAAGTAAATGTAGTAGGATGGGATCCCAAGTTGCTGTATCCACACCAATATTGCCTAGAGCCATTAAACACTCTTGCGTGGTGTCGTGTAGATTTTTGATGGCCGTTGCTGATGGCTGTGGTTGTGTATGGTTAGGTTGGCCAATTATCTTTTGCAAGAGAGTAGAAGTTAGAACTCTGATATTGTTGTATCGATCTTGAAGACTGGTCCATGCTGTTTTGTAGTTATCTTCGGTCAAAGATAGATGACGAATCAAATTCTCAGCTTCTCCACTCAGATGTGTTTTGAGATACCACATCTTTTGGATGTTCGGAATGGTTTGTTTGTCTACCATTTGTGAAAATAGATCGAAGAATTGTCGCCATTTCATATAATCACCATCAAATTTAGGAATGATAACCTTTGGTAAATGTAGTGAATTGTTTTTGACGATACTCATGTCATGATTGCTACTGACTTGCGGTTGTATTTTCATGGATAACGTTACAAAGGCTTGTTGAACCCTTTGTTCCATGTTGATGAATTCAGACTGGTTATAACCTTCTTTTACTGGGTCATCACTTAATTCCCATATGGTGTAGTTGACGAATTCAATCTGCTGCCACAGTTGTTCAATGGATCGAAATTTAACTTCATGGTACTGGGATGGCTCATTATCATGTATTGATAACCCATCTAGTAATCTCTTAAGAGAACGCATGATTGCTCTCTGCCTTCGAATAGAACTCGTCATTTTCGATGGTTCGGGTCCTTCGATGCTGCCTGCTGATGGTGTAGATGATTTTTCGAGTTTTTCTAAGGACAGTATTGCCTCTTCGAAAATGTTTTTGTATTGTTGATACAATGCGTGTATTTCTTTGAAGTAATTCTTAGTGAAGTATTCATGGTTATATTCAGCACTAGGAATACCCTTAATTTTCAGGTCACCCTGTTCGAAGTTTTTCCACTGCTCTTGGAGTCGAAGAAGCCTTTCTTCAAAGTAGACCCTTGAAGTCTTCCGACCAGGTGAATCCTTTTTAAAGTTGGAGATGATGCGTTGTATCTCCTGACCACATGCCAACTGGGTTAAGATGCAATTCAGAAATTTGCATAGTACTCTCATGAACACGTTCCACACGTCGGCCACCTAGCGATCACACCCCTAACTAATTTTCTGGTTGCTGTTTCTGTGTATATACAGTGCGCCCCCAGACGACCACACCCCACAACAAAAAAACCATCGTGATGATAGTACTATAAGTTTTATATGCACAGTTTTGTTTTTGAAAGTGAAAGAATAAAGTTTGTGTAAAGTGTTGCATACAGTTGTGCTAGAGCTTAATAAAAGTGATTTCAATTGAAGTAAAGTGTGTTTTATTTTAAATGTAATAAGAAGATGTTAAGAAATGAAGTAAATAAGTTTTTATTGCGAACCTTAGCAGAATATTACATTGGTGTTAGAAGTGGAATAAAAACTTATGTTGTCTGTGCATTTAGATAATTTGTGGTGATAAAAAAAAAATATACATACCTACGTGTGTGTGTTTTGATAAAACAAAGCCAAAAAGTGACTGTGAGAAGAAAAATAAAAGGAAAATGGGTAAGACAGTGATTGAATTGAACTGTGTTGAATTTAAGGCAGAGCTGAATAAACGAGGCCTTCCTACTGCTGGAAAAAAAGCTGACCTCATAATTCGTCTGCAAGAGGATTTAAGTCAACGCGGAGAAGACCCAGACACATTCCTATTCGAAATAGAAATGCCTGAAGAACAAGTAAGTACTGGTGTCGACTTGTCGACAATGATGGCACTTCTCATTGGCAAGCTCGAAGAACAACGTACAGAACAAAAGTGTGAACAACAGAACCTTCTCGAACAAATGGAAAATCAAAAGCATCTTCTCGAAGAACAACGTACAGAACAAAACAACCAACTGGAACAAATGGAAAAACAACAAAAGAATCTTTTCGAACAAATGGAAAAACAACAAATGTGTGAACAGGAGAACCCACTCGAACGAATGGAAAAACAACAAAAGAACCTTCTAGAAGAACAGAAGACTCTCATCGAAGGTAAGCTTGATGCTTTTGAGAGCAAGTTCGTTACTATTGATGGACGCTTTGATTGCTTCGAAAAACAATTTTCGAAACTCGAAAGCGTTCAAGAAAAATTCGAAGGTAAAATACAAATTATTGCCGACGAATTAGACAAAGTTCGAAAAATTATGATTAGAGAAAATGTTGGCGATTACCCAAGGAAGAAGGAAATAC
Organism: Syrphus vitripennis; assembly: GCA_958431115.1. NCBI lineage: Eukaryota > Metazoa > Arthropoda > Insecta > Diptera > Syrphidae > Syrphus > Syrphus vitripennis. The sequence continues at coordinate 43,441,706 of OY288110.1, read as the reverse complement.
ATCCACCGACTTTTGTCGGGCAAACTTCTTGGTCGATCTACAGGAAACAGTTTGAGGCAGCCGCAGCGACGAACGGCTGGGACGAAGAAGACAAATTTATAGCGCTAACGGTTGCCCTCAGAGGATCTGCTGCTGAACTGCTGCAAACCATTCCAGCAGATAAGAATTGTAACTTCATTGCTCTTGTTCAGGCCATAGACAAACGCTTTGGAGATGATCATATGCAAGAAGTCTTCCCCGTCCAACTGAATACTAGAGTCCAGAATTGAGGAGAAACTCTGCAGCAACTTCAAGCAGACATTGAACGGTTGGCGCATCTCGTATATCCAGCTGCTGGGGATGAAATCGTAAGCCAACTTGCAACAGAAGCCTCCATCCGTGCTTTATCTGACATTAACTTACAGCGAGCAATTCGAACTGCTGGAAAACGTACGCTTCCTGAAGCTATAGCATTTGCTCTGACTATGGAAGCAGCAGAACAAGCTTCTCAAGGAGTTCATCGAGTCAGAGAAGTCGAAGTTGAAGAATGCTCTTGTCAGAAAATCGCATTCCAAAGAAGCCAGCGTGAAGGACTTGCTCGATGCTGGAATTGTAACAAAACCGGACATCTCCAGCGGCGTGCAGATTACCACCGAGAAGAGCTGCATGCCAACATTGTGGAAGTAGAACTAACGCTCGAGAACAACCAAGCAATAGTACCAACACTCCTGCTCAATAAGTAAGAACCAACTTCGAGAGGCAGAAGCTGCTTTCTGGTATCGATCGCACCAGAAACACTATCCAAGTCTCACAGACTAAACGAGACAACAAAAGTCTGACAGTGGAGGCAATAATAAAACAAAAGAAACACTTGGCTACACCGCCTCCATTGTGCGAAGAGACTTTGTCAAGATGACTTGGCTACACAACACCAATAGCTACCGTCTGAAGACCGCCACAGGAGGGGCAGCAAAAGTGTATGGTGAGGTTCGTCTTATAATACGTTTGGCAGAACTAGATTTTTCGCACCTATTCCTCGTAGCGGATATATGTGACGAGTGCATCGTTGGAATCGACTTCATGAAGGAGCATGGAATAATTTTGGATATCGGTAAACAAGTTTTTAAGTACCAAAATGTGGAGATTCCGATGGTCTATGGCAACGAAAACTCAACAACTATCAGGACCGTCATCAGAGAAGACATTTCGTCGCTTGAAAAGCAAACTGACATAAGTCAAAATTCTTGAATTTTCAGAAAAGCTATTTGAATTTTTTTCCTACTTAAAAAATTAATTTTAGTTATGAATTTCAATGAAAACCAAAAAGTTGTAGAGTAAAAAAGTATTGTTTTTTTTTCTTCTTTCAAGTGGTATATTGAAATTTTTCAAAAAAGCCATTTAAAAAAAAAAAATTAGACTTATGTCATTTAGCATCAAAATATCTTATAATTTTAAATCAAAATCAGAAAATGTATTAAAAAGTGTCGTTTTGTTTTGTTTTTAAATAAAACCAGCAATGTTTATAATCAAAAAATATAATTGTTTATTAAAAAACTTAAAATAAGTTAAATTTTATTTAATAAATAACAAGGAACACATAACGTTTATGTTAAACTTAAAAAAAAGATCAGGGATGTTACCATAAATGCAAAACGACACTTACGCCCTCTTTATGTCAGTTTAATAGTTATACTTATGACGGTTTGATAGAAAATTAGTATTTTTTTTTTGCGGTTCGTTCTGTATACCCAACTCAAAATCGACAAATTTTGACTTATGTCAGTTTGCTTTTCAAGCGACGATTTGCTTGCCTGCTTCTTCGGGAGTATTCGTATGGACGAAACTAAAGGGTGACTTTGGAAGCCATCGATATCTCATGGTGGAACCAGATGCGGAACAACGTTAACAAAACATCATGATAGGGAAGACTCTGGTAGCACCAAAGAACAACATGGTGCCTGTACGGATACTGAACATCAAACCGTACGAAATTAAGCTCAAGAAGGGAGAAGTAGTTGGACAATGTGAACCTGTATCCGCGATTACTAAGATCACCGAAGCGGAAACAAAGAAGCCCCTGAGCTTTGACAGATTAAAAGACCAAATTCTGAAGTCATCAAGTCCGAGTCAACATCAGCTTAATGTTGCTGGAGATCTTCTTCATGAGTATGCTGATACACAACTTGTACGGCATCGAATTGATACAGGAGATGCAAGACCAATTCGTCAACCAGCAAGACGTCTCCCTCTAGCAAAACAAACTGAAGTTGAAGAAATGATATCGGCAATGAAGAAAGATGGGGTAATCGAAAATTCCAAAAGCCCTTGGGCATCACCAGTCGTTCTTGTCAAAAAGAAGGATGGAAGCACTCGATTTTGTGTAGACTACCGAAGACTGAACGACGTGACAAAGAAAGATAGCTACCCTCTACCCAGAATCAGCGACACCTTAGACGCGATGGAAGGAGCCCAATGGTTTTCAACTTTGGATTTGAAGAGCGGTTATTGGCAAGTGGAAATTCACCCAGAAGATCGGGAAAAGACGGCGTTCTCCACAGGAAACGGTCTGTGGCAGTTTAATGATGGAGTGCGTTCTACACGGACTAACTTGGAAATCTTGCCTGGTCTACCTGGATGATGTCATCGTGTACGGAAAAACATTTGACGAACATTGTGAAAACCTTAAAGCTGTATTCCAGAGGCTTCGAGAAGCACACCTAAAGTTAAATCCTAAGAAATGTGCGCTTTTTAAGACCAAAGTTAAATATTTGGGACATATCATCTTATCCCAAGGAGTAAAAACTGATCCTGAGAAAGTTGACACTGTAAAGAATTGGCCAACGCCTCAGGACAAACATCAACTCCGGAGCTTTCTTGGTCTGGCCACATATTATCGGCGTTTCGTGAATTTGAAGCCGTTCAAATGGTCAGATGAGTACGAGAAAAGCTTTCAAGAGTTGAAACTGCGTTTAAGTAATGCACCTATCCAACTCCAGGAAAACCTTTCATCATCGACGCTGATGCAAGTAACGTTGGAATTGGAGCTGTACTATCGCAAGTACATGACGGAGATGAAAAAGTTTTCGCCTATTACAGCAAGGTACTCTCAAAGCCAGAAAGGAATTATTGCGTTACAAGGAGAGAACTTCTCGCTCTGATATTGGCAACAAAGCACTACCATAAGTACATCTATGGACAGAAGTTCCTTCTTCGAACAGATCATGGTGCGCTCAATTGGCTTTTAAACTTCAAAAATCCAGAAGGTCAAGTAGCAAGATGGATCGAGACGTTGCAGACGTATGACTATGAGATTCAACATCGAAGAGGAAAGCTGCATTCAAACGCAGACGCGCTATCCCGCGACCGTGCAAACCAGACTGTAAGCATTACACACGCCAAGAAGAAAAGTAAATGGTCATCTTCAAACGAACAAGAGCTGATCCCATTTACGGCTGGAACAACGAAGAACTCAGAACGGCTCAACAAGAAGATCCGGATATCGAACCCATTCTTGCCTGGAAAGAACACCAAGAGAAACCAGAATGGTGTGATATCTCCGACCGAAGTCCAGCTCTCAAAGCATATTGGGCACAATGGGACTCGCTTCATGTGCAAGAAGGGATATTAAGGCGTAAGTGGGAATCCGCAGACGGTAAATCTTATGTGATGCAGCTAGTCGTACCTCGGTCAAAGGTTAACGACGTACCTACTTCAAGAGATGCATGGTTCGCCAACAGTTCTACTGGTTACATGCAAGAGATGACGTCGAAAGATGGTGCCGAAAATGTGATACTTGTGCTGCTAGCAAGGGACCAGGTAGAAAAATTCAAAGTAAAATGCAGCAGTATAATGTGGGCACACCTTTTGAGAGGATTGCAATAGACGTCACGGGTCCTCTTCCTGAAATTAACAACGGAAACCGATATATCCTTGTAGTCATGGATTATTTCAGCAAGTGGCCTGAAGCGTTTGCCATCCCAAACCAAGAAACCAAAACAGTTGTGGATCAAATTGTCTTCAATTGGGTGAACAGGTTTGGCGTTCCCAGGGAGCTTCATTCTGACCAAGGAAGGAACTTCGAATCAAAAGTCTTTCAGGAAGTTTGCTCGCTCCTTGGCATTAAAAAGACAAGAACAACACCGCTCCATCCACAATCTGATGGGATGGTTGAACGATTCAACAGAACGCTTAAAGAACATCTGTCTGAGGTTGTCGGCGACTACCAACGAGACTGGGACCGACATATCCCATTGTTCCTTATGGCATATCGAAGTGCCACCCATAGCTCGACAGGAAAAACACCATCGGAAATCCTGTTCGGATCAACTATACGGCTGCCAAGTGAAGTGAAATTTGATTGTCATCCAAATGAGTCACAGGGAACAGTGGAATATGTGGATAAACTCAAGGAAAGGCTTATTGACATTCATCAGCGACAAGGACAAATATAAAATTGTCTAGTGATGGGATGAAAACAAGATACGACGCAAAAGCGACAGCAACGGGATTTCAAGACGGAGACCTTGTATAGTTTTACAATCATCATAGACAAAAGGGACTTTCACCAAAACTCCAAACATCCAAAAAATATCAGTAATTATCAATTAAAACCTCCATAAGCTCTCAGCAAAAAAAAAAGAGTAAGGGTTGCAGGCATACATTAGATGTCGCCCCATTCGACTTCCACCATGATAGTACTATAGTTTATATATACAAAGGATACAGCTTTGTAAAATTCGATTTTGGGAGTCTTTAAGCATCGGAAATTCGTGGTAGGGGCAAGAAGAGACGATTTTTTGGATTATTGCATCCAAAAAATATCAATAAATATCATGGCGAGTTTTTTTAGGGTTGCGCGGACCCTTGTGGTGGCGCTGCAAAATTTGATTCGATTTGGGGAGTCTTTAAGCGTCGAAAATTGGTGGTAGGGGCAAGAAGAGACTATTTTTTGGATTATTGCATCCAAAAAATATCAATAAATATCATTTAAAACCTCCATAAGCTCTCCGCAAAAAAAAGAGTAAAAAATTATCTGTTATGACGGAACGTTGTGATCTTTTGGAGTCTCAAATCGAAATAATTTCACGTAAGGCTCATGAAAACTGTATGGTGGTACACCTTCCTCTAGACAGAGAAACCGACGCAGTTCAGTTAGCAACACAAACTTGCAGGGGGCTTCTCAAGTTAAAAGAAGGTGAAGATATTCACTTGAAGAAATCACGGGTAATCCAAAACACACAAACCCAAAGGGGAACTGTTTTCTTAGAGCTAGAATCGTCGGATACCGTAGACGAAATAATGTCAGTAAATAGCCAACTAAAAGGAACTGGCATAAGTATATTTCGCGAACAAACTCAAATGTATCGACAAAAAAGACGAGCTCTAATTGAAATTAAAAACAAATTATCACAATTAAACGCTCAAGCAAAAATTATAATCAAAGGAGACAAAATGCAAATCAACAACCACACTTTTATTTACAAATTTGCGAGTGGCCTAATTGTCAAAACTGCAGCTGAGATGACATATATGAACAACATGTTTGGTGACAGTTCACAAGAATATTTTGACTGCAGCGATGGAGTGAAGATAGACCCGGTTGATGATCGACAAACACCACATACCTCTCAACCGATGACAGCGCCACCAAGGCGTGAATTAATGCACCCTAATAATAATAGAAAACAATAGGAAATCAGTGCCGTCTGCCAAAATATAATAATTAATTTTACTTATTTAAAAATTCTCTCATATAATATTACAGGGGTGGTATCGGCTAACGCGATAGTTGATAGTTGATAATCAAAAACGATACTTTTGCTCCATGTAAGGTGATTATCAAAACGACAATCGTTTTTTTCCTTGTATTTCAAGTGACAGCTATTTAGGTATCGTTTTCATAGATTTCAATTTCTAAAGCAAATAAATTGTGTGTAGGATATTGTCAAATAAAAGCAAATATATAAATAAGAGAACCGGAATGTTTAGTTCAATAAGAATATTTAATAACGCGAATAGGAGAAATGAAGAAAACAATTATAAGACTGTTGACTGTTGTTTTCGTTGAATATTTACGAAGCGTCCAAATCTAATAAAGATATGATTATTTTACAATAAATCATGTTTCTCCTTAATTTATTTTATATTTACCCTTTTCCATTCTGCCACGGATTTTGATGGCGATCCATTTAAATTCAGGGAACGTGCCAATTGTTCCCATTGCTGCCTTTGGGAGGTTCGCCCAATGGCTGAGAGAGCATTGTATGATCTCGCCAGCTCAGGATGTGCTTCCATATATGCGGAGAGTATTTGCGTTTGCGCTTTTGTTGCATGCGACCTTATAAAAAACAATTATCTCTTTAATAGACATACAATTATTATATTTTCCAATATTTACTTACATTTTCACTACAAAACAAAATTTCCTTCGGACAATTGAAAACAATTTTAATAATATTATTGAACACCTGAGCAAAATGACATTTCTCACTGTAAGTGCTGCCAAAAATTCACACTGTTTTATTGATCACTTTACACAGAGCAAATCAGAGTTGATAATCAAAAACGACTATCAACAAAGCGACAATCAACAATCGCGTTAGCCGATTCCACCCCAGGGGGCCAATTCCCGATCTGCGCAGCTGTGAAGTGAAAAATTTTATCACCGCTTCACCACAAATGCGAGTCTCGATCTTTCAAAATTAAATTTGAAATTTCAAATTTTCTTCATATGATAAAATTCTCTTCACTGTCAAATTATTGCGTGAAGAGCTCGTTGATTTCTCTAATTGAATACACATATGTATAGTACATTTGTGTTATATATTATGTTTATGTTATTTATATGAAGGACGGGCCAAAGTGGCCATTTACTTCCTAGCAAGGAAACTTCAGCTTTTGTATTTTTGTCTGCTCTTATATTTCACTGGCTACATTGGAATTATTTTTTTTTTATTTTGCTAAAAAAGTGTGAAAATTTCGATATTACGGATTTATCTTTTTATTTTTTTATTAAAATATGTTTATTTCAATAGCACTGCAATAGAACTAAAACACATCAGGTTAAAGCCAACAACATTTACAAAGCTGACACTGCAATTATGTCATAGCGACTCCACTGGGTCAATCAACTGGGGATATTGTCGTTTTGTTTTGGTTTTCTGGTTCTGGTGCAAGTGCTCTAGATAGTAATATTTTGTAATTAATTTGTAATTTGTATTCTAAGTTTGTTCCTAGGAAAAAAACTATTAATGGTTATTATTCCAGCGAAAAAGACAAAATAAATACCTTTGCCCATCACGACGTCTATTGTTGATTAAAATTTGTAGTATTATTTCCGACATTATTAAATTTACAATTTTGTGTTGAAAGACGAAACAAATTTACACCACAAAAAAAAAACATGAAATGACACACAGCCGTCAGAATCTTTCATTTAGAACACTTTAGTACTTTTTAGTACAACTGTTTATCACACACTGTTCGACAATCGCATTAGGTGTGTTCGTGAAGTGAAGAAATGAAGAAACTCTGTGTAGACTAAAATGATAAATTTTTCTTCACTTCACAGATGCGCAGATCGGGAATTGACCCCCAGGTCTCAAAAGCAAACTTTTGCAACCAGATTTTTTTAATTACATTTTAGATTTTGATATTATCTTTCTTATTGAAACCTTTTTAGAGGAAAAAAATGAAAATGAATTTTATAAATTTTTTAAAGATTATAAATTAACTTTTATTCCAGCAGTTAGATCAAATGTGCATGGGAGAGCCAGCGGAGGGATGTTATGTGGTATCAAAACTAAAATTAATCATTTCGTTAATTGTAAACTTGTTGAAAATAGGCTTGTTGTTAAAATTTCTACCAACCAACGTCAATTCTTTATTTTGCCGGTGTACCTTAATTGCAATAGCTGGTTGAACGATTTTGAAAATCTACGCAATTTCTTAAACAATTCTTCCTTGGAAAATGTATTGATTGTCGGTGATCTTAACGCGCGAATTGGTGAATTTCAGAACTCTCCTGCTCATATATTACATGATTTTATGATTTTTGATGAGGTGAGAAATTCAAAGGATGAAACCCTTAACAGAAATGGTAGACTTTTAACGGAATTGCTAGAAGATTTTTGGTTGTTTGTATTAAATGGGGTAACAAACGGTGACAAATATGGCGAACTTACTTTTTTCAGCGGTCAAGGGCAATCAGTAATCGACTATTGTGCAATATCTGGAGAGTGGTGTAACTCAGTTGAAGACTTCCAGGTGCATTTGTCTAGTTTTTCAGCTCACTTGCCACTATTTGTCAAAATATGCTTCCACGAGAACATACAGCAGACGAATGTAGATATTCCTCGAAAACTCAGATGGTTTGAAAATAAAGCTTCCCGGTACAAATCTCTCTTGAATCAGCATTGCAATCTTCGCGCTCTTCAAGATGAGAGCAATGTTGAACAAATTGAGGATAGCATTACAAGACTAATTTACGCTTCAGCTGTATCTACAAGTAGTAGCCATACGCTCAATTTTAAAAATAAATGGTTCGATAAAGACTGTGTTAAACTCCGTAAGCTCTAGTTCAAGTACTTAAAACTCTTTAGAAGAACTAACTCGGTTGCGTTTAAAAATATGTACTTACACGCAAACAAAGAATTCAAACAATTATGTCACGAGAAAAAAAGGCTTTTTCTAAAAAATCTTGCAATGAACTTGCAGCACTCCAAAAATTCCAAAGAATTTTGGAATAATGTAAGAGAGTTAGGTGGGCAAAGTAGAAGTATGAAGATTTCTCTCGAAGCTGAGACTTTAGCTGCTCATTTTAAAACTCTATTGTCAGCGGAGGAGAATCTTCATACTTTTAGCTTTGCGCTACAAAATGAAGTTGTATCTGAACTAGATTGTCCGATTTCTTGTGAAGAGCTTGATTCAGTTTTGCTGGTTATGAAAAACAATAAGGCCTCGGGTTGTGATGGCATTCCAGTCGAATTCTTTAAAAACGAAACAGTACAACTGAAAATTTATATTGTGGATTATTTCAACAAGATATATAATAATGCTTGAGTTCCTACTGGTTTTATCAAATCGCTTATTTTTGCGATATTTAAAAAAGGCGATGCTTCCCAAGCAGAAAATTATCGGGGAATCTCTATTCTAAATTCTCTCAGAAAGATCTTTGCCACAACTCTTTATGTTAGGCTTTCTACGTGGATAGAAAATTTTAATCGTCTCAGCATTTTTCAAGCAGGGTTTCGTTCCGGGTTTTCAACAATTGACCACATTTTTGCATTAACTAGCATAGCCAGAAAATATATTGAAATGCATAAAAAGTTATATGTTTGTTTTGTAAACTTCAAAGCAGCCTTTGACACAGTCAACAGGCAAGCTTTGATCTACAAACTGGCATCGCTTGGAATATCCAGAAAGTTCTTGTTAGTATATGCGAAATTATTATCTTCCTCAAGTGCAACCGTGTGGGATGGATCCAAGCTGTCTGAATGGTTCCCAACTTCTGCAGGTGTTCCTCAGGGTTGCATTTTAAGCCCTATACTCTTCGCACTTTACATTGACTCCATATCTGAAATTCTTCCGGGTGGCGTTAGCTTCGCTGGTCACCAAATAAAGGTACTCCTTTATGCTGATGACTTGGTGTTGCTGGCAGAGCATCCTTCAACTCTACAACTGCAAATAAACAAACTTCAGGCTTTCTGTGAGACATGGGATCTACATATCAACGTCACGAAAACTAAAGTTATGGTTTTCGAGAACCGAAGGAGTAGACGGGCGGAGACTTGGCGACTCAATAACCAGTCGATAGAAGTAGTTCCTGAGTTCAAGTACCTTGGCGTACTGTTGTCTAGTAACTTAAGCTTTCGAAATCATGTGAAAGAAAAAAGTAGAGAGGCAAAGCTGGCACTTAACATAATGTGGCCAAAATTCTTCGCAAACCAAAACATTGATCTGTCCTCAAAGTACAAAGTATTCAATGCCACAGTCAACACTTGTATGTGCTACGGGGTGCAGGCATTTGGAGTAGACCCCTTTGAAGAGTTCGAAACTGTACAGAGGTACTTTTTCAAGCGTTTATTCCATCTACCAAACGCTACTCCTACCTACGCAATTCATGTGGAATCAGGTTTGCCACCCATTTATTTGCAAAATCTGAAAGCTCATTCTGGGTTTTTAATAAAAGTAATGAAGATAACCAGTCGATAGAAGTAGTTCCTGAGTTCAAGTACCTTGGCGTACTGTTGTCTAGTAACTTAAGCTTTCGAAATCATGTGAAAGAAAAAAGTAGAGAGGCAAAGCTGGCACTTAACATAATGTGGCCAAAATTCTTCGCAAACCAAAACATTGATCTGTCCTCAAAGTACAAAGTATTCAATGCCACAGTCAACACTTGTATGTGCTACGGGGTGCAGGCATTTGGAGTAGACCCCTTTGAAGAGTTCGAAACTGTACAGAGGTACTTTTTCAAGCGTTTATTCCATCTACCAAACGCTACTCCTACCTACGCAATTCATGTGGAATCAGGTTTGCCACCCATTTATTTGCAAAATCTGAAAGCTCATTCTGGGTTTTTAATAAAAGTAATGAAGAGAAGTGAAAATAGTTTACATAGGGCAGTGTTAACTAGGCTATTGCTTACAGTTCAGAAATTGGCAACAGCTGGTGTTATCTCATGATATCGATTTATCTTTATCGGAAAATAACGTTAGCGACTGGCAAAATATGTTCGCAAGGGTCATAGCTGAAGAAGATGGCAAAATATACGACCAGTTTTTAACTAGAGCGTCCTCATCACCTTCCAGATTTATTTACCGCAACCTTAACCACCAAATGTTAGCCATTGAAAGCTATTTCAACACAAAATTTTCGTCAAAAGTTATAAGCACCATATTCAGAGCCAGAGTTGAATTATTAAATTTGAATTTCATGCCACATAGAGTCGATCTTCAGCAAACTTGTGATCTATGTAACATGAGAGAGTCTGAAAATATTTGCCACTTCATTGCTGTATGCCCAATTCTACAAGAAATCCGAAGATTACATTTCCAAGAAAGTTTTCTGTCCTTAAATAGTCTTTACGAAATATTAAATGGCGATCGTGGTTGGCTCGTTTTGTATAAATATTGCAATCATGCTATAACTTATCGTAATAGTTTTTTGATAAATTAGTTCTTACAACAAGTCAACAAAGTACAACAATTTTTGCTTTTAAATCAAATCTTTATGTTTCAAATCATTAAAATTGATATTGTTTTTATTTTTTTTTTTTTATGTTTTAAATCATTAAAATTACTAGTTTTTATGTTGCAAATCATTAAAATTGCTCAAACGCTTCTCGCTCTCCCATTTAAAAAATTTAAAAAAAAAAAAAAAAAAAAAAAAAATTTAGAAAATTTAAAAAATTAAAAATTAAATTATTGAAAATTAATAATTGAAAATTAAAAAATTAAAATTTTAAAATTAAAAATTTAATATTTGATGTTTAAATTTCAAATTATATATAAATTTAATCCTCATATCTATGTTAATATAAACTTTTGTCTAATATTTTGCATAATATTTATTTTTGTAATTTATTATTTCAAATTTATTGTAAATTTTATTTATTTGATACATCTTCTCTTTATATAATTTTATTTATTTAACTGAAATGTCACTTCCGGCAGACGGCAGCATTGTCATGTCCGTATTTCCAATAGAAAAAATTGTAATTTATCTAATGAATAAAGGAAGAATCTAATCTAATCTAATCTAATCCCTTAAAAAAACTCGCCATGATAGTACTATAGTTTTCATATACAAAGGGTTTTCGTACAGTTCGAAGATATGATGTTTAATGTTGGGATTCGCCAATAGGAGCGTGACTATCGTTAATGTATCGCCACATTGGCACTTGGTACCACGGCACCTGGTAGTCAACGCGTGAACCCTGAATTGGAGATCAATTTTTTTTTTGATTTGACATTCAATGTATTTCCCATAAGAAAAAACCAAAAAAGGGTTCGAAAAAGCATTACTTTTACTAATAGAATTCATATGAACGGGTATAAATATTATGATTGTAAAAGCATAATAAAATGTGTTTATTTGCAAATCAGGTGAAAAGTATATAAGAAAAAAATAAATAATCTAGTGTAATTTGCCCTCAAAAACTTTGGGTGCCTAACGATATCCCGATTCACAAAATCCCGAATCACGAAATCCCGACAAAAATAAAAATAAAAATCCCGACAACAATTATTTTTAGAAATATTTGTCGGGATTTTTAATACCATTTTTAGTACTATAAAAAAGTATTATAGTTTATTTTATTTTTGTAGAACTGTAAGTATTTAAGGGAGTGTTGGTTCGGGACTTATTCAGTTGGGTGCCTAACGATATCCCGATTCACAAAATCCCGAATCACGAAATCCCGACAAAAATAAAAATAAAAATCCCGACAACAATTATTTTTAGAAATATTTGTCGGGATTTTTAATACCATTTTTAGTACTATAAAAAAGTATTATAGTTTATTTTATTTTTGTAGAACTGTAAGTATTTAAGGGAGTGTTGGTTCGGGACTTATTCAGTTCTTGTTAGAACTCCGTGGAGGTAAGACCTCTTGGCTTAAAGAGATGTTACTTGTGTTTGGCCAAACATTTTGGACAATTTGGCCAAAATTTTGTTATGAGGGTGGACTCTAACAATTTTTTTTTTTTTGTAAAAATTAAAAAAAAAAAAATTTTTCGAAGATTTTACCTCGTTTTGCCAACATTTTGGCAAAACTCATTTTCTTGAAAAAGTTCTTCTGAGAGCTAAAAAAATTTTGTGAAGAGATGGATTTTTATTTCAAGAAAATTTCCTTCAATTTTTGTATGCTTTTAGGTCGGTACTTGTGGTGTGTCCCCCAAAAAGGGAGTTAAAATCCTGAGCTCCCGCGAAGCGGGCCACCCAAAGTGCTTTTAAACAAAAAAAACTGTTGGTATTGGCGCCGCCTGGCGACTTGACATACCCTAAGCGGAGCGACGGAGTCGCGCGAGCGGGTGTGTCCCCCGAAAAGATAGTTAAAATCCTGAGCTCTCGCGAAGCGGGCCACCCAAGGTGCTTTCAATCAAAAAAAAATCTTATTTTTTACCTCATTTTTAGACATTTTTTCAACGAAAAATCAACTTTTATCTTTAAATGCATTTTGCGGCTAAACTAAGCGTCGTAGACCCCCTAAACTTGACATCTTCAAACTTGATTTTTGGATAAAGTAGGCATCCGACAAAAATAAAAATTATATATTCGTAATCTAGAGAATTCCACCTTTTAAACGACGTATCGCATGAAGCGAAAATCCAACTTTTATCTTTAAGTGCATTTTGTGGCTAAACTAAGCGTCGTAGACCCCCTAAACTTGACATCTTCAAATTTGATTTTTGGCTTAAGTAGGCATCCTACAAAAATAAAAATTATATATTCGTAATCTAGAGAATTCAACCTTTCAATCGACGTATCGCATCATATGAAAAAAGAAAAAACAATTTTTATCTTAAAACGGGTTGGGTACGAAATCCCGAATCACAAAAGCCCGAAACACAAAATCCCGATTCACAAAATCCCGATTCACAAAATCCCGAAATCCCGAATCACGAAATCCCGACTATTTTACTACTAAACGACATCGCATTAAATTGAATTTAGCCAATTAAAATCACGACTCCTCCCCTTTTGTAATTTTTGAAGACAGCACTGTCAATACTTTTGCTTTAGTCACTCGATTATCTGAGAAGCAACAAGATTTTAGAAAAAATTCACGGGTTATTTACAACTACTATAAAAAAATTTATTTAGGTCACTCGATTCGGTGAGAATCATGGAAAATAAAATAATCTGATTGGCCGAAGCCTATTATGAGCATCCAACAAAAAGTATAAATAGGAGTTACGTTCCGAAAATTAATTCAGTTCTTATTAGAACTCAATGCAAATAGTTTGTAAAGAGATAAAATTTGATTTTCAATTTGTGGTCGCTGGTTGTCGTCGTTTTGTTGGTTGGTTGGATTATTTCGTCGTTTTAAGAGGGTGCCTAACGATATCCCGATTCACAAAATCCCGAATCACGAAATCCCGACAAAAATAAAAATAAAAATCCCGACAACAATTATTTTTAGAAATATTTGTCGGGATTTTTAATACCATTTTTAGTACTATAAGAAAGTATTATATTTTATTTTATTTTTGTAGAACTGAAAGTATTTAAGGGAGTGTTGGTTCGGGACTTATTCAGTTCACTTTCATTCTAGTGCGAGCATTCAAAGTGAACGGTTGTGCGCGAATTTAATCCGTGTGAATAAAAATTAAAAATTAAAAAAAACCCACCCCTAATAAAAGTGTAGTGTTACCTGTGTGTGATACCGACAAATTATTCGGAATTCCCAGATAATCTGCCACATCCGGATTAAAGGGAAAAACCAAGGACTACAGGTAGACTTTTTTTTTTTCTCCGTCCCAATGGGTCAGCGAGAGAAGGTAAAAGCCGCCAGGGAGCAATTGTTGAGCACCATCGAGAGGGAAATCGCACATATGCGAAATACCTACGGTGTGGGTGCATCAACAGATTTCGCTGTGCGGTTAGGCTACGACGTAGACCAAATTCTCCAGCAATTTACCATCCCGACTGCACCAGAAGCAGAAGTCGTTGAGGACGTTGAGGATATTCCCATGGAATCAACACCAGTGACGGAAAAGAGAGCAAAGGCAAGTGACACCGAAGTGGAACTTGACCAAAGCAAACGACCGAAACTTATTGACGGTAACCTTAATGAAGACACTGATTTCATTAAGGTTGCCCCAACTAACAGGAGAAAAAAGGCCAGTAACCAGGCTGCAACAGCATCTCCAACAACAACAACAACAGCAGCAGCAGCAAAGTCATCAGCAGCAGCGGAACTTCAACATAGTCCAGGGAAAATGCAGCCACCCATTGTGTGCTACAACTTGGCAACAGCCGAAATGTACCGGCATTTTAAGTTAAACGGCAAAACAATAAACTACTCAGTAGTTAATATTAACAAAACAAAAACAATAATAAAAACAACAACAAAACAAGACAACGAAGACGTAAGGAAGTACCTACTTGAAAAAAAAGTACAGCACCATTCCTTCACTTCCAAGGAGGACAGGAAGTGTATTATACTTCTAAAAAAACTCAACCGCTCCCATAACCCTGAGGACATTGTCAACGAACTAGGAGCCCTGGAATTCGAAGCCATCAAGGCATCACCCTTTCGCTCCAAGAAAGACAAAACAACGACCTTCAACGCCTTTGTTGTTGAGTTTAAAAAAGGGACAGACCTAGCAGCAGTCAGTAGGATCCGGAACCTACTCGGGGAAGCAGTTAGATGGGAGAAACTGCAGCCCAATATAATAACCCAGTGCCGAAACTGCCAAGCTTTTGGGCATGTCAGCGTTAACTGCAGCATGAAACATCGCTGCGTGAAGTGCAGCGAATCACATGAACGAGGCCAGTGCGCAAGGACCGACCCAAAGATTGGAAAACCCTACTGCGTCCTCTGCAAGGAAGAAGGACACCCAGCTAGCTATGAAGGATGTCCCTACAGGAAAAAAGTAGTTGCAGCAAAAAAAGAGAAGGAGGCAGCGAAAACACCGGCAAAACCAACAACTCTACCAACATCCAGGAAATTTACTCCAGGTAAGTCTTTTTCCGATATTTTAAAAATTAACAACAGTGTATATAATAATACCCCCAAAACCCAAGCCAAACCCCTAACCAAACCCCAAACCAAACCCAGCCCAATTGCTCAACCTGAGCCAACCATCCCCAAATCATCGAACCCAATTGGTGTCAAAACCACAAACAACTCCAAAACTTTTAGTTTGCCCAAAACCACAACGAGTTCGTTCCTGAACGACTCACAAAAATTTTTCGGTTGTGACTTTGTCACAATCTTATCCAAAATTTCAGACTTCCTCCCTCTCTACGAGGCCTGTCCCGACGAAACCGGCAAGAAACACATGTTTCTTGACTTCTGCTTTAAAATATGTCTAGGACAATAAACCAATTAAACGTTATCTCGTATAACGTCGGCTCTTTAGTATCCCATCCTAAACGGATCTCCCTTGAAAACTTCCTTAAGAAAAACAAACCCGACGCCGTTTTGCTCTCTGAAACTAAATTAGTGACGAGGCATCGGCTTTACTTTGAAAAGTACACACTATTCCGGACTGACAGAGATTTCGCCAAAACTGGCACCGCCATTCTGGTAAAATCAAATTTTCAATGCCAAAAGGTCATTATCCAAGGCTTGGTTACATTTGAAGTAACCTGTATAGCCATCTTACTAGAAAACAATGAAAATATCCTTCTGATATCATTGTATAACCAGTGCGGCGCATCCCAAACTGACATTAAACATGACCTTGACTTGCTTAACGCATTTTGTCAAAATTACACTCTATTTATAATTGGTGGCGATTTTAACGCTCGTCATCAATTATGGATGGACTCACATAACACCCTCCAAGGAGTTGCTATCTCCGACTGGCTATGCGCTAATTCTCACACACACTCTTTTGACATTGTGTCTCAACCAATCCCCACATTTCCCCGAACCCCTTCTACACTTGATTTTTTCCTGTGCTCCCCCAACTTAATTTGTAGACTACCTACACTTGAGAACTTCTCATGCACTGCAATTCCATCTGACTCCGACCACTTAGCAGTAAAATTAATACTTCGTCTTCGGACAAATTTCAATGCCCTTGCTAATCCCCAGCAAGAATTCATTAATTACAACAAAATCAACTGGGACGTATTCCAAAGTTCCTTAACGGACAAACTACGCAATAACACGCCCAGCACATCAACCAATTTGAGTAATCAAGAAATCGATTCTGCAATCGATGTAATTGAAGGCTCCATTTCCTACTCAATTGCAGAGCAATCTCAACCCCTCAACTTCAAGTCTAAATACAAAGACCTTCCCATACCTATACAAAATATGTATAAATTTAGGCAAAAACTTCGAAAAATTCTGCAAAGAATTTTTCACCGTACTCTAAGTACCCACTGCAATGAGTATCAGAGTGTTTATTCACAACTTAGGTGTATTAATACACTAATCGACCAAAATACTAAAGCCTTCATAAACTCCCAGTTCAGGAAAAGACTTAACGTCATAAAACCTGGACCTGACACCTTCAAACAAATTAATAAAATTGTAGGCAAAAAATCCCCCATTCTTGGCCAACTTCAGCACAATAACTCCTTCTTAGCGTCTGACCGTGATAAGACAGATGCATTTGCGGAGTTCTTCGAAAGTAATTTCAAACCCAATCTTCCTATGCATCTGCCTGACTTTTTCTCTAACGTCAGTAACGAAGTAACAAGACTCATATCCCAAGATTCTAACTCCCTGACCACTTTCACTGAAGAAAACTCATCCGTCTGCACGACGGTTGATAACATCTTCACAAGCCCACATGATCTTCACGATTCAATTCAAAATGGCAATTCTAAGAAATCTTCGGGACCTGATAAGGTTTCCAACTTCGTTATCAAAAAACTTCCCCCCACTGCAATCATATGGCTTACAATTATCTTAAATAATTGTATCAACAATAGCTACTTCCCAGGTAAATGGAAAATTGCCGAAATATTCCCAATCCCTAAGAAACCAGGGGCAAATTTGATAAACAATTATAGGCCAATTTCTCTGCTCCCAAACCTCAGCAAGCTCCTAGAAATGCTCATCCTTAAAAAACTTCGCTCACTATGCTCCTCCATGGGAATAGTGCAGCATAACCAATTTGGTTTCAAAGCATCCCACTCCACTTTCGATCCATTGTTGAAGCTTCACGCTGATACAACTCTGGCTCTCAACAAAAAAGAAACCACCATTGCTTGTCTGCTTGATATCCAAAAAGCATTCGACAGTGTCTGGATAGATGGCCTGATTTTCAAGTTAAATTCTCTTCATTTCCCTAGGCATCTAATCCTCATTATATACAGTTTCCTCACTAACCGTAAGTTTTACGTACGAGTAGGAAATACTAACTCATCCCTTAAAAATATTTCGGCTGGAGTTGCCCAAGGTTCCCGCCTCGGGCCCGATCTATTCAACCTTTACACCTCCGACCAGCCAACTAACCCCCCAATGACCAAAACCCTACTATTTGCTGATGACTCCATCACATATAGCGCATCCCTCAGCCCAGAGATAGCACTCCGTAGAGTCAAGGATCATATCCATAGACTCTGGGAATATTACCTCCAATGGGGAATAAAAATCAACCCGTCTAAATCAGAATTAATCTGTTTTAGAATACCTTCGCATAAAGGTTTAGCCACCAAATGCAAAAACCTCTCCCTGTCACTTCCTGACAACTCCATTATCACCCCAAAGCAAAGCGTTAAATACCTTGGAATACATTTCTTCGAAAGGTTCAAATTTAACCAACACGTTAAACTCACTCTTCGTAAGGCAAACCTTGCCTTATCTCTCCTACGTCCTCTTATGCAAATAAGAGGCGGCCTCCAAACCAGGACGAAACTTCTGCTTTACAAGCAACTCATTCGCCCCATACTAACTTATTGCTTCCCTATATGGTACACAATAAGCCCCACTTATATGAAAAAAATGCAGATTTTTGAGCGAAAAGCCCTTCGTCACTGCACATCCCTCCACCGAAAACCTAACTCTCCTCGCTATTATAGCAACGAAAGGCTCTATGAAGCAGCCTGTATTGTCCCAATAGACAGGTACATCCACAACCTCAGTACAAAAATGCTGAGGAAAATCCCATCCCATCCCAGCCCTCTTATTAATTTAATTTCAGGTAATCCCGACATAGACGACCGATATCTCCAGGTGCTATCCATGACGGATCCAACATTTAGGATATCAACAGACGACAGCTTCGGAAACTTCTACGATGCTGCAGGAACGCAGTACAACAGAGGTTGAAGCAACAATTGACCATCAAAGCCCTATCACCACCTACATATATCCAAACCAACAAGGACCTCAAAAAACCACCCTACTCCCACCATACCAACCAACGACCGTCGGCAATGCTCCAGCAGGCGAGAAAAAACACTATTATTATTTTTACTATATATAGACTAAGGCACTTTTATTTTTAAAATGTTAACTTAAAACCAACAAATAACGAAGCAGAGCCCCTTCTGAGCTCGCAGATAAATAACTTAAGTCCTAGAATTTAAGAAATTGTAAATTTAAGCCATTGTAACATTCTTTGAGCAAATAAATAAATATTGTATATAAAAAAAAAAAAAAAAAAAATGGACTTATTCAGTTCTTGTTAGAACTCCGTGGAGGTAAGACCTCTTGGCTTAGAGAGATGTTACTTGTGTTTGGCCAAACATTTTGGACAATTTGGCCAAAATTTTGTTATGAGGGTGGACTCTAACAATTTTTTTTTTTTTTTGTAAAAATTAAAAAAAAAAATTTTTTTTTCGAAGATTTTACCTCGTTTTGCCAACATTTTGGCAAAACTCATTTTCTTGAAAAAGTTCTTCTGAGAGCTAAAAAAATTTTGTGAAGAGATTGATTTTTATTTCAAGAAAATTTCCATCATTTTTTGTATGCTTTTAGGTCGGTACTTGTTGATTCTCATGATTTCGAGTGACCAAATTTACTATGAAACTAACTGAAATTCGGCGGATTAGGCCACCCAAAGTGCTTTTTAACAAAAAAACTGTTGGTATTGGCGCCGCCGCCTGGCGACTTGACATACCCTAAGCGGAGCGACGGAGTCGCGTGAGCGGGTGTGTCCCCCAAAAAGGGAGTTAAAATCCTGAGCTCCCGCGAAGCGGGCCACCCAAAGTGCTTTTTAACAAAAAAAACTGTTGGTATTGGCGCCGCCTGGCGTCTTGACATACCCTAAGCGGGTGTGTCCCCCGAAAAGATAGTTAAAATCCTGAGCTCCCGCGAAGCGGGCCACCCGAAGTGCTTTTTAACAAAAAAAACTGTTGGTATTGGCGCCGTCTGGCGACTTGACATACCCTAAGCGGAGCGACGGAGTCGCGTGAGCGGGTGTGTCCCCCAAAAAGGGAGACAAAATCCTGAGCTCCCGCGATGCGGGCCACCCAAAGTGCTTTTAAACAAAAAAAATGTTGGTATTGGCGCCGCCTGGCGACTTGACATACCCTAAGCGGAGCGACGGAGTCGCGCGAGTGGGTGTGTCCCCCGAAAAGATAGTTAAAATCCTGAGCTCCCGCGAAGCGGGCCACCCAAGGTGCTTTAAATCAAAAAAAAATCTTATTTTTTACCTCATTTTTAGACATTTTTTCAACGAAAAATCAACTTTTATCTTTAAATGCATTTTGTGGCTAAACTAAGCGTCGTAGACCCCCTAAACTTGACATCTTCAAACTTGATTTTTGGATAAAGTAGGCATCCGACAAAAATAAAAATTATATATTCGTAATCTAGAGAATTCCACCTTTCAAACAACGTATCGCATCATATGAAAAAAGAAAAAAATATTTTTATCTTAAAACGACGAAATAATCCAACCAACCAACAAAAAGACGACAACCAGCGACCACAAATTGAAAATCAAATTTTATCTCTTTACAACCTATTTGCATTGAGTTCTAATAAGAACTGAATTAATTTTCGGAACGTAACTCCTATTTATACTTTTTGTTGGATGCTCATAATAGGCTTCGGCCAATCAGATTATTTTATTTTCCATGATTCTCACCGAATCGAGTGACCTAAATAAATTTTTTTATAGTTGTTGTAAATAACCCGTGAATTTTTTCTAAAATCTTGTTGCTTCTCAGATAATCGAGTGACTAAAGCAAAAGTATTGACAGTGCTGTCTTCAAAAATTACAAAAGGGGAGGAGTCGTGGTTTTAATTGGCTAAATTCAATTTAATGCGATGTCGTTTAGTAGTAAAATAGTCGGGATTTCGTGATTCGGGATTTTGTGATTCGGGATTTTGTGAATCGGGATTTTGTGAATCGGGATTTTGTGTTTCGGGCTTTTGTGATTCGGGATTTCGTACCCAACCCGATGCAAGATCGGTATTTTTTATCAATTTTTGTTCAAGTGCATAAAATCTGCGAAGAGCTGTTGCATATGAATTGCCTAGTGATGTTGGGCTCTGTTTAAAAGGCAATCTAACTTCAATGCGGCCATCTCGAAGGCGCGTCACGTGGCTAAGGAAGTGTTCTTCACATATTTGATCAATTTTTGTGAATGGGTATTGTATTGGTTCGTGGTTTTCAATTTCCCAGAATGATTTCAGAACTAAAGCAATATTATCAGTTTCATTATTTACAGTGTTTTTTAGCAAACAATGGAAATTTTTGGTGGACGCTTTTTGTATGATGCTGCCAGATACCACCCAGCCAAAAACTGTGTTTTGAAGAGTTGGAAGATGAAGGCCTAGCTTTATTTGTCCGATGGACAAAAGACCAAAAAAGTATTCAGCTCCTATTAAGAGGTCAACTCGACTTGGTGTTCCGAATAATGGATCTGCTAGGTTGATATTCGATGGTATCGATATGGAATTTGTATTAATGGGTGAATCAGGAAGAAATTCCGATATTCTAGGTAAGATGAATGCTTCTATGTTTTCAGTATAATTGTTGAATCGCGATTTGATGATGAAGCTTATTTTATGTTTACAAATCAATGAATTGTCTCCAATGCCAGAAATGGACGTCATTACATTCTTGCGTCTTATGCCTATTAAGTTTGCAAAACGCTCAGTTAACAAACTGACATGAGAAGCGGAGTCTAGCAAGACTCGACATGGAATTGGAGAATTTTGTTTATTTAGGGCAAATACAACGGCGGTGGCGAGAATGGTATGCGTGGAAGGAGCTTGTGCATCATATGGAGCTGTAGAGAAATTTTCGTGAAGATGATAATTTTGAGAATATGGTTGTATGCATGGAGAAGCCAGGCTATTGGAGAAATTAGTGATGGTCGCATTGTTTGAGGTAGGTATTTGACCATTTGAGTTCGATACGACATTGAAAGAAGATTCAGGTGCCGAAACACCCTGTGGGACCTGCATTAGGCTATCATCATGAAGCAATGTATGATGCGGATTATTGCATTTACGGCATTTTGATGCTTGACAATTACCTGTTGCATGATTTGGTTTGATGCAACTCAAACATAATTGGTTGTTGTTCACGAAGATTTGTTTTTGGGCAACAGGTAAAGCAAGGAATTGATAACACTTGTATATATTGTGATTAGGTTTTTTGCAAAATAAACAAATTGATCGCATGCTGTTATTATTATTTGATTGTTGAATTGAAAATGTTTTTGCTCGAGAATTTTGGTTAGTTTTAACATGGGTTATACTACTTGCCAGTGAATTATCATCGTTGAGAATTAGGCTGCGCTTGGTAAGAAATTTTAACAGCTCCTGGAAACTGGGCATTCTTTCGGTTGGTCCTTCTTCGCTCCATTTGTTGAGTGTCGCACTGTCCAGCTTTGGTAGAAGTATTTGAATTAACAGGTCATCCCATTGACTAACTGGACGTCCAAGTGTAGTAAGAGCACGAAGATGACTGTTGATCTCATCACAGAGTTGGCGTAGACTTGACGATGAAGGTTTTCGAATAGTTGGATACATCATAATTTTTTTTATGTGTTCGGTGGCAATCAATCGTTTATTGTCGTAATTATCATGAAGGAGCTTAAGTGCTACTTCATAATTATCATCAGTGAGCTCTAAAGATTGTATCGTGCGAGCAGCTTGGCCAGAGAGAGAAGAAATCAGATAGTGCAACTTGGAAACATTACTCAAGGAGGAATTTTTGTGGATTAGGGAATTGAAAATTTCATGAAAGGATAGCCATTCGGTTACTTCACCTGAAAAGATAGGAATGTTAAGCTTTGGAAGTTTCAACTGATTAGATGATTTAGTTTGGACCGATACAACATTTTCTGTTCGCAACGTGGATTTGCGACTTTGTATTTCATGAAGAAATTTGGATCTTGTTTTATAATACAGCTCCTCATAATCGGCACGCACGTCGATTTTAGCAGTAATTTCCTTAGGATCGATCTCCTCTATCTTGATCTGAAGCTGTTGAAATGCCTTAAAACTCGATTCCAAGGCTTCATAACGCACATCGAGCTCCGAAACGAGTGTGTGTTGAGAAATGTCTGATAAAAAGTCTTGGATGCGGTCCATCTGTTTGGTACAAACCATACGACGAGCTTTAAGACTTTCCATCTTTTTTGTAATGGCGGCATCGGTCATCTTGCTGATTGAAAAATGTTGTGACGCAAATCACGTCGGGGTCACCATGAATGTGGTATAATCAAGCTTTTTTGATTATCTTTATAAATTAATTATCTTTATAATTTGATTTAATAAAAACTATATGTACATATATATATGCAAATTATATAATTCATTTATTAGTTTAACCTCTTTGGAGTACAATTTAATAAAAAAGTAAAAAGGAAATTCTGTGACAGATTGAGTAAATTGACATTTATAATTATTTCGAAAACAAAAAGGAAAAAATGTAGTAACAATGAGTTGCAAAATAATTTGTACAAAGCAAATTTAAATTCTTAGGAATTGTAATTTTGTAAAACGGGCTGAACAATTACCATGTTTCAACCAAACTGACCTTCTGTGGTCTTTTGGGAGTTGAAGAAAACGAATATTTACAAGGACTTAATTGCTGTTTATTACAATTTTCAAAAATGCACGTCCTCCCCATGTTAAAAAGTAGTATTAAACGTAAATACCGAAGGAAATTAACCACTCAATAAATAAATATATAGATATACCTACATATATACATATATAAATAAATTTAAAAAAATAAATTTGTATACTATTGCTTACACCCTGTAGTCTATCAAGTTTATATAATACAAAAAGAAAAAATTAAAACTCACCAACAGCCAATTGTTGTTTTTAAAAACAAAAAGGCAAATATCTATCTCCAACAGAATATAAAAAAATACTTTCAAAAACAAAAAAAGTTTCACAAAACAAATATAGGTATCGACCTACCTATGTAATTTAAAATATAAAAAAGCTTAAGGTGAAAAAAGACCTATAGAGATATTTTTAAAAATTATTAAAAAAAAAAAAACACATTCACTGAAAGGTGATAAGGTGATAATTATGCACTAATAGAAAAAATGCACTAAAAATGGGTTAGTAACCAAAGTCCACTGGTGGACTAAACCTTATTTACTTAAAAAGGGTAAATCTAAAAAAAGGCAGGAAAATAAATTTGCAATAGTAAGAAAACTTTTTCAATAAAAAAAACACGAATATAATTAAGATTTTGTGATTACAAAACACAATCACTGATTATATGGCCAAATGAAAGAGCACAAAAAATACACTTCAGATAGATTCTTTTAAAATTCAATTATTTCTGAATGCAGGGGTTAATAAATAAAAAACTTTTTTTCAATAAAATACACGAATGTTACATTAAATTGTATGATTATAAAACACTGATGATATGGAAAAAAAATGAAACAACACAAAATACACTCCAGATAGTTTTTTTTTAATATTCAATCACTTTCAATCAATGAATACAAAATAAGTTAAAAAATTGGTGAAAAATTGGGAGAAAAGCTAGAGCAGGGGTACAATTTTTTGGTTTTGAAAAAAAAAAAAAAACACACAAACTGAAAAATATCGTTGGAAGCACTTAATTCAAACTTTATATTTGGGAAATAATTAATAAAGCCAATTTTTGAATCACTTCACAAGTCGCGACGCTTCACTTTCGAAACTGACGAAAAAACGGCAACGAAACACGAAAGCCATCAGAAAAAAGCAATATTAATATATAGGTAATATGTAGGTTGTGACGGTAAAACAACCGTTAATAACATCCCGTCCCTGGTTGATCTCCCATCTTTTTTCATTCTTACATCGACTCAACTCCTTCCTCTTCAACAATACCAAATCCCATATCATAAAAAGAAAACAAAACAAGCACTGGTTCGTGTATGTAACCCCTTTTATATAACTCCTTCTCAAGTTTGATAGTCCGTGTTCCCTCATCACCCTGTTCTTTGATGAAACTCTCCAGTCTCCACACATAAATGTATATTTGTGGTTTACTCGCAGCAAATGTTCCTTATCAATACCATCCACTGGCAGCATGTTGACAAATTTTTGTATCCACGAAACCAGCAAATTAGTAAGTGATGTGATCGCCAGGAGTTACATATCCTATATGTTCACCTACCACCACCTAATATACCTACTTTAATATGACTTCATTGAATCCAAACTAATGATGAGTCAAGTTGTATGATCACTTTAATTTGTCATACAGTCTTATAAAATATAAGACAACACAATTAACTGTTGTAAATAATGCATTGTGCAATAACTCTCTTTTATTTAATATCCTTTTGTAAAGATTGTTTATGTCTATTTATATTAATGTTTGCTTATGTTTGTTATAGTTCTTTTAAACACTTATTTTTCTAAACACTTTTAATTTTATATCAATAATCTTAAGAAATCGAATTTTTTAATTTATGTTTGTCAGATAAGAAAAATTAATAAAAAATTATTATTCAAACTGAAAAGTTTTGTTTTTCATAAATATAAGAAATATAACTCAGGGGGCCGACGACGCGACGCACGTGTGGAACGTGCTCATAATAGTACTATAATGGGTTTTTCCATGGGCAAAATAAATCAATTTATTTTTGATCCAGATCAGTCAAAAATCAGATTTCCCCTGTTTTTGCATTCCATGGGGCAAAATAAATTGATTTATTTTTGATTTAAAATCAAATCTGCAGATCTGGATTTTTCGGCAGATTTACCCCTCTTTGCACTAATACTAATACAACTTTCAGATGTTAGCTGACAGATACAAGCTTTTCTTTTTATTTGTAATTTGTTTTGGTTTTGTTTAGTTTTGGTTTTGTTCGAGTTTTCATATATTAAACAAATAAATTTTACAAAAAATGGTAGCAATTTTAAATGAATTGGTAGATTCATCAACTTTGTCTTCTTCTTCTGAAAAAAATCAAGCGGTGAAGAATTTTTTGATGTAATGAAAGTTCTATTTCAGAAAGAAAACAAAAATCGGGTTCCAGATTTTGTAAAGGATGTTGCAAATAAATATTCAGAGAAAGAGGTTTACACGTACACGAAGTTACACCAATACAATGACAAAAAAAAAACAATTCCAATTGTATTCCATGGGCCACGAAAAAAAATCAATTTTTTGATCGAAATCTGGATTACCCATGGAAAACCCCATAAGAATCTATATACAAAGGGCATGGACATTGTATCATTGTATACAAATTTGCATAGTACCATTGTATATAAAACTTATAGTACTATAATCACGATGATTTTTGAGTTGTGTGGTGTGGTCGTCTGAGGGCGCACTTGTATATACACAGAAACAGCAACCAGAAAATTAATTAGGGGTGTGATCGCTAGGTGGCCGACGTGTGGAACGTGTTCATGAGAGTACTATGCAAATTTATATACAATGTACAAGTGCCTACTTACTTTGTATATGAAAACTATAGTACTCTCATGGTGGAAGTCGAATGGGGCGACATCTAATGTATGTCTGCAACCCTTACTCTTTTTTTTTGCGGAGAGCTTATGGAGGTTTTAAATGATATTTATTGATATTTTTTGGATGCAATTATCCAAAAAATAGTCTCCTCTTGCTCCTATCACTAATTTTCGACACTTAAAGACTCCCCAAATCGAATTTTACACCTCAAGTTTTGCAGCGCCACCACCAGGATCCGTGCAACCCTAAAAAAACTCGCCATGATAGTACTATAGTTTTCATATACAAAGCTACTTATCTTTTTTTTAGTCAATTTTTACACTTTTTCATATTTTTTTTATCGGGTTGGTCTAAAAATCCCAAAATTTTAAGGGCATAAAGAAAATGTTAAATTTGATTTTTGGGTGGGTTCCTGACTTTTCAAAGTACGTTAACCCGAGATATTTGCATATTACATCTAGTTTAGAAAACACATGAATGGTCTGATGCCTTTAACTGTATAACTTTGTTTTTTTTTTAGTTCGCAAGATTATTATTCAATAATTATTTTCATATGTCATACATAACTGTACATGCTAAACAAGCTTCACAAATAGAATTTTAAAAAAATAACAACCAAAAACAATACTCTTACAATATACTAATAGAAAAAAAAACAGATTTGTGTATCGCCGACCAAAGAGTCAGCCGATTTTTGTCACCAACTTACTACCCCAACCCTCTTTTGAAATGTTGCCCAACAATGCTTTTTGAGAAATCTAACAGGTGAGACGCCAAAATTGGTTTTATTGATTTGGAACGAAAAAAAAAAATAGATTTTAATAAAAAGAAATTGATAAGAGGTTCAGAAATGAATTTATAATTTCCAAAATCCTTAACGGATAATCAAGATTAAGGTCTTGAATTTAAATTTATTTAATTAAGATAATCATAAAAATTAAGATAATCATGCAAAAAAAAATATGCGTTTCTACACGAATACACTGAAAAAATTGTAAAAAAAAAAATGAATTAAAATCTGAATAAAATTCGAAACAGAGAAGAAAACTATATTAATATTATTTGCTGTATTTATGTATTTTCAGCAATTTGTACACAATAAAATTATTTGCATTTCTTTCAAAATTGTGCGTAATTATTTAGGTACCTAATTATTTATTTCTATAAATTCAATGCTTCTGAAAATAAATAAAAATGAAGATTGTGAGCATAATTTTACTGGAAAATAGAAAAAAACACAATAAAATGTATAGATTAAAGGAGAATGGGCATGAAATGGGCCTATCTAGTGGCCACGAATGAGATAATTAGTTAGTTTTTTTTTTAGTTTTTAGTGACTCTTTATTTCATTTAAAACATAAATATAAATATTTAAAAAATAAATGTACAAATTTTGGTTTCATAAGTCCTTTTGGTTTGGCCTATAGCCGTCTACCAGACTGACATTTTAAAATTTAAAATATTTATAGTGGCAAAAAAAGATAACAATTAACAATATTTACTTAATTTTTTTCTAAAAATCTTCATTTATAATGCATTTCCTATATCAAAGTGCAGTAGCAGCATACAAGTAAAGGGTATCCCATCCAGCATTCCCATTTAGAATGTCGAGCAGTTCAATTTCATTTAAACTTCGTTTACCGAAGTGTCTCATCCTGAATTCTTTTAAAATTGGGCAAATTGCAATAAAATGTTTAATGTCTTCACGTTCGTTTAGATTGCATAGACTACAAAGTAACGGCAGATCCGGGCGGTGAGGTATATAGTTTAAAGGCAGCAATTCTCCACGTGTTTCAATGATAATGTTTATTTTGTTTACATGGTTCGAATTAATCAGATATGTATTATCACCAAGGTCGAAAATCAAGCGGCTGTAATAACAACAGGCAAAAAATCCTGTTGATGAAATATCGAAGACATTTTTCAACGGGTTTAAAAGATTTGTATCCCCAAACCTGCGCACCATACAGAAGGATAGATGATACTGTAGAACGGAAAAGTTTTTGTTTTGCACTGTGATCAATAAATTTACTTTTGAAACAGCGTTCCCACACTGCTGAAATTGCCCTCTTCGCTTCTTTTAGCTTTCCTTCCATATGTTTTTTCATGCTAAGGTTCGATGTAAATATCATCCCAAGGTATTTATACTCGCGTACTATTTCCACCGTCTCTCCATCGAAAGTCCACTTTTCATTTCATTTCATTTTGATAGATTGACTTGCAAGTTCCAACGTTTGCAATAATCCCTTAGCCTGTTTATCATCAGTTGCATACCGTCTACTGTTTCCGAAAAGAAAACAATGTCGTCTGCATACATAAGGGCTGGTATCTTGACTCCTGCAAACGTGATTCCACCTCCAATATCATCTGTTATGTCATTTATGAATAAGATAAAAAGCAGAGCACTTAGAATGCAACCTTGTTTTAGTCCCATTTCTGTTTTGAATTCTTCAGAGATAGACATTCCATCCCAAACATAGGCAGTGTTGTTTGTGTACAATGTTCTTAAGATTTGTATTGTTTTGCTTGACAAACCAATCATAGATAATTCATAGAAGAGAGTTTCACGGACAATAGAGTCGAAAGCGGCACGGAAATCAACAAAGAACACTTACAATTTTTTCTTTTTCTGTATATTGTATAGCGAGAAAATATGATCTATCGTCGAGTATTTTTTCCTGAAACCGGCCTAAAATTCTGACAAGATTCTTCTTCCTCGAACCTATTCCGACAACCTATTTTCTATAATCCCAGCGAATAGTTTGGCATTTGTGTTTAAAAAAGAGATTCCTCTATAATTTGTCGCTTCTTCGAGATTTCCTTTTTAAAAAGTGGGAAAATTATTGATTTTTTAAAACTTTCAGGAACTGTTGAGTCTTGGAAGATTCGATTGAATTCATTAGCATGAGAAATTTGCTTGTGACAAATTCAAAGGGAACACGGTCATCTCCCGGGGCTTTGTTTTGTTTTACAGCTCGCAATAACTTCTTCAACTTCATACATTGAAAAGGGCGCATCAAGAAAATCATCTGATATAAGCGGAGCTGCATATTGGACCAAAGGTGCACTGATCGTTACATTTAGAGGGTTTTTGAAGTGATCCCTTAGATTTTGGGCATTTAAACCTAGCGAAATAATATTCTTCTGTTCATTAATACTTTTTACAGCCTTCCAGAATTGGGCAGAATTACGGGTGTTATTTATGGCCATTACTGTTTGTTGTTCAAAAGCTGATTTTTTGGTGACGCATATTCTTTTGAATTCAATATTTGCATCCGAATATAGCTTTTTGAAAATTGGCAAGTTACGAGCCCGAAAAAGCTTTAAGAATTTGAAGGATAAATCTTTGCTTTCAAGCACTCTGAGTCAAACCACTTCTGTTTATAAGTGATGATCTTCTTTTTCACTTGTAGGCTTTGTGAATTGGATTTTTTGATAGTTTGAGTCAGAACTTTAATGTCAACGGTTCGATTCCTGAAGCTCCCTTAGATCTTTACTCAAATTTTCTTGAAATTTTTTCTTTTTTCTTTCATCCCACCGCATTTTCGGAATGAGGTTAAGTTGTTTTGTTCCCACTGGCGTTTGAGTTTGCGAGGATGTAAATGTGACTTCCTGCGGCATGTGATCTAAAAATGTTTGAACTCCTATTCTAAAGTCACTCACAACACTATTCCATAAACCGGATACAAAGCAGTAGTCTATTATTGAGCTAGCTGTACCTCTTATAAATGTAAGCTCACCCTCAGAATCACCTAACCAGCTCCCATTGAGAACGTGACAGTTGTAACCGTAAGCATCGGCAAGTTCCAATATTTTTCCTCCTTTATTGTCACAGACTGCATCTTTAGATTTACGGCTTAGATTGAATATAGGCCACTGAGTGCTAAAAAAGTTGTTTTGCGATATGCCAATCCTGCCGTTGAAATCCCCAATTAGCATTAAATTTGTTGTATCTACCTCTTGCAGAGTTTCGCTTAATTTTTCGAATTCGGTTTGCCAATTACTGCAGTTTATATAGACAGGAATTATGTACAGTATTTCACTTCCAACCTTGATATCTATTACGTAAGAATATGTAGTTCTCTTGAAATTAATAGTGTTGTGTAGATTTTTACTATAGCCGAATAATAAACCTCCGCTTCCTCGATCATAATTAAATGATTTGATTGCAGGCACCCATCTTAATTCTAAATACATTTTTAAATTTATTTACTTCGTTTTCTACTAAATGAGTTTCGAACAGCATAAAAATATCAAAATTTCTTAAATAATTAAAAATGTTTGCAAATAATAACTTATTTTTTAAACCAGCCACATTATAACTTATAATTCTAATTTTAACAAAACAATTATTTATATTCTGGTAGACAGCAGATTCTAATGCTTCGTGAACACAGCTGCTACTTGTGCTTGCACCCAAACTTAAAGATGGTATTTGTGGTGTCGCCTTAAGTTTTTGCTTGTCACTTGGTTTGACATTTTTGACAGCTCCATCATTATTTGAAATTTTTGACATGTTGTACACATTGTTTTGATTAAATAATTCATTCATTAATAAATTTGGATCAGAAAAGTCTCCAAACATCGATTTTAAAATGATAAAGCCAAAGCCATCATTTTCACCGCACTTCAGGCCCAAAACGGAGTCCCATGTAAAAACTTTGTCTTCAATAACCATTTTGTCGTCGCGAACTGCAATTTTTTACGGTTCCCTTTCGAGGAGCATCTTTCTTATGCGTAAGAGCTCTAGTAAAAACTTTGTCTTCAATAACCATTTTGTCGTCAAGAACTGCAATTTTTTACGGTTCCCTTTCAAGGAGCATCTTTCATATGCGTAAGAGCTCTAGCAAAAGAAACTACCATCACATCGTTGGCACTTCGTTACCCGGACGGTAGTCTCACAAACACCGTACAATTAGCTTTAAATGGCAAGGAAACTGCCATTTGTGCCTTCCTTGATATAGAAGGGGCCTTTGACAATACTTCGCATGAAGCTGTTGACAGGGCTCTTAGTAGAAAAGGGGTACCCTACCCATCACCATAACCAGATGGATAGGTTGAATGCTAAATACGAGAACGGCGGAAGCTAACGCAGGACAAAATGTTCAGAAAGTCATCACAACAAGAGGGTGTCCTCAGGGAGGGGTACTATCACCCTTACTGTGGAGTCTGGTAGTAGATGAATTACTGGAAACTCTTGAAGGTATACGATGTATTGGCTTCGCCGATGACATCGTAATAACAGCCTTGGGAAAATTTGAGGAAACTCTTTGTGACATAATACAGAGAGGACTCACTGTAACTTGGAAATGGTGTTCTTCAGTGGGCTTGAACTTCAACCCCACAAAGACGACAATAATACCATTTACCACGAAAAGACTTCTACCACGAATGAAACCTATACGGTTGGCAGGAGAAGTAATCGACACCCAAAGAGAGGTCAAGTATTTAGGCATTACTCTAGATAGTAAACTCCTTTGGAATAAACATGTCGATATAACTATCGGGAAAGCCACAAAAGCCTTGTTGATTTGCAAAAGACTTGCAGGAAAATCATGGGGTTGTAAACCAAACATCTTGCGATGGATGAACACCATGATGGTAAGACCCATCATTACCTATGGGGCGGTTGCATGGCACAAAAGAACCGAATTAATAACCACTAGGAAAAAACTAGAAAAGGTTCAAAGGCTTGCATGCATATATGTACATATATATGTATATGTAACCACAGTTGCAAACCTTCTTGACATTCCAAGGGATGGCATGATCAAAACATACAACTTCGAAAAGCACTTCCTTACGGAGTTAAGTTGCAAAAGAGACTGGATAAGCGAAACGGAAAATTACAGTCTCGAAGCAAACACCATCAAGTGGTATACTGATGGATCGAGAACTTCTGAAGGGACTGGGGCAGGGATTTTTGGGCCTAGAACCAAAATTTCCTTACCGATGGTTCAGTCCACCAGCATATTCCAGGCAGAAGTAAATGCTATCGGAAAATGCGCAGAACGTAACATCGATAGAAAATACAAAAACCAAAACATTGCCATCATGTCAGATAGTCAGATAGTCAAGCCGCACTAAAAGCTTTGAACTCATACACCATCTCTTCAAAGCTAGTATGGGATTGTATAAATAAATTAAATGAACTGGGCAAGGAAAACAAAGTCACACTTCATTGGGTACCGGGTCATGTTGGTGTCTAGGGCAATGAAGAGGCTGACACTCTAGCTAAAATAGGAGCAAAGGGACCCCTAATAGGACCAGAGCCCTATTGTGGTATAGGGGAAAATATAATCAACAACCAAATTAAATTATTAGAGGAGGCAACAAGATCAAAAATCTGGAAAGAACTCCCAAAACTAAGACAGGCGAAACTCTTACTCGGGAACTATAACCGAGAGCGTTATCTATCCTGTATTAGCCTAAGTAGGAACAGTCTTAGGAAAATAACAGGTCTCCTCACAGGCCACTGTAAACTGAGAAGACATCTCAGCATCCTTGGCCTAGTGAGCAGTGCTTCTTGCAGATTCTGCAACGCTCATGAGGAGATACCGGACCACATAATAGGTAAATGCGATGCACTAGTGCATCAAAGACAAAAATATCTGGCAGGCACCATATAGAAGAAAGCAAAATACATTCTCTGAAAATACCCCAAATTCTTAAATTTCTAAAAGGTACGAATCTGGAGGTTGAACTGTAGATGAGAAACCTCATCCGATTCAAAAGGGGGGCACAATAGATCTTAAGGTCGCAGTGCAAATATACCCACATAATTCATTCATTCATATGCGTAAGAGTTTTGCTCGCCTTTGCCCCACATTTGGTGGCAAATCCTTTTGGATGCTTATTTTTTTCCCTTTCAGAGTACCAGAGTTCTTTAACACATTCCAGGCTGATTCACGCGACTTCATTTTTACTATTACTGTCGCTCCTTGTGTGCTGCGGGTGCGTATACTGTAAGCAGATTCTACCACTGTGTCTGCATTGGATTCATTTAGTAGACCAGTGAGATAACTTTAGCGTTTTCATAGGCTTCATGATTGCTTATATCTAGGCGTATCACCAGGTTTGCTTTCGTGGATTTTAGAAGAATTTTGTCAAACTGGTCTTCCAAAGCTTAGTTGCGAGATTCCATTTGTACTATTCTTTGTGACAATTCCTCGTGACAAATTTTAAGGCTGGAACATTCATCGTATATACATTGCATATCGGATTTAGTCGCTAGATTTCTGTACAGTTCATCATTGTTCTCCTTAAGCAACTTCTTCAAAGTCGCTTCAACGTCTATTCGTCTATATTTATTTATTTTAATTTCAGGTTTATTAAGGAGCTATTAATTTTTTGCGACCACTTTTGACAGCTTATAAATGTCCAAAAATGAGATAATTATATCGCTGAAAATCTTGGCCCTAGTACATCACTTTTTTTGTATGGACATAAGGCTGTAAGCCATTGGGTTTAGGCAGAATATTGAAATGATTTAACAGATTAAATTAATCTGAATAATTGTGCGTCAAGAGTCCACAAACTACATATATTACATTTGAAAGCTTAGTTCAAGAGCTTCATTTTTGAATATAGACACAGAACTGTTTACCATAGGGTCTCGCAATATATCAAAAAAAATCTGTGACCGTTCGGTATTATTTATTATTATTTAAATTCTTTATTTCTCATTAAAATTTATAACAATATTTTGTGCTTAAGAATAAGGACGCAATCCTGCCCTCTGCCTGAATTGACATTCCATAATGAAGTAAAACAAATAAACTTAATAATTAATTTATAATTAACAAAAATTATTTAGTTATAAATAAAAATAAAAAATTATACAATTTATGTTTAATATACAATAAAATTACAAATTTGAAAAGGATTTGAAACATTACAACTTTAGTGCAATTAAAAACGTGAAAATTTTTTGGCTTCAGTAACTGGCCGAATGCATTAAGTTAGGAAACTATTTCGGAAATTCATGGCATGCTTACAAAAGTTATATAGGGTAGACACACCATTTAATAATTTGTGAAGTTTGTTCGCAGAGAGAAAGCTTTCGTCAAAATGCATTCGACGTATTTCCTGTAATATTGGACATATCGCAATGAAGTGATGAATATCATCCTTTTCTCTTACATAGAGTGCAGATTTGTGGGAGATCAGTTCGATGAGGCATAAAGTTAAGGTTCAGGACCTCCACTCGTGCCCTAAAGATAAAACTTATAGCTTCGGTTCAATTTGAGGTTGTGAGTATATATTGGCGTTATGCCAGACTCTACGTAGATGTCATAGTTTGGTGTTGAATTTGGTAATCTAAATATGCGTTTGAAGAAATGCCTTTGAAGAGCTTCAAACTCCTCGAGAGGTAAGTATCCAAAAATCTGAGCCCCATAGCACAAGCATGTGTTGATAGTCGCTTGAAACACGCGGTATTTGGACACTAGATCGATTTTTGGATTTCCAAAAAACTTTGGCCACATCAAACTTAAAGCTATCTTAGCTTCATTGCTTTTTTGTTTAGCGTGCTTCGAAAAGTTTAAATTATGCGTAAGCCAAACTCCAAGATATTTAAACTATTACACTACCTCAATACCCATATTGTTGAGAGACCAATACTCCTCGGGAAGTCTTCTTCTTTGTCGAGCTTCAAAAATCATTATTTTGGTTTTGTTTGTATTTACATGTAAGCCCCATGTCTCGCAAAAGGAATTTAATTTGTTGATTTGAAGCTGCAAAGTGAACGGATTGTCAGCAAATAAGACTAAATCGTCAGCATAGAGCAAAACTTTCACTTGGATATCGGCGAAGAGTATTCCTCCTGGAAGTATAGGCTTAGAATGCAGCCTTGAGGGACACCAGCTGTCGTTTCAAACCACTCTGAAAACTCAGAACCATCCCAAACAGTGGCTCTAGATGATTCCAGAAATTTGAGATACATTAACAAGAATTTCCGGGAGATTCCTAGAGATGAAAGCTTAAACATCAGAGCCTGTCTGTTAACTTTGTCAAAAGCTGCTTTGAAGTCTACAAAACAAGGGTATAACTTCTTCTTTTTCTCAATGGACTTCCTGGCAATACTAGTCAGCGCAAAAATGTACATGTGATCCATAGTTGAGAATCCCGAGTGTTTTCGATCCACTTGGTTAGTCTTACGTGAAGAATTGAAGTCAGAATCTTTTGGAGAGTACAAAGAATAGAAATCCCTCTGTAGTTCTCAGCAAGATTTGAATCACTTTTCTTGAAAAGGGCAAAAAGAGCTGCTTTATTAAAGTTGTTAGGCACGTAAGAGTTATTGTAAAGCCTATTGAAGTACACGAGCAGATTACTTTTGAATTGATCAGTTCTATGTTTGTAAAACTCGACAGGGATGCCGTCTATGCCTGGAGCTTTGTTATTTTGCATATTCTTCAAACTTGTTTCCAGTTCATTCAAAGATATTGGGCTATCCAATTCACTGACAGTGTAGTTAGGTAGTGCATATAGGAGAAAGTGTGATAGTTCTCATCAGCCGACAAGTGTTTTAAAATGAGCAGCAATGGTCTCAGCTCCGAGAGTGTTCGCCATACTACTATTACGTCCTCCCAAAAATTCCTTAGAATTCTTAGAGATAGTAAGTTTTTTAGCTAGGTTGTTAAGGTAATCTGTTTTTTTGGATGTACATAGATGTTTGTATTTCTTATTAACATGTAGGTAAATATTTTTGAATATCAACGCGTTTGTCGATCTAAACAGTTTAAAGTACACAAAAGAAAGTTTACGTAATCTTTTACAATTCTCATCGAACCATACATTCTTTGGAGTATACGGCATGCAATTATAATTGTTAAGTGTTGGCAAAGCTGAGGATTTAATAATTCTTATTATATGCTCATCACACTGCTCTAAACTGCATTCAGGTTGAGGAGGAAGAGAGTCACACTGTCGGTTTTTTTTTTTTTTTTTTTTTTTATTTATTTATTTCTTCATCAAGCAGATTTTCATCTTATAGACTACTTAAAGAAAAATACTAACAATCAATAGATAACATATGTACCTAAAGATTATCCACCAGTGTTCATGGGGAGAGTACGATAACTTGGGCGCCGAAAATTGATAACGGTTTTTTGTAGAAGGGTCCAAAACAAGCATTTTTTACTATGGGAGGGGGGGTCTATCTTGCCCCGTTTGGGCGGGAGGGGCAATGTTATGAAAAGTGTACTAAAAGTTAAAAAAAAATCATTAAAAAATAACGGTAATACTTACAGTTAAGTTTAATATTGTTTTTTACAGCCAGTATTTAGTACTATAAGCCACTTTTTAAATCAGTCAAAATTTATGCACAGTTTTCGAAAAATTGAGTTTCAAACACAAAATTTGGGGAAAAAAACCCAAAATAGAAGTTTGAAGTGTAATTTCTCAAAACCATAAGATTTAATATAATTTTTTTTTATAGAATTCGGTGTTCTTATTGATTCCTTATCAAAAACTGAAAACTAGATTATTTTATGTCTTCTAGTTTTCGAGAAAATTGAAAATTATTGATTACTTTTTTATGAGATTTTAGCTTTTTGATTGCATGCCTCTCATACATACCTCAACTGTTTATACTTTACTACTGTTTAATTATCAAATTTTGCATACATCGAACCTCGCACATACCCCAAATCCTATAGTGAGGCCAAGCAGGGGGGTTGCATACCTCAACTGTTTATACGCCGTAATGCTGGGTGCAAGCATTGTTTTCATGTAAAAAAGCCTACATGGACAAGAAATCTTATATAAACAACAACAAAAATAAAAATCTCACAAAAAAGTAATTAGTAATTTTCAATTTTCTCGAAAACTAGAAGACATAAAATAATCTAGTTTTCAGTTTTTGATAAGGAATCAAAAAGAGCACCGAATTCTATAAAAAAAAATTATGTGAAATCTTATGGTTTTGAGAAATTACACTTCAAACTTTTTTTTTTGTGTTTTTTTTCCGAATTTTGTGTTTGAAACTCATTTTTTCGAAAACTGTGTATAATTTTTGATTGATTCAAAAAGTGGCTTATAGTACAAAATACTGGCTGTAAAAAACAATATTAAACTTAACTATAAGTATTACCGTTATTTTTTAATGATTTTTTTTCCACTTTTAGTACACTTTTCATAACATTGCCCCTCCCGCCCAAACGGGGCAAGATAGACCCCCCCATCCCATAGTAAAAAATACTTGTTTTGGACTCCTCTACAAAAAACCGTTATCAATTTTCGGCGCCCAAGTTATCGTACTCGTGCCGTGTTCATAAATAATAATAGTTTTTTCTTAAAA
The DNA here is from genome assembly GCA_958431115.1 of Syrphus vitripennis. Taxonomy (NCBI): domain Eukaryota; kingdom Metazoa; phylum Arthropoda; class Insecta; order Diptera; family Syrphidae; genus Syrphus; species Syrphus vitripennis. The sequence goes on along the minus strand of OY288110.1, from coordinate 43,403,891 downwards.
CATTCCCTGCTTAAGAGCATATTAAAATCTAGAACATTACAAACAGAATTTGCCTGTTTTAAGCAACGTGTTATGGGTTCATTATTTCCGTAATTTACCCTATGAAAAGGGACAAAAAAGAGGCGATACTCTCTTAGTCCATGGAAAGATGTATATAAATTTATTAATGAGAGCAAACCGGGGCAATTGATTTTGTAATTGAAGATATCTCTCACAAACATTATATCAAAATATTTTCGCCGCGATTCCAAAGTTTGTATGCCAAATAATAAACACCTTGTTTTATAAGAAGGCATATCGATATTCCAACGCAAGATCCTTATGGCTATCCTTGTAAAACGTTTCTGGATTCTTTCAATTCTCAGAGTGTAAACTGCATATATTGGATTCCATATGGTACAACAATACTCTAAAACTGATCTAACATAACAAAAATAAAATCATCTTAGGGTAAAAGGGTCAGAGAATTCTTTCGAATTTCTGGAAATAAACCCAAGCATTGAGCTGGCTTTAGCAACAACATAATCCACATGACTAGCGAAAGAAAATTTTAGATCAAAAATTACTCCTAGATCCTTTTTTTCAGTAACTCTTGATAAAAAGCTGCCTTGAATATTATATGAATAGTTAATCGATGAGATACCTCTATAAAACGTCATACATTGACATTTAGAAACGTTAAGAAAAAGATCATTGTTTTTACACCAAGTGGATAACTTGGACAAATCATTCTGCAGATTAATGCAGTCGGAAATGTTTTTTATGCTTAAGAACAATTTTAAATCATCTGCATACATGAGACAAAGACAATTTTTAAGAAGTTTTGGGATGTCATTTATAAAAATTAGAAACAGAAGAGGTCCCAAATGGCTTCCTTGGGGAACGCCAGAAGTGACTTCCACTGGATCCGAAAGGATATTATTAATACGTACGTATTGAACTCTACCTGAAAGGTATGAATAGAACCACATTAATAAATTTGAATGAAATCCTAGGGCCTTAATTTGGCAAATAAAATTGAATGATTCACTTTGTCAAAAGCTTTTGAGAAGTCGGTATACACAACGTCACATTGTAACCCCTGTTCGAGTGCCCCTAGCACATAATTGCTAAAAAGGGATAGCTTGGTTGTAGTAGATGTACCACTAATAAAACCATGTTGCAAGGGAGATATAACTTCTTTTAAAAGAAAAACTAGCTTTTTATAAATTATTTTTTCAAATAGTTTAGGAATAGCCGATATTTTGCAAATTGGACGGTAGTTTGTGACCTTATTACGTGATCCAGACTTGTAAATAGGGGATATAAAAGAAACTTTCCATTCTTTCAAGAAGTAACCTTCTTCAAGAGAACGATTAAAAATTATTTCCAGTGGGGTTGCTAGTTCAGATGCGCATTTTTTCAAAATAATGGGAGCAATACCATCATACCCGGGTTGTTTATCTTCATTAAGTTTTTCTAATTCTTTCTCCACTTCACTTTTGCACACTTTTAAGTCACCAATGTCAATAACTTCATTTAAATGATCAACCGAATGTGAATTTTCAATAACAGGTGGATTAAAGACCGATCTAAAAAAATCGGCAAAAAGATTACAAATCTTAGGGGGATCATTTGAAGATTCATCTAAATAATGAATTGAATTTGGAATACCAGTAGAACGCTTTTTATTATTTATGAACGTCCAGAAACATTTACTATTTTTTTTTTAACTTTGATTCCATACTAAGAATGTAATGGTTGTATAACAACTTGTTTAAAAAATCGAACTCCTTCTGTAAACGCAGGTATCTATCATATAATATGCAATTATTATTTGACTCACGATACAATTTAAAAGTTTTATTTTTTTTATTATTGATGTTAATCAATTTTTTGTTATACCAACACGGCTTAGAAGATGATTTTGGTATAAATTTAGGAGTAAATAAATCAATTGCCTTATGTAATGAGTTTTTAAAAATATCAAAAGCCTTATCTAAATTTAAATTGTTTAAAACAGGCAACCATTCTATGCTATTAATAAATTTCGAAATTTCATTAAAATTACATTTTTCAAAATTGTATTTATTTTCATTAGATGTCTGTTTTAAATAATTGAAAAATTTGAAGTCCATACAGAGCACTAAATGATTATCCGAATTAGGAAGAGGAGGATGTATGGGGCTGTCGATACTCACACTAAATTCGTTATCAATAAAAACTAAATCTAGGAAACGATTTAGAAGATTAGGAAAACAATTTATTTGTTTGAGACCAAATTCAGCTAAGGTATCAACAACCACACTGTCACACTCACTTTTTATATTATAAGGAATCAAACAATTTTCATCTACATCTAACAACCATTTTATATTTGGTAAATTAAAATCACCTAAGATTATAATATGTTGATTATCTTTAAGATTATTAAGAATAAAAGAACAATTGTCAATATGAGCTTTATACAATTCAAATGAACTTCTTGGTGGAATATAACTTATAATTATATAAACATCATGAATATTATCAGCGCTAATACGTACAATCAGCTGGTCTATGTCTAATGCAGAATTTGTTGCTATAGACGAAGAGGGCAAATCCAATTGCACACAGAAAAGAGTCGAGCGAACGGCTAGCAACACTCCCCCACCTCGGTTCAGACCTGTTGTAAGTTGGCATCGATCTTTCCGAAAAACATTAAACAGCTGATTGTCAAACATTTCTGCATTGTAATGATTCTCCGAGAGCCAGGTTTCAGTGAGAGCAATAATATCGAATTGTTGTGAAGAGGAAAAGAGAAGGATATTGTTCATTTTTGTTCTTAATCCACCAACATTATAATAGAATATGAAAAATTGTGAATTGCCATTATGAGGAGCGGGTAGAGCGGGTGCAAATGGGTTTGGGCAGATTATATTGTTACGAATTGTTTTTGCCGAATTTCTTCGTTTTTTAGCGTTGGGCTTGGGGTAAACATTTTAACGCGAACATGTTCAGGCCAAGCAGTCGGGTTCATGACGTCAATTAGCTTGTCTGCTAGCACACACAGCTTAAAGTTAACAAAAGATAATTCACTAAGGATAGCTTCTTTCTTTATCAATTTATAACATTTAAACAGATGAGAAGGGATATGAGTGTTATTAGATATATATTCAATAATGGATTCAGGCTCGGTGTCACTAGTGAATCTTGAGATATGCACCCATTTATTATTAGGCACCACATTTAGATTCGTATTAGAATTATTAGTACCATAAACGTGATCTATAGACTTGACCATTTTTCTCATTCCATTTCAATTTCATAAAGTTACTTGAGTTTCTCTATGTGACTAGGTGCGTTTTGTTGAGAACGTAGTACAGCAGAGTAAAAAAAAATCAAGAAAACGATCCACAGCAAATGTGTTTCACTTTTGACTTTAAGGCTTGTTCGATTTCTCTATCTTTGAGCCCTCCGGATCTTACACTTAACGCCTGTTCACATGAGAACGACCGAATAAATGTGATTTAAAACAATTTATTAACCTAAATTCTTCACAAATTTTAATCAAAATGGCAGAAGTACATTTTGTTTTGATGTTCCGATACTAAACTAAGCTTTTTGTTTGAAAACAAATTATTCGTCGCGAATTGCAAGATAATTGTAACGAATTGTCAAACTCTATTCTCGTTCCACATACGATCGACATTACGACGATCAAATTGTTCGCGCAACTAACCTCAAAATTAATCTTGTTTTTGTTTTCTTCGTGGTGGGTCATGGCTGAATTTGTCAAAGTCAAACGTCATTCGCAACGAATAAAAAAGGAAATGTGAAAGAAATGTCAAACTGGACGAATATTTGCTCATTCGTCGGTCGTTTGTCGCTCTCATGTAAATAGTCCTTTAATGATAACTTAGACTAATTCGAAAAAATCGTGACTACGAAACAACAATAACAACAACGTGCTGTTGTTAATCATAGCAACGTGTTGTTACATTTTCATTTTATTTGACAGCGGGCTCTCACTATTTTGATTTTTGATTGGCGCTGAACTTTTCATGAGATTGTTAATTTAGTTCATCTCTCAAAAATTATAATCTTTTTGTTGAAAGCATATAAAACGACCTCGGTCAAAAAGATTTTTTTATAAACTCCGCCTTAAAAATACAGGTGAGTAACCAGCCTTAAGATGACAAAATCGAACATACCAACATATAAAATGAAAATGGCAACATCAGCGCCCCTGCCTTTGAGTAGAAATACTATTTTGTCAAGTAAAATTTGACTGAGAAAAAAAGTTAAAGTAAATGGCAGTAGTTTTTTGTTATTGTATCTCTTGTTAAATTTTGACTGAATGGGTTGCAGTTGGTCACCAAAACACACCTATTGCTAACAAGCTGAAATGCGATTACTATAGGTAAGTGCGCTGAGAAATTAGCTAAGTCCACTTTGAAGTCTGTAATTGAATTACTCCATTCTCCCGTAATTGATCCGATATCGATCACAGATTGTCCTTGACCGCTTATAAAAGTAAACTCACCAGACGAATCACTTTTAGATGTCCCATTCAACACATACATTCCAAAATTAAAAAAAAATTCTGTTAGAAGTCTACAATTTCGGTTGAATAATTGATCTTTGGAGTTTCGAGTTTCATTAAAATTGCCTCGCGAATGTAAGTTATGCACCAAAGTATTTTGAAAGCCACCAATTCGAGCATTTAAGTCGCCAATTACCATTAAATTCTCTAATTCACTGTTAGTAACGAAGTCTACTAAACTATCAAAGTCATTCTGCCAGTTATTACAATTTAAGATATACTGGAATAATGAAATATTTTATTTTATTGCTCAAAATTTTAAATAATAATCTGTTATTCATAGAGCATAGCTTGACAAAATTCAGAGTTTTTTTAATGCAACACAAAATTTCACCACTTGCTCTTCCATATGAACTAGTTCTATTTGATAAACGTCGATTCAGCCGCAGTTTTGACAATCAGAACTCGCGAATATTTGTAAACAAACAGATGCGAGTTGATTTGTAATTTATCGCCCTTAACTACAATTTCCACATTTTGATTAATATTGTAATATTCTGCTAAGGGTTCGCAATAAAAACTTATTTACTTTATTTCTTAACTTCTTCTTATTACATTTAAAATAAAACACACTTTACTTCAATTAAAATCACTTTTATTAATCACTGGCACAACACTTTACACGAACTTTATTCTTTCACTTTCAAAAATAAACTGTGCCCAATCGGTAGCGCCATCAACCTTATATAGGGAAATATCTGGTTCTGGTCTAATCTCGAAAGCAATAGAAATCTTTAGAACCTGTATCTCGATCTTTCTATTCTGACAGATAGATGGAATAATTCCCCTTCGGACTTCGACATTTACCAATGTTCGAAAAAGCTCATTCAAAGCTCATAGCAGGTTGTTTCTTTGTATATGATTCAATAGTAGTTAACTAATCTTCGTTACATTGCCCCCTCTTAGAATTGATCGTCCCGAACAATTTCATCACCTCTTTCACCGTTATATCGATGTAACCGGTCAGCGTGAACTACTTTTAGTTTGCCTCTTACGCCTCTTTGTATACGGTAAACCACATCATTGATTCTTTTCACCACAGTATATGGGCCCTCCCAGTTTTGTTGGAGTTTTGGTGATAGCCCCTTTTGTCGATGAGGATTATAAAACCACACAAGGTCTCCTTCTTTAAATCCCGTTGCTGTCGCTCTTGCGTCGTATCTTGTTTTCATCCGATCACTAGACAATTTTATATTTGTCCTTGTTTGTTGATGAATGTCAATAAGCCTTTTCTTGAGCTCATCCACATATTCGTCTGTTCCCTGTGACTCATTTGGATGACAACCAAATTTCACTTCACTTGGCAGCAGTATAGTTGATCCGAACAGGATTTCCGATGGTGTTTTTCCTGTCGAGCTATGGGTTGCACTTCGATATGCCATAAGGAACAATGGGATATGTTGGTCCCAGTCTTGTTGGTAGTCGCCGACAACCTTCGACAGATGTTCTTTAAGGGTTCTGTTGAATCGTTCAACCATCCCATCAGATTGTGGATGGAGCGGTGTTGTTCTTGTCTTTTTAATGCCAAGGAGCGAGCAAACTTCCTGAAAGACTTTTGATTCGAAGTTCCTTCCTTGGTCAGAATGAAGCTCCATGGGAACACCGAACCTGCTCACCCAATTGAAGACAATTTGATCCACAACTGTTTTGGTTTCTTGGTTTGGGATAGCAAATGCTTCAGGCCACTTGCTGAAATAGTCCATGACTACAAGGATGTATCGGTTTCCGTTGTTAGTTTGAGGAAAAGGACCCGCGACATCTATTGCGATTCTCTCAAAAGGTGTGCCCACATTATACTGCTGCATTTTACTTTGCATTTTTCTACCTGGTCCCTTGCTAGCAGCACAAGTATAACATTTTCGGCACCATCTTTCGACGTCATCTCTTGCATGTAGCCAGTAGAATCGTTGTCGTACCTTTTCCAGCGTCTTATTCACTCCCAAATGACCTCCAGAAGTTCCATCATGCATCTCTTGAAGTACGTCGTTAACCTTTGACCGAGGTACGACTAGCTGCATCACATAAGATTTACCGTCTGCGGATTCCCACTTACGCCTTAATACCCCTTCTTGCACATGAAGCGAGTCCCATTGTGCCCAATATGCTTTGAGAGCCGGACTTCGGTAGGAGATATCACACCACTCTGGTTTCTCTTGGTGTTCTTTCCAGGCAAGAATGGGTTCGATATCCGGATCTTCTTGTTGGGCCGTTCTGAGTTCTTCGTTGTTCCAACCGTTAATAGGATCAGCTCTTGTTCGTTGAACGATAATCATTTCCTTTTCTTCTTGGCGTGTGCAATGCTTACAGTCTGGTTTACACGGTTGCCGGGATAGCGCGTCTGCGTTTGAATGCAGCTTTCCTCTTCGATGTTGAATCTCATAATCATACGTCTGCAACCTCTCGATCCATCTTGCTACTTGACCTTCTGGATTTTTGAAGTTTAAAAGCCAATTGAGCGCACCATGATCTGTTCGAAGAAGGAACTTTTGTCCATAGATGTACTTATGGTAGTGCTTTGTTGCCAAAATCAGAGCGAGAAGTTCCCTCCTTGTAACGCAATAATTCCTTTCTGGCTTCGAGAGTACCTTGCTGTAGTAGGCGACAACTTTTTCCTCTCCGTCATGTACTTGCGATAGTACAGCTAAAATTCCAACATTACTTGCATCAGCGTCGATGATGAAAGGTTTTCCTGGAGTTGGATAGGCCAGTACAGGTGCATTACATAAATGCAGTTTCAACTCTTGAAAGCTTTTCTCGCACTCACCTGACAGTTTGAACGGCTTCCTCTTTTCAGTAAGATGATGCAAGCTTTTGGCGATCTTAGCAAAATCCTTTACGAAACGCCGATAATATGTGGCCAGACCAAGAAAGCTCCGGAGTTGATGTTTGTCCTGAGGCGTTGGCCAATTCTTTACAGTGTCAACTTTCTCAGGATCAGTTTTTACTCCTTGGGATGAGATGATATGTCCCAAATATTTAACTTTGGTCTTAAAAAGCGCACATTTCTTAGGATTTAACTTTAGGTGTGCTTCTCGAAGCCTCTGGAATACAGCTTTAAGGTTTTCACAATGTTCGTCAAATGTTTTTCCGTACACGATGACATCGTCCAGGTAGACCAGGCAAGATTTCCAAGTTAGTCCGTGTAGAACGCACTCCATCATTAAACTGCCACAGACCGTTTCCTGTGGAGAACGCCGTCTTTTCCCGATCTTCTGGGTAAATTTCCACTTGCCAATAACCGCTCTTCAAATCCAAAGTTGAAAACCATTGGGCTCCTTCCATCGCGTCTAAGGTGTCGCTGATTCTGGGTAGAGGGTAGCTATCTTTCTTTGTCACGTCGTTCAGTCTTCGGTAGTCTACACAAAATCAGGTCCGTCAAGATAGCGCCACTACAACAGAAATTCCAAAATCTAATGATGCAATAATTTGTTGCTAATTTGTTGCTAATTAGTTGCTGCAATCTTGGCCGAGCAACTAATTCCCCTCCCCCTCAAACCTGTGGTGATCCTAGCTTGACGTCAAGATAGCGCCACCACAGAAGCAATTTAAAAATCTAAAGATGCAGAAGTAACCATGTATTTTGTTGCTAATTAGTTGCCGCAAAATAAGCTGAGCAACAAATTCCCTTGCACCATAACAAAAACCGATTCCACCTAAAAATTACCATACGGCGATGCAAGTGGGACCAAATTAAAGATATAGCCGAGTCCTTTTCAAAAAGGTAAATTTCACCTCTTAACTCCCACTTTTCCATGTCCAAACAGCCTTGTGGAACATGTGGAACTTGTGGCGGCGCTAACTTGACGTCAAGATAGCGCCGCCACAGAAGCAATTTAAAAATCTAAAGATGCAGAAGTAACCACGTATTTTGTTGCTAATTAGTTGCTGCAATATTGGCTGAGCAACTAATTGCCTTGTACTCTCAAAAACCGAATCCACCCAAAAAAATTTCTACGAGGATAAAACACATTTCAAATAAAAGGTACAGTCGAGACCTTTTCAAAAAGGTAAATTTTATTTTTTAACTCCCACTCCTTCTTATCCAAATAGTCTTGTTAACAAACTTGTGGAACTCCTCCCGGTGAAACTTACTTCGTTAACATAGCACTCCCACAATACAAATTTAAAAATCTAATAATGCAAAAATATTAATCATGGCTGTTGCTAATTAGTTGCTGCAATATTGGCTGAGCAACTAATTGCCTTGTACTCTCAAAAACCGAATCCACCCAAAAAAATTTCTACGAGGATAAAACACATTTCAAATAAAAGGTACAGTCGAGACCTTTTCAAAAAGGTAAATTTTATTTTTTAACTCCCACTCCTTCTTGTCCAAATAGTCTTGTTAACAAACTTGTGGAACTCCTCCCGGTGAAACTTACTTCGTTAACATAGCACTCCCACAATACAAATTTAAAAATCTAATGATGCAAAAATATTAATCATGGCTGTTGCTAATTAGTTGCTGCAATATTGGCTGAGCAACTAATTGCCTTGTACTCTCAAAAACCGAATCCACCCAAAAAAATTTCTACGAGGATAAAACACATTTCATTTCGGTTTTTGTTATGGTGCAAGGGAATTTGTTGCTCAGCTTATTTTGCGGCAACTAATTAGCAACAAAATACGTGGTTACTTCTGCATCTTTAGATTTTTAAATTGCTTCTGTGGTGGCGCTATCTTGACGTCAAGCTAGGATCACCACAGGTTTGAGGGGGAGGGGAATTAGTTGCTCGGCCAAGATTGCAGCAACTAATTAGCAACAAATTAGCAACAAATTATTGCATCATTAGATTTTGGAATTTCTGTTGTGGTGGCGCTATCTTGACGGACCTCACAAAATCGAGTGCTTCCATCCTTCTTTTTGACAAGAACGACTGGTGATGCCCAAGGGCTTTTGGAATTTTCGATTACCCCATCTTTCTTCATTGCCGATATCATTTCTTCAACTTCAGTTTGTTTTGCTAGAGGGAGACGTCTTGCTGGTTGACGAATTGGTCTTGCATCTCCTGTATCAATTCGATGCCGTACAAGTTGTGTTCGACCATATTGTCCGTTGGGTGAAGAGAATATATCAGCATACTCATGAAGAAGATCTTCAGCAACATTAAGCTGATGTTGACTCAGACTTGATGACTTCAGAATTTGGTCTTTTAATCTGTCAAAGCTCAGGGGCTTCTTTGTTTCCGCTTCGGTTATCTTAGTAATCGCGGATACAGGTTCACATTGTCCAACTACTTCTCCCTTCTTGAGCTTAATTTCGTACGTTTTGATGTTCAGTATCCGTACAGACACCATGTTGTTCTTTGGTGCCACCAGAGTCTTCCCTACCATGATGTTTTGGGAACGTTGTTCCGCATCTGGTTCCACCATGAGGTATCGATGGCTTCCAAAGTCGCCCTTTAGTTTTGTCCACACGAATACTTCCGAAGAAGCAGGCAAACAAATGTCTTTTTCGATGACGGTCCTGATAATTGTTGAGTTTTCGTTGCCATAGACCATTGGAATCTCCACATTTTGGTACTTAAGAACTTGCTTACCAATATCCAAAATTATTCCATGCTCCTTCATGAAGTCGATTCCAACGATGCAATCGTCACATATATCCGCTACCAGGAATAGGTGTGAAAACTCCTGTTCTGCCAAACGGATCATAAGACGAACCTCACCATACACTTTTGCTGCCTCTCCTGTGGCGGTCTTCAGACGGTAGCTATTGGTGTTGTGTAGCCAAGTCATCTTGACCAAGTCTCTTCGCACAATGGAGGCGGTGGCACCGGTGTCACGTGTTTCTTTTTGTTTATTATTGCCTCCACTGTCAGACTTTTGTTGTCTCGTTTAGTCTGTGAGACTTGGATAGTGTTTCTGGGGCCATCGATACCAGAAACCAGCTTCTGCCCCTCGAAGTTGGTTCTTACTCGTTTCCCAAGTTGAGCAGGAGTGTTGGTACTATTGCTTGGTTGTTCTCGAGCGTTAGTTCTGCTTCCACAATGTTTCAATTTCAATTTCAATTTATTTCAATAAAATTTAAAGTTATAACTATGATACATTAAGGCATAAATCTTTTAGAGTATCTAAAATACGCACAATTTAAAATTTTTACAGTAATAAATTCGATTATTTAATTTACATTTGATAAAAATACAATAGGCACAGAAAATAAGAATAAAAAAGTATTTTTAAGCAATATGAGCACAGATAATAGATTAATTTAATTCGTAATATAAAACTAGACAAATGTTCTTTCTTATAAATTTGAGTAGTGCAAATATAATTTCCTCTTAAAAGCGAAAGGTGAGGCTATATTCTGCAATTCGTTTGGAAGTAAATTCCACAAACGAACTGCAGAAACGTAGAAGGAGCGTTCAGCTATGATGTGCGAAAAACGCGGTACAATTAATATCAATCCTCGCTGAGAATTGGCGAATTGGACTGATTCGCTTAAATATGCAGGACATCTATTGTGGACGACATTCTGAAACCTTAGAATAAGTCTACATCTCAAATAATTCTCGAAACTCATACCAACCAGGGAGTGATGTAAATGGGATACACTATAATGTCTCTGAATACCATAAATAAAACGAACACAATCATTAAAAGCAACATAAAGTTTACGCTTACATTGACAATCAAGAACCGGATACACTGAACAATTAAATGTAAAGTATGGCAAAATCAACGATTTAATGAGGTATTTTTTCATGTCAGAGAATAGTAATTCAGAGGAAGATCTTAAAGATCGCAGACCAAAATAAATTTTCCTTATAGTATCAGAGATTGCTCCACAGCAGCTTAACTTACTATTTATTTTATACCCAAGATATTTAACATCATTTACATACACTATTCTTTCATTGTCAAGAATTATCGGGAGAAATTCTTCAAAGCTTAACTCGACCCTAGAACTTAGCATGGCGACAGATTTATCTGGATTAAGTTTCATTGAATTGTTGTTCGACCACGTGAGAACATTAGGTTAGGTTGATTGGGCTGACAGTTGCTATTGCTACCGTCACACTTAGATCTATGTAGATCCGTTGTGATACCCCGAAGTGTTAAAACTTCTTGAAATGTTAACCTATGAATCCGTTGGTTCGTCTAGCCATTTAGAGGTCTTGACGAAGTTCAGTAAGCTTTTGCTTGAGAGTTCTGATAGTTCTTCCAATTCGTTAAAGAAGTAGTTGCCTAGGGTTTTATTCCTTGTGTGACAGAGTGCTGGACAGTGACAAAGATAGTGAGCTGTGTCTTCATGCTCATCTTCGTCGCCACAGCCTCTGCAGATATCGTCAGCATTGAGCCCCATTTTCTTTTTATGGTAGCCAAGTAGGTTATGTCCTGTTATTATACCAATAAGGGATCTTAAGGAAGGTTTATTGAGAGTTAAAATTCTATCGGACCTTTTCTTATCATATCTAGGCCATAGCTTCCTGGTAATAACACAGGTTTCTAGGAGGTTCCATCTTTCGTTGGATTTCTGAACAATTATGTTACCGATGTTTTGCTTCAGTATACATAGTGGGATACCTATACTGTGATCAATGAGAGAAGGTTCAAGTGTTGAGCCTTCCCTTGCCAGCTCATCTGCTTTTTCGTTTCCTGGCACATCACTGTGGCCGGGAACCCAGCAGAGTCTTACATTATGCTGTGTACCAAGAACCTTTAGCTCTTCGCGACAGCAAGAAACAAGCTTTGACTTGATAAGAGTGGCAGACAGAGCTTTTATTGCTGCCTGGCTGTCAATAAAAAGGTGATGTCCGCGTGTGATATCGCCATCATCGATATATGCCTCGCAGCGTTTTTCACTGCTAAGATTTCAGCTTGGAAGACGCTGCTGTGGTCGGGGAGCCTGAAAGAATTGGCAAGGTTAAGGTTATCAGAGAAGAAACCTGCTCCTACTCCAGTGTCCATTTTTGAACCATCAGTGAAGATGGTGAAAGTTGACTCATTGGAGTAGGGCACATTATTTTTCCAATCTGTTCTATTGGGGAATCTGGTACTAAAAGATTTATTAAAATCTAAGTAGGGGGTCATATAATCTGTACAGATATTGTTTCCTACGTATTTCGTTAGAATAGCAGCATGTCCATTTGGATTCGATTTCCAGATGCTGGTTTGACTAATCCGAAGGGCACTGTTTGCTGCTGCTTCTTGTACAAATAGATCTAGGGGTGTGAGATTGAGGATTGCTTCCAGGCCCGCCGTAGGGGTGGTCCTCATCACACCCGTAGTGCTGATGCAAGCCATTCTTTGTAGTTTGGTTAGGGTTTTTAAATTTGTGGACTTCTCCAGGGCTTTCCACCAAACCAAACTGCCATAGGTCTGACAATGGCGGTGTACATCCACATGATTATTTTAGGATTAGGTCCCCAGTTTCTGCCTAGAATCCTATTACATGAGTAGAGTGCAAACATGGCTTTTTTATATCTCTCTTGTATATTCGGGCCCCAGTTAAGTTTTTTGTCCAAAATTACGCCGAGATATCTCGCTCGGTCGGAAATCTTAAGTGGGGTGTTATCAATTTTTGGTAAATCGAACGGAGGTATTTTCCTTCTGTTTGTAAAAAGTACTAACTCTGTTTTAAGGGGATTTACATTAAGACCACACTTTTTGGTCCATTTACTGACCGTGGACAGTGAATTTTCTAATTGCTCACTAATAGTGGTAAGGTCTTTTCCTTTTGCCAGAAGCGCTAGGTCGTCGGCGTAGGCTACCACTATTATACCGTTGTGTTTTAGTTTTATAAGGATCTCGTTCATCACCAAGATCCAGAGGAGAGGTGAAAGAATTCCACCTTGCGGTGTACCTCTAGATGCGTGCATCTTTAACTGTGCGTTACCAAGTTCACTATGTATCTGTCTGTTTAACAACATACACATGATCCATTTGATAACTGTTACTTCTACCTTGAGAGCACGAAGTGCTTTCTCAATTGCACTGTTGTGAACGTTATTGAAAGCTCCTTCGATGTCCAGGAATGCTGCAAGAGTATATTCTTTAACCTCAAGCGATTTTTCTATCGTATTAACAACACAGTGTAGTGCCGTTTCTACACTTCTGCCTTTTGTATAGGCGTGTTGAAGGGGTGATAAGATCTCCGGTTTTAGATTACTACGGATATGAATATCAACTAGCCTTTCAAGTGTTTTAAGCATAAATGAGGTGAGACTAATAGGTCTGAAGTCTTTGGGTTCCGTGTGACTGGGCTTGCCGGCTTTAGGAATAAAGACAACTTTAGTCTCACGCCATGTCTTTGGAACATAACTCCATTTTAGGCTGCTATGGAATATGTTTATCAGGTGGGGAATGATAAAATCACTACTTTTTTGCAGCATCTGAGGGATGATGCCGTCAAGGCCTGGAGATTTATAAGGGGAGAAAGAGTTGATAGCCCACAAAACCCTTTCTTCCGTTACAATATCAGCAGGGATTTCATGCGCGTAGTGTATGGAGTTATCTGATACGCACTCAGGATTTGATTTGCTTCCCGGGAAGTGTGTTTCCACCAGGAGTTCTAGGCTTTCACAACCTGACTCTGTCCAACTGTTGTCGGGTTTTTTTAGAGAACCCACAGAGATGGTTGTTTTCGCTAGGATCGTTCTGAGTCTAGCTGATTTGTTGGTGCACTCAATATTGCTACAGAAGTTTCTCCACGAGCTGCGTTTAGCACGTTGTGTTTCTGTTTTCACTTTCAAGTCTAGTGCGTTTTGCGATATTGAAAAGTTTCCTAGTTTCTTTCCTAATAATCGTGAGTTCTGATGTCCACCAGGGGGGTTTCTTGTTTTTCTTCGTTAACTTTACAATGGGACAACTCAATTCGAAAGCTTTTTGCAGAGCCCCAGTGAGATCTGTTGTTGCTTTCTCTAAGCTGTTTGGCCCCTGAATAGCAGTTGAATTAACGGTTACTATGTTATTACTAATTTCCCTATTAAAGATATGCCAGTCCGTACGCCTATTATTTCTAAAGAGCTTGAGCTGACCCTCAACATTGGGAGTAGTAAATTCTATAAGACGGTGGTCTGAGAAGGAAGGTTCGTCTAGAACCTTCCAATTTTCTATCTGACAGGAGCTTGAATTGTTATAAAGGGTGATGTCGAGCACCTCTTTACGGTTTCGTGTAACAAATGTGGGTGTATTACCTCGGTTAGCTACGCAAAGGTTACTACCAATAATGAATTCAAAAAGGGCTTCGCCCCTAGTATTAGTGTCGGTGCTACCCCATTGCTCATGGTGTGCATTGGAGTCGCAGCCTAGAATAATATTAAAATTTTTCTTACTTGCAAATGATACCAACTGACTTGTTAATTCCGTTGGTGGTCCTTCCTCTCCATCATAGGGCATGTATATGGAGGTTATAATGAGCGTTGGGAGCTCATCGCGTTCTAGTATTACCGCAGTCTGGTCGATGTTGCTATAAGTAGTTAGAAGAAAAAGGTTAAACTGTTTTCTGGCTACTATACAAGATCTTGGATTACAATTTTGACTGTCAGTATTTGACTTGTACTGTATGAGGT
Organism: Syrphus vitripennis; assembly: GCA_958431115.1. Taxonomy (NCBI): domain Eukaryota; kingdom Metazoa; phylum Arthropoda; class Insecta; order Diptera; family Syrphidae; genus Syrphus; species Syrphus vitripennis. The sequence goes on along the minus strand of OY288110.1, from coordinate 43,388,813 downwards.
CTTTGGAGTTTAGGCCCTTGATCATGCCACCTACTGTCCAGGGTTCTTGAACCAGGGCCATGTCGTAATGTCTACTCTTCATGAGGTAGACCAGGTTTGCGCTGGCGGCTTTACTATGATGAAGATTGATTTGTAAGATTTTCAATTCCATTTACATAATAAAGAATTTGTTCATCGCCTTACTAACCTGTTTTCTTTTATTTGTTTTCAGTCTAAGCTTGCATCTGGTGATCCCGACGCGTACTTTGAAGTCCACTTTCCTTAATAATGGTAGAGATTTGTGGTTCAATCTCACCATTACTTCCGTTCCTTCACTGGTCTTCTCGCAACTTATCACTTCCCACTCTTGACTGAGAAGATCTTTATTTAGAGATATGATATATCTCTCAATTCGATCGTTAGGAAGGGTTGGACCTTTAACTAGTAGGCAGCCTACTGGTCGTGTCAGGTTTTTTATATCCTTCGTTTCGATAAGACGAAGGTCGGCGTCTTGCCATGGTGCTGCTGTAGTTCTAGTGAACTCCTGGAGCCACTTGAAGGTGTCATCGTTTTCGCAATCCATCACCTTGAAACCATGGATGGTCGTCAGGTTGCCGAAAAGCGGAGGGGGCCTGTTGTTGACGATGGCCTCGTTGACTTCTTCTAGGATTCTGAGCTCCAGGAGTTGCCATTCATCCTCAGTCAGTTTCCGTGAAGGTTTACCAAAGTCTGCTATTGCGACTTGTTTTCCCTTCACGGTTACCCGGGAGATCTTTATCCTCTTCGTTACTTTGTTAGGTGAAGAGTCAGTCGGAGACGCAAGTTCGTTCCTTGTCCTTTTGGAGGAGCTAGGAACGCCATCATCAAGAGGTGGGGGTGCGTTCGGTTCTTGTCCCGTAGTAGTCAGTAGACGCTGTTTGGATTTGTCCAGCGCTGCCTTCTCCTTTGCTGTCAAGGACTCGGGAGTCCTGTTAGCAAAGCGTCGGACAATCCTCTCAGCGTTTCGTTTTTGTCGTCGACGTACTTCGTTATCGTTGAGTGTCTTGTTTTTACGTTTTTTCGTCCTGTTCATTATAACCGTGTTAAAACTGTCGGTCGTTGTATTTGTCGTGCGGTTTGCGGGTTCAGAGTCGAGGGTTTTGTTCAGGTTAACTCCTGGATTGTTGCCAGAGGGGTTACCTTCACAATCCCTGTCAACCTTACCCTCATTGGGTGTAACCTCCCCCCCTGCTTTACCAACTGATATCAGAGCGATCACCGGTACGGCAGGAGGATTGGTTGACGTCTCAATGTTTGTCCGCTTAGTTTGTGTTTGTTCGTCTAGGGGGAGTGGTACGGCAGCCTTTGATGGGGGGCACCCTTCCTTACTCTGTACTAAACCAGCGATAGGGGCGGGTGGACCCATCAGGGGCTTGATGCTCGAACCTGTCGGAGGAATAGGATTTGGTGCTAGATTAGCAGAATGCCCATCTTTTCCCAGCTCCCTCTCCAGAAAGGCACGAGCATTGTGTAGCCACTTCCTTTCCTGGTCTGTCATCTGGTCCCATTCGAGTTTACCCAGCCTCTTGATAGTTCTTTTGCAATTAGTGATTTTGCAACGCCTGGAGGCCTTCGATGTCGTTGAGAGGTTTGAGCTAGCGATTGAGCAGACGTCACTAACGTCGTCAACATCAATCGTACTAACTCCGTCCTCCATATCGAGGTTGGTAAAGGGACCCAGTAGGAGATTTTCCTTTTCTTCTGTCAAGCTAAGAACTTTGTTGACCTTGTTGGAGTTCATTTTAGGATCTCTGCACTTATGATTTTTCGAAACTAAAAAGGAAAACAGAAATAAAAAGAAAAAAGAAAAAGAAAAAGAAAAGAGGAAGGGTTTCGAAATTATAAGGTGGGTTGTTATAAATAATAATAAATTTATAAATGGAAAAATATTCACTGGCGACTCCTCCTCACGATATTGAGATCGAGAGGCAGAGCCAAAGCCGCTGGCCGTGACCTCCACCGACCGTTTAGCGTATATCCCCGCTATGGTTGTATTCTTTTTTGTTAATTCTTCCATAATTCATAGGGGTGGGCCTCTCTTAGTTTGCTAAAAACCCAGGTGGGTGGCTGAGAGACTGCTCGAGAGAGCTTGTATCTGCAACTTAACCTCCTTAGGGATCGCGCGTAAGCCTCCTCACCAACGTCAAGGTGGAGACCCGTCGAGGAGGTACGTGAGAACATTACTTAGATCTTCATTTAACCTTACTATACCATCCTCCATCAGACCAATTGGACGAAAGATGTATAGTACAACATCATCAGCATATAAATGAATTTGGCTGTTTTTAATTACAGAGGGAAAGTCATTAATAAACAAAGAAAATAAAAGCGGACCCAAAACTGAACCCTGTGGTATACCCGTGTTGATTATAATAGGATCACAAGTACCCATATCCGTTTTTATCCGTTGAATTCGAATTAATAAATAGTTACTCATAAGCTTAAGTGATGTACTAGAAAAATTATATTTCACCTTAAGTTTAGATAGAAGGATGGAATGATCAATACAGTCGAACGCTTTGGAAAAATCAAGTAATACAATGACACCAAATTTATCTGAATCAAGAGCAAATCTAAAATACGAAGTAACTTTAACTACCGCGGACTCACAGCTGTGTTTGCTGCGGAACCCAGATTGCCACTGTGATAGCAAATTGTTTCCAATTATATGGGCTTGGATTTGGTCGTGAATAATTTTTTCAAATACTTTACACAAGAAACATAATATACTGATAGGCCTGAAATCAGAAGCATTAGAAGGATTGGGTTTCTTAGGGACTGGTATTATATTAGCATTTTTCCAAGCATGAGGAAATTGAGCACTATAGATAGAAAAATTAATTACATGAAGAAGATGACTAGCTACGAAAGGGAGTATAAGCTTTAAGAACTTTGGAGAAATATCGTCAGGACCAATAGAGTTTGATTTAACTGACTTGATTCCACAAAATAACTCATTAGGACTAATACAGACAAATGAGAAGGTATTTCCATCATCAGAAACATTAAACAAATCATGAGGAATACATGAACCAGAAAATGGGGGGATCAAAACATGAGACATAGATTGAGCACTAAAAGGGCATTTGTTTTCATTTTTGTCTTCTTTAACACCAAGTTTTTTCAAATTATTCCATAAGTCCTTAGAGCCGAGAGACGGATCAAGCTTCGCTGAAATAAATTCTCGCTTGGAGTTACGAATAAGAGAAATAACTTTATTACGAGCTACTTTATATTGTCTTCTATTATATTCTGTTCTGTTACCTTTAAACCTCCGGAACAAACTTTAACTTTCTCTTATCATAGCCTTTATGTTTTCATTAAACCAAGGACACTTTTTAAACTTAAATTCTTTTGTAACAATTGGAACATATTCATCATACAGCCTGGTAACAACATTATTAAAAATTGAAACTTTAGAGTTAACATCTGATGAAAAATAAATTTCATTCAATTCTGAATTCAGAAAACTCGTTTGTATACTCTCACGGTCGAAGCCATTATACGACCTATAACTAATTGTACGATTCAAGTTTGTTCTATTTACTTCAAACTGATAAGAGCAGAATATAAAATCGTGAATGAAATCAGATGTAGGCCTTATTTGATCATTTCCTAAAATTCTCCTCTTAGAACTTGTCAAAAACATGTCCAGTAAGGAAGGATTTGAATCAGACTTAAAACAAGTGGGCCAGATGGAATTCAAAACTGACAGTCCAATAACATCACAAAAATAGTTTAGTAGTCTCGTTGTACTATTGTTAAGTAAAATATTTACATTAAAATCACCTCCGATCAGAATGCTACTGTACCTAGGGCCCAGTTTTAATAACGTATCTTTTAGTTCAAATAAATTTTCTTCTCTAAACATGTTTGGTGGGCTATATAAAGAAACTAGTAAGCATTTTCCAACTGCATTTTTAATTTCAACACAAATAAATTCAATATTAGCAGCAGTTGACCTGTAAACTACAGAAGCAGAAATATGCTCACGCACATATAAACACACACCACCACCAACCCTGTCTTTACGGTCATTCCTGAACAAATTATAACCAGGTAAGGCAACAAGAGCATTCGAATTATGAGCACTCAGCCATGATTCCGATACCATAATGACATCCACCATAGAGGTGCTAAACATTTGATAAAATACTGAATATTTAGCTCGTATACTTTCAGCATTCAAACAGCAAACATTAAGGCCATCAAACGCACGACACATCACATTTAGAACACTCCTTACATTATCAGGATCTGTACCAAAAACCATTTTTAACAAAGAAATTCTTAAAAAGAACCATCACCAGCTTTAAAGAGGACCCAACCTGCACTAAAATAAAATAATAAGAAAGACATTCATTGATAATATAAGAAAAAGAGAATTCCATTAATCTATAAATACAGCTAGAAAAAATAAATAATTTAAAAATTTTTAAGTGTGATTCAAATAAGAAACCCTTATAATAAAATATTCTGTAAATCATAATGCAAAAAACAATTAACCCTGCTCAAGCAATTCAATTTTAAAAGAGAGCAATAACAAGAAAAAACAATATTACTAAAATAGAGTAAACAAGTTTTAATAATTCATACGTCGGTCGGTGTCGTAGCAACAACAACAGCATCATCAAACAGAATCATCACCAAGATCAACAGCAGCATCATTACACCCAACAACACCTTTATATCCAGATGGGCCAACAGCAACAGTAACCAGCTCATTCACATTTTCAGCAGCATCAGAAGCAACAGAAACCACACTTGCACCTTTAGCGTGTGAAAATAATTCCTCTGATTCCTTATCAATTATCTGATCAACAGAATCAGCATCAACGGTACTATTTGTAGAAGTACTATATGAGCAAAGCACTTCAAGAGAGGCCACACTTGTTATACATAGAGGTTTTCTTTGTTCATCATTAGTTTGTCTAACGTATACTTTGCCTTGTCTTGTAAACACAGTGTGCAAGAAACCTTTCTTTTTGAATTCAATAGCTTTTCGATAAATTGAATGGTTGTATTTAGTTAAGCTCTCATACACTCGAACAAACTTATTTCCCTCAAACCCAAGATCAGTCAAGGTTACAGCTTTAGAGTTCAGCTTGTAGTAAGCAGTTGCCTTTTTCAAAACGTCGACTTTATCTTGTGCGTGCGGAAGTTTAACAATAATTGCACTAGTTGTTGAAGAGTTTTTCGGTTTAGTGCGTAGAATGTGAATCGGTGGCGACGACGGTACATAATTTATCACACTACAGAAACGCTCAAAAATATTTTTAAGATTTTCGTTATTCCGTATTGGTATTCCATGTAGCACCAGATCTCCAGAAATATTATTGCGTGCAAGTGCATCAATTTGCATTTTCAACAAAGTGTTATCTTTTTCTAACACTTGTGTCTTAACCAAAGAAAGCTCCTCTTCGTGCGTGTCCATTCTACTTCCCTGTTGCTCCAATGTGTCAAGTCGGTTACCCAATGTAAACAATGAGTGATTAAATGAGCCGAATCTCTGATTGAATGTGTTTTCCAGTTTTTTAATTTTATCATCAAAATCAAGCTCAGTGTTATTAATTCGCAAAGTTAAAGTGTCGTGTTGTTCATTGAATGATTTTGTAATCGTTTTAACTTTTTCATTAATATCAAGTTCTAAATTGTTAATGCGCGAAGATAAAGTTTGTTCCATTGTGTTAATTTCAGATTTTAATTGTGACACAATAGTTTTAGAGAGCGAATCAAGTCGAGTCTCAATTTTGTTAAGTCGAAGTTCGATTTTGTTCCACAATTTTGTTGAAGCAGAGTTTGTCGCAGGGGAACTGATATAAGAGCTTGGACTGGAAGAACTCTTCTCCGTCGACCTGAGCTTTCGTTGTTGCTCACTGTTTTGTATTTTTATTTCACAGAAATGAAAATATAAAATATTAAAAACCTTTTTTTTTTTTTTGTTTTTAATGCTTGGAATTAAATATTCAATGTTAACTTATGAAAAGTAAGTAGATTTTTATATTATTAAACTTTAGTAACACTTTAATTGTTTATTAAGATTGTATAACAAGAAATTAAATCACTTTTTGCGGAGCTATATTTTATGCCTTTAAGTTGTTGTTGTTGTTCACAAAAATTCGAATAAAATTTAGTTTCAATCAGCTAATCGCTCACCAGTCATCACACAAAAAAAAAACATGAATAATTTCCTTCTTAAAGTCCTTCACGCTGGCTTCTTTGGAATGCGATTGTCTGACAAGTGCATTCTTCAACTTCGACTTCTCTGACTCGATGAACTCCTTGGGAAGCTTGTTCTGCCGCTTCCATAGTCAGAGCAAACGCTAAAGCTTCAGGAAGCGTACGTTTTCCAGCAGTTCTAATTGCTCGCTGTAAGTTGATGTCGGATACAGCACGAATGAAGGCTTCTGTTGCAAGTTGGCTGACGATTTCATCCCCAGCAGCTGGATATGCGAGATGCGCCAACCGTTCAATGTCTGCTTGAAGTTGCTGCAGAGTTTCTCCTCTTTTCTGGACTCTAGTATTCAGTTGGACGCGGAAGACTTCTTGCATATGGCCATCTCCAAAGCGTTTGTCTATGGCCTGAACAAGAGCACTGAAGTTACCATTCTTATATGCTGGAATGGTTTGCAGCAGTTCAGCAGCAGATCCTCTGAGGGCAACCGTCAGAGCTGTAAATTTGTCTTCTTCATCCCAGCCATTTGTCGCTGCGGCTGCCTCAAACTGTTTTTTATAGATCGCCAAGAAGTTTGCCCGTCAAAAGTCAGTGGATGTATTTCCTTCTTCCTTGGGTAATCGCCAACACTTTCCCTAATCTTAATTTTTCGAACTTTGTCTAATTCGTCGGTTATGCATTGTATTTTGCCTTCGAATTTTTCTTGAACAATCTCGAGCTTTGCATCTACTTTTGAAAATTGCTTTTTGACGCAATCAAAACGTCCATCAATAGTAGCGAACTTGTTCTCGAAGGCATCAAGCTTACCTTCGATGAGATTCTTCTGTTCTTCGAGAAGATTCTTTTGTTCTACACGTTGTTCTTCGAGAAGATACAGAACCATTTGTTCGAGAAGGTTCTGTTGTTCACACTTTTGTTCTGTCCGTTGTTCTTCGAGAAGATTCTTTTGTTGTTTTTCCATTTGTTCGAATTGATTCTTTTGTTCTGTACGTTGTTCTTTGAGCTTGCCAATGAGAAGTGCCATCATTGCCGACAAGTCGACACCAGTACTTACTTGTTCTTCAGGCATTTTTATTTCGAATAGGAACGTATCTGGGTCTTCTCCGCGTTGACTTAAATCCTCTTGCAGACGAATTATGAGGTCAGCTTTTCTTCCAGCAGTAGGAAGGCCTCGTTTATTCAGCTCTGCCTTAAGTTCAACACAATTCAATTCAATCACTGTCTTACCCATTTTGCTTTTATTTTTCTTCTTTAATCACAGTCACTTTTTGTCTTTGTTTTATCAAAACACACACACGTATATATTTTTTTTTTTTTTTTTTTATCACCAAAATTATCTGAATGCACAGACAACATAAGTTTTTATTCCACTTCTAACACCAATGTAATATTCTGCTAAGGGTTCGCAATAAAAACTTATTTACTTTATTTCTTAACTTCTTCTTATTACATTTTAAATAAAACACACTTTACTTCAATTAAAATCACTTTTATTAATCACTGGCACAACACTTTACACGAACTTTATTCTTTCACTTCCAAAAATAAACTGTGTCCAATCGGTAGCGCCATCAACCTTATATAGGGAAATATCTGGTTCTGGTCTAATCTCGAAAGCAATAGAAATCTTTAGAACCTGTATCTCGATCTTTCTATTCTGACAGATAGATGGAATAATTCCCCTTCGGACTTCGACATTTACCAATGTTCGAAAAAGCTCATTCAAAGCTCATAGCAGGTTGTTTTAAATCGCAATGGTACTAGATGGCGCTGTAATCGCATTCGAGAATCGATATAGTTCGAATGTAAAAGTCGTTATATTATGATTCAATAGTAATTAACTAATCTTCGTTACAATATCCAATAGTTTACTTTTAAAATGTGTTAGAGTTTGTCCCTTTTTTCGATATAAAAGGAATTTTTGAGTACATGTCCCGTGGACATAATTTTATCTGCAGTTTCGGTCGAAAGAAGCTCCATAATGACAGTTCCGCGATGTGCATTGTTGTTGCGAATTTCTCGAGATTTTTTCACACCAAGTTCGGTATTGCAATTGTTAAACAGGACTTCGTACGATCGGTACGTGTGCAGGGGCACAAGAATAGTCGACTGGCTATAAAGTCTTGCAAACTAGCAGCTTACAAGACTGGACTTACGATTTAGATCTACGATAAAGCTTAATTAGCATTAGCAGCATTATCTTATACCTACCAAAGATTAAGTTTAAAAAAAAAATTATATAAAAATGTATAACAGACTTAATGGTCTACAAACAGTATGTGTGCTGAATAAGAAACCAACTACTTAATGGGTGGAATAGGTGCAATTAGGTTTTAAAGTTATAGGACCTTCGATTATATGATAGTATAGAAAATAAGTTTCTTAACATTAACAATAAAAAAACGTTGGCCATATCGAAAAACGTTATTTTTGCTACACCCCATCTTTGGGACCATTTTTCTCACAACCTATTGATGGTCTCTGAATTTTTTTGTATAGTAAAAAATGAGGAACAATTGATGGCTTCAATTTTTTTCAAAAGAAATTATATTTTTGAAGTAAATTGCAATAAAGTGAATTTTCCCCTTAAAGTTAAGCTGCAATCCAAAATAAGGGTACTTTTTAGGACGTGCTGGACGTCAAAATTAAGAACCAAATTAAAATTTACCTTTGTCGGAATTTTTTCGAAGTCAAAGTCTAATTTTCCTGGAGTAGATAATAATTTTAACAAAATTGCCAAAAATTGTCCATGTTTTGTGCCTTCAGTAGCCATACTTAACAATTCCAAGGTTCTATATCTATGCTATGCAACGGAATCTGAACTATATGTAATTGTAAGTAGGTATTGAACCTTTCCTTGATATGTAAACAAAATAAGTTATCGATAAACTATTGTTTGTTATCATTCAAACGTTAATCAGTAGTCATTTAATAAAATGATAATTCTAAACTATACCATTTTAATGTTTCTGTTCGCATTTTTCTTCCAAGATCTCGGGGTGGATTTCTGAATGCATTGGAGTACCTTTATTTATTTTATTGCAAGATCTATACCTTCAGCTATAGATGTTTATTTTTTGCTCGCACACCATAATAAAGCACAAAAAAAGGCATAAAGGCAGTAAAGTATAGCCCTTTCTCATTCTTATTCATAGTACATTTCGTAGTCTCCAATCTGAAGGAATTCTTCCATTTTAGTCTCCAATCTCAAGAAATATCTTCATTTCTCAGACTCCAACCTCAAAGAGTCTCTCCACGAGAAAATTACATTCAAAATAACTAGACATCGTTATGTTCGTTTTTCACCATGAGCATTGTATATGAATTTTCATAGTACTCTTATGAACACAAATTCATATACAATGACCATGAGAGTACTTTAGTTTTCATATACAAAGATAGTACTATCATCAGCACGCCCTCAGACGACCACATCACAAAGCTGTGTGGAACGTGCTGATGAGAGTACTATAGATTTCATATGCAAAGCCCATAGTCATTGTATATAGATTTGCAGTTTTATATACAATGCCCATAGTGCAATTAGTGCAAAGTCCTTAAGAGCCCTTCACCTAAAAGTGGCAACTAACAGCCCTATTATAGTTATCAAATATCAACACGATATTTGATAATAGTTGATAATTATCAACAAAATTAATGAATCGGTATTATGGTGATCAATTATCTATATTCTTGATAAATAGTGAATTAAAAGATCTATTGTGAATAGCTTTATTGATAAACTCGGTATTACGGATATCAAACATACCCATCAAATATTCTATCAGCTACAAAATCTTCGTTGACAAATGTATCAAATATTCGTAAATGGTAAAGAATTATAATTTAAATACGATTTATAAAAGTTTTTATTGAATATACAAATTGAAGAACGAAATGCCTTCACTAGAATTGTTGTTTGAAGGCAATTGTACTGAGGAACGAAGGTTTATAGTGCAAGCTAAAATAAGTAAAGTAACTCAAAATATTTAAATAAGGTATAATAATTTTTTTTCATTTTCAAACTTGTATCAGATTACTAACAAGCCGAATGTTGTCCACCAAATTGTTCTTCCTCCGTTTATCTGATATTGAGCGTTCAATTTGTGGAACATGCCTAATGTATCAAATTATCGCAGCCCGAAAACAGTTTTCATTTATATACAGCTTATAAATTGTTTGGTATTTTTTGAATTGACAACAAACATTTTAAAACGAAATGTCTTCGGTAGAATTGTTCTTTGAAGGCAACTATGATAAGGAAAGAAGTGTTATCACGCACGCCAAGATACGCAGATACGAGATGCTTCAATGGATTTGGACGAAAATATGTAGGAAATAAGGTTTTCCATTTTTACTCTAGGTACTTACTGTGATTAGTTTCCAGATTCATACAAAATTTCCGACTTTCGAAACAAGCCTTCCTAGATGTACTCACCGATATTGACGATAAACTTAAACTGATAAAAAGTCAGCAATCCATCCCAAATATACTTAAGCTAGCAGCTGTTTTAAAATTCTTTGCTCAAGGAAAGCGTTGGGAATGACTTTAATATTGGTATGGCACAACCAACGGTGTCTGTCATTCTTAGTGAACTGCTAAGTATTTTGGAAATACACATTTGTCCGAAATGGATTCAATTTAACTATACCCAGGAAGAAGAACGTCGGGCAAAAATATACTTCTTCGAAAAAAGTAGAATTCCAAATGTGGTCGGGGCTATCGATGGAACGCACATAAAAATAATTGGGCCGAATAAGGACCTTCAGCATGTTTATTACAATAGAAAGGACTATTATAGTGTAATATTCTGCTAAGGGTTCGCAATAAAAACTTATTTACTTTATTTCTTAACTTCTTCTTATTACATTTAAAATAAAACACACTTTACTTCAATTAAAATCACTTTTATTAATCACTGGCACAACACTTTACACGAACTTTATTCTTTCACTTTCAAAAATAAGCTGTCCAATCGGTAGCGCCATCAACCTTATATAGGGAAATATCTGGTTCTGGTCTAATCTCGAAAGCAATAGAAATCTTTAGAACCTGTATCTCGATCTTTCTATTCTGACAGATAGATGGAATAATTCCCCTTCGGACTTCGACATTTACCAATGTTCGAAAAAGCTCATTCAAAGCTCATAGCAGGTTGTTTTAAATCGCAATGGTACTAGATGGCGCTGTCATCGCATTCGAGAATCGATATAGTTCGAATGTAAAAGTCGTTATATTATGATTCAATAGTAGTTAACTAATCTTCGTTACATTGCCCCCCTCTTAGAATTGATCGTCCCGAACAATTTCATCACCTCTTTCACCGTTATATCGATGTAACCGGTCAGCGTGAACTACTTTTAGTTTGCCTCTTACGCCTCTTTGTATACGGTAAACCACATCATTGATTCTTTTCACCACAGTATATGGGCCCTCCCAGTTTTGTTGGAGTTTTGGTGATAGCCCCTTTTGTCGATGAGGATTATAAAACCACACAAGGTCTCCTTCTTGAAATCCCGTTGCTGTCGCTCTTGCGTCGTATCTTGTTTTCATCCGATCACTAGACAATTTTATATTTGTCCTTGTTTGTTGATGAATGTCAATAAGCCTTTTCTTGAGGTCATCCACATATTCGTCTGTTCCCTGTGACTCATTTGGATGACAACCAAATTTCACTTCACTTGGCAGCCGTATAGTTGATCCGAACAGGATTTCCGATGGTGTTTTTCCTGTCGAGCTATGGGTTGCACTTCGATATGCCATAAGGAACAATGGGATATGTCGGTCCCAGTCTCGTTGGTAGTCGCCGACAACCTTCGACAGATGTTCTTTAAGGGTTCTGTTGAATCGTTCAACCATCCCATCAGATTGTGGATGGAGCGGTGTTGTTCTTGTCTTTTTAATGCCAAGGAGCGAGCAAACTTCCTGAAAGACTTTTGATTCGAAGTTCCTTCCTTGGTCAGAATGAAGCTCCATGGGAACACCGAACCTGCTCACCCAATTGAAGACAATTTGATCCACAACTGTTTTGATTTCTTGGTTTGGGATAGCAAATGCTTCAGGCCACTTGCTGAAATAGTCCATGACTACAAGGATGTATCGGTTTCCGTTGTTAGTTTGAGGAAAAGGACCCGCGACATCTATTGCGATTCTCTCAAAAGGTGTGCCCACATTATACTGCTGCATTTTACTTTGCATTTTTCTACCTGGTCCCTTGCTAGCAGCACAAGTATCACATTTTCGGCACCATCTTTCGACGTCATCTCTTGCATGTAGCCAGTAGAATCGTTGTCGTACCTTTTCCAGCGTCTTATTCACTCCCAAATGACCTCCAGAAGTTCCATCATGCATCTCTTGAAGTACGTCGTTAACCTTTGACCGAGGTACGACTAGCTGCATCACATAAGATTTACCGTCTGCGGATTCCCACTTACGCCTTAATACCCCTTCTTGCACATGAAGCGAGTCCTATTGTGCCCAATATGCTTTGAGAGCCGGACTTCGGTAGGAGATATCACACCACTCTGGTTTCTCTTGGTGTTCTTTCCAGGCAAGAATGAGTTCGATATCCGGATCTTCTTGTTGGGCCGTTCTGAGTTCTTCGTTGTTCCAACCGTTAATAGGATCAGCTCTTGTTCGTTGAACGATAATCATTTCCTTTTCTTCTTGGCGTGTGCAATGCTTACAGTCTGGTTTACACGGTTGCCGGGATAGCGCGTCTGCGTTTGAATGCAGCTTTCCTCTTCGATGTTGAATCTCATAATCATACGTCTGCAACCTCTCGATCCATCTTGCTACTTGACCTTCTGGATTTTTGAAGTTTAAAAGCCAATTGAGCGCACCATGATCTGTTCGAAGAAGGAACTTTTGTCCATAGATGTACTTATGGTAGTGCTTTGTTGCCAAAATCAGAGCGAGAAGTTCCCTCCTTGTAACGCAATAATTCCTTTCTGGCTTCGAGAGTACCTTGCTGTAGTAGGCGACAACTTTTTCCTCTCCGTCATGTACTTGCGATAGTACAGCTAAAATTCCAACATTACTTGCATCAGCGTCGATGATGAAAGGTTTTCCTGGAGTTGGATAGGCCAGTACAGGTGCATTACATAAATGCAGTTTCAACTCTTGAAAGCTTTTCTCGCACTCACCTGACCATTTGAACGGCTTCCTCTTTTCAGTAAGATGATGCAAGCTTTTGGCGATCTTAGCAAAATCCTTTACGAAACGCCGATAATATGTGGCCAGACCAAGAAAGCTCCGGAGTTGATGTTTGTCCTGAGGCGTTGGCCAATTCTTTACAGTGTCAACTTTCTCGGGATCAGTTTTTACTCCTTGGGATGAGATGATATGTCCCAAATATTTAACTTCGGTCTTGAAAAACGAACATTTCTTAGGATTTAACTTTAGATGTGCCTCTCGAAGCCTCTGGAATACAGCTTTAAGGTTTTTACAATGTTCGTCAAATGTTTTTCCGTACACGATGACATCGTCCAGGTAGACCAGGCAAGATTTCCAGGTTAGTCCATGAAGAACGCACTCCATCAAACGCTCAAAAGTTGCTGGAGCGTTGCATAGTCCGAATGGCATCACATTAAACTGCCACAGACCGTTTCCTGTGGAGAACGCCGTCTTTTCCCGATCTTCTGGGTGAATTTCCACTTGCCAATAACCGCTCTTCAAATCCAAAGTTGAAAACCATTGGGCTCCTTCCATCGCGTCTAAGGTGTCGCTGATTCTGGGTAGAGGGTAGCTATCTTTCTTTGTCACGTCGTTCAGTCTTCGGTAGTCTACACAAAATCGAGTGCTTCCATCCTTCTTTTTGACAAGAACGACTGGTGATGCCCAAGGGCTTTTGGAATTTTCGATTACCCCATCTTTTTTCATTGCCGATATCATTTCTTCAACTTCAGTTTGTTTTGCTAGAGGGAGACGTCTTGCTGGTTGACGAATTGGTCTTGCATCTCCTGTATCAATTCGATGCCGTACAAGTTGTGTTCGACCATATTGTCCGTTGGGTGAAGAGAATATATCAGCATACTCATGAAGAAGATCTTCAGCAACATTAAGCTGATGTTGACTCAGACTTGATGACTTCAGAATTTGGTCTTTTAATCTGTCAAAGCTCAGGGGCTTCTTTGTTTCCGCTTCGGTGATCTTAGTAATCGCGGATACAGGTTCACATTGCCCAACTACTTCTCCCTTCTTGAGCTTAATTTCGTACGGTTTGATGTTCAGTATCCGTACAGGGACCATGTTGTTCTTTGGTGCCACCAGAGTCTTCCCTACCATGATGTTTTGGGAACGTTGTTCCGCATCTGGTTCCACCATGAGGTATCGATGGCTTCCAAAGTCGCCCTTTAGTTTCGTCCACACGAATACTTCCGAAGAAGCAGGCAAACAAATGTCTTTTTCGATGACGGTCCTGATAATTGTTGAGTTTTCGTTGCCATAGACCATTGGAATCTCCACATTTTGGTACTTAAGAACTTGCTTACCAATATCCAAAATTATTCCATGCTCCTTCATGAAGTCGATTCCAATGATGCACTCGTCACATATATCCGCTACCAGGAATAGGTGTGAAAACTCCTGTTCTGCCAAACGGATCATAAGACGAACCTCACCATACACTTTTGCTGCCTCTCCTGTGGCGGTCTTCAGACGGTAGCTATTGGTGTTGTGTAGCCAAGTCATCTTGACCAAGTCTCTTCGCACAATGGAGGCGGTGGCACCAGTGTCACGTGTTTCTTTTTGTTTATTATTGCCTCCACTGTCAGACTTTTGTTGTCTCGTTTAGTCTGTGAGACTTGGATAGTGTTTCTGGGGCCATCGATACCAGAAACCAGCTTCTGCCCCTCGAAGTTGATTCTTACTCGTTTCCCAAGTTGAGCAGGAGTGTTGGTACTATTGCTTGGTTGTTCTCGAGCGTTAGTTCTGCTTCCACAATGTTGGCATGCAACTCTTCTCGGTGGTAATCTGCACTGCTGCTGGAGATGTCCGGTTTTGTTACAATTCCAGCATCGAGCAAGTCCTTCACGCTGGCTTCTTTGGAATGCGATTTTCTGACAAGAGCATTCTTCAACTTCTCTGACTCGATGAACTCCTTGGGAAGCTTGTTCTGATTGCGCGCTGTAAGTTGATGTCAAGTTGGTTGACGATTTCATCCCCTGCAGCTGGATATGCGAGATGCGCCAACCGTTCAATATCCGCTTGAAGTTGCTGCAGAGTTTCTCCTCTTTTCTGGACTCTAGTATTCAGTTGGACGCGGAAGACTTCTTGCATATGGCCATCTCCAAAGCGTTTGTCTATGGCCTGAACAAGAGCACTGAAGTTACCATTCTTATCTGCTGGAATGGTTTGCAATAAGAAGATTCTTTTGTTGTTTTTCCATTTGTTCCAGTTGGTTCTTTTGTTCTGTACGTTGTTCTTCGAGAAGATTCTTTTGTTCTGTACGTTGTTCTTCGAGAAGATTCTTTTGTTCTGTACGTTGTTCTTCGAGCTTGCCAATGAGAAGTGCCATCATTGCCGACAAGTCGACACCAGTACTTACTTGTTCTTCAGGCATTTCTATTTCGAATAGGAATGTGTCTGGGTCTTCTCCGCGTTGACTTAAATCCTCTTGCAGACGAATTATGAGGTCAGATTTTCTTCCAGCAGTAGGAAGGCCTCGTTTATTCAGCTCTGCCTTAAGTTCAACACAATTCAATTCAATCACTGTCTTACCCATTTTGCTTTTATTTTCCTTCTTTAAGCAAAGTCACTTTTTTTTTTGTTTTATCAAAACACACACACGTATATTTTTTTTTTATCACCACAAATTATCTGAATGCACAGACAACATAAGTTTTTATTCCACTTCTGACACCAATGTAATATTCTGCTAAGGGTTCGCAATAAAAACTTATTTACTTTATTTCTTAACTTCTTCTTATTACATTTAAAATAAAGCACACTTTACTTCAATTGAAATCACTTTTATTAATCACTGGCACAACACTTTACACGAACTTTATTCTTTCACTTCCAAAAATAAACTGTGTCCAATCGGTAGCGCCATCAACCTTATATAGGGAAATATCTGGTTCTGGTCTAATCTCGAAACCAATAGAAATCTTTAGAACCTGTATCTCGATCTTTCTATTCTGACAGATAGATGGAATAATTCCCCTTCGGACTTCGACATTTACCAATGTTCGAAAAAGCTCATTCAAAGCTCATAGCAGGTTGTTTTAAATCAAGTCATCCTTTGTATATGAAAAATATAGTACTATCATGGCGAGTTTTTTTTAGGGTTGCAGAGGTCCTGGTGGTGGCGCTGCAAAATGTGAGGTGTAAAATTTGATTTGGGGAGTCTTTAAGCGTCGAAAATTGGTAGTAGGGGCAAGAGTAGACTATTTTTTGGATTATTGCATCCAAAAAATAATAATAAATATCATTTCAAACCTCCATAAGCTCTCCGCAAAAAAAAAAGGGTAAGGGTTGCATAGGTAAATTAGATGTCGCCCCATTCGACTTCCACCATGATAGTACTATAGTTTTCATATACAAAGAGTCATCGCATTCGAGAATCGATATAGTTCGAATGTAAAAGTCGTTATAGTATGATTCAATAGTAGTTAACTAATCTTCGTTACAATAGTATAAATGCGATGCTTGTTAGTTTTTTTTTTACTAGGCAATAGACGATTATTATTTATTTGTTTTTTTTTTTGTAAGGTTTGTACATCAGGTGTGTAAATGCAAAACATCCAGGGTCCTCACATGATGCTAGCGTTTGGAGTATGTCACAGCTAAAAGTAAAGTTAGAAGGCTCCTATCGTAATGGAAGAACCAACTTTCGACTTCTTGGTGACGGAGGATATCCTCTTTTACCATACTTAATTACACCATATAGAAACGTTGAAGAGAGTTCCTTGCAAGCAAACTTCAATAAAAAACATGCACAGGGTCGAAATATTATCGAACGCACTATTGGTGTTCTGAAAAGTAGATTTAGGTGTCTTTTGCAAGCGCGAGAACTACATTACACCGCAAAAAAAGCAACCAAAATATTTAACGTATGTGCACTTGTGCAGCCCTTCATAATGTTTGGGTAAAGTATAGATTGGAAAATCCTGAAGCTATCGAAGAGGAATCCGAAAATGTTCTTGGAAACCATGATATGTTAGATAATTCTGCAATGTTCACTGAAGGCAGTCGGATAATGGATTCAATAGCAAGATTCATGCAAACCGAATAAATAAAAAAATGCATCACAAAATTAAAAATCTGTTGTTTTATCATTTTATTGTTCGTTTTCAAAAACAATTTATGTATAACAAATCAAGATACATATAACAAAAGCTAAAAAAAAACATAATATAAAAAAAGCACTGAGAGTTCATACATACATTGCTCAAACGTAAAAAAAGTAAAATATCCATTATAACTAACTTAACTGAAATCACAAAAGTTCACTTGTTTTAGCATTTAAAACATAATTAAACTGGCCGTAAAATACCGTATTGAGTTCATTGCTTTAACAATTTAGTTTCAATTTTGAGTTATCGGTATTTCCAACAAGTATCTGAATATAATGCATTATTTTAACGTTATTTTAACATTAGGTATTTTTCTGAGTAAAAAATGTATTCGATTTGCTTTTAATCTCCTTGTCCGAAAAATAATCTACACCAAAAACTAGGTTTCTAAAAACATATTTACAAATCAAATAAACAAACAATCTTCAATTAATTTCTTATGTTTACATTTCAATAGGCAAAAATGATTCTTTATTATCCAACAAAGAAATATCGACCCATGAACAATTGAACATTGTATATAAATTTGCATAGTTCAGCACGTTCCACACGTCGCGTCGGCCCCCAAGCGATCACATCATTTACTAATTTTTTGGTTGCTGTTTCTGTTTATAAACAAGTCCGGGGAAAGAGGAGACTATTTTTTGGATTATTGCATCCAAAAAATATCAATAAATATCATTTAAAACCTCCATAAGCTCTCCGCAAAAAAAAAGAGTAAGGGTTGCCGGCTCACGGTGGGAGTCGAATGGGGCGACATCTAAAGTATGCCGGCAACCCTTTTTTTCGCCATGATAGTACTATAGTTTTCATATACAAAGGTAGTAGTAAGTAGTTTTATATAGTTTTAGATAGGTTTTAATTAGCTCTAATATTAATAGAGAAGCTGCAATCATAACAAAAACAATCCGCTCAGCAGCACACTTGTCTATTCCTCAAACCAAAAACATAATGCATAAGACCGTTGTACCTTGGTGGGACGGTAATCTAAACAAACTACGTGAGGAAAAACAAACAGCTTGGAAAAACTTTAAAAAATATCCGAATGATACCAATTTAATAAAATACAGAAAATGTAGTGCTCTATTTAGGAAAAACGCAAGACTAGCAAAAAAAAAGTGTTTTGAAGACTTTAAGTCCTCCATTAGTCCAAATTCCACTTCAAAAAAACTATGGTCGGATATAAAAACTCTTATCGGCAACTACAATCCCCATAAAATAAAAACGATCGTATCAGGTATGCAAATCTTGACATGCTCTTATCAAATAAACGAACATTTTGCAAAAACCTGGGCACACTATAGCGATGATATTAACTTCCACGCGGATTTTATAAATGCCAAAGAATTATCAATTTGCACACGCCCTAATTTTTTCAACATCGATCCCTCAGCCGCTTTGATCGAACGTCCTGTGACAATGATAGAATTTGAAACCTGTTTATCGAAATCAACTGGCAAATGCCCTGGCTTTGACAGGATCTCATACGTGATGTTACAAAATTGCCCTTATTCCTTAAAAACACGCCTACTGAATCTATATAATTCAATTCTAAATACTGGAACCATCCCCCAAACCTGGAAAACAGCAACAATGACACCCATCCCAAAACCAAATAAGGAACTCACAGATTCAAACAGCTACCGCCCAATCTCCCTCCTCCCTTGCTGCGGAAAAATACTAGAAAAAATTATCTGTAAGAGACTCCAGTGGTTTATTGACAAAAATAGTCTAATAAGAAATCAAGTTGGTTTTCAACGAGGACTTGGTACAATGGACGTACTTTTAGATATCGATGAATTTTCCACATCTGCTTTATCAAACAAAAACCATATTTCCATATTATCTATCGATTTTGAAAAAGCATTTGATCGAATTGGGATACATATCGTCTTAAACAAGCTTCTTAAATGGAAAATAGGCCCGAAACTATTTCACTTTGTCAAGTCATTTTTATTAAATCGCAGTTTCCGAACAAAAATAAATAACACTTTTTCTAGTGTTAAAAATCCTTCGAATGGCATTCCCCAAGGCTCACCCCTCTCTGTCATCCTTTTCATAATCGCTTTCGAAGATCTGAGTGAAATCATCAACAATTATAAGAACGTCAAACACAGCCTTTATGCTGACGACCTCGTCATTCTTTCCAAATGTACCAATTTGTTACACACAAAAAACACATTTTTAAGGATACTTTTTGACCTTGAAAACTGGTGCAAAATATCTGGTTCTAAGCTTTCAGAACATAAAAGCAAACATCTCCACATATGCCGTAAAACTACTTGTAATAACTTTACTCTTGATTTAGATAATATAAACATATCAAATGTAAATAGTCTTTATATTTTAGGTATAATATTCGATTGTAAATATAGATTTAAAGAACATTGTATAGCATTAAAAAAAAGTTTATCTTCAAGAGTCAATATTATTAAATATCTAGCCTCAAAAAATGGACAAACACATCCTAACACTTTAATTAATGTTACAAAATCTTTGATTTTATCCAAAATTGAATATGGACTTCCAATATATGGCAAATGCTCCAGAACAACTTTAAACATCATCTCCTCATCATATCATGCAGCCATCCGGATCAGTCTAAGAGCATTCAGAACAACACCAATCAAAAACATACTGACCGAGGCAGGTCTTCCCTCCATAGAACATCGTTTCAACCATCTCACATCATTACCCATCATTAAACTATTTTCAACACCAAGCTTCCCCGTAGCCCATGACGTCAAACTTATCCTCAATCGGAAAAAAATACCCAAATACCCTTCTGCCATATTCAACTCCTTAACATATAACAACGATCTCAATCTACACCTCCACCAAACAAAGAAAATTTTGGAATCACAACCTTCATTGGCATTAAAACAAGATTCGACAAACTTAACACTTTCATTACTCCCCAAAAAAGGGACAAACAACGAAGTCTACAAGCAGCATTTCCTCGAAATCGAAAACTCTTTTAAAACCCAAAACTGGAATCCAATATACACAGACGGGTCCAAATCAGACGAAGGAATTGCTTTTGCTGTAGTAAAAGAAAATGGTAGTCTCCTTTCTGCAGGTTTACTACCTGAATACAGTTCAGTTTTTACCGCCGAAGCCCAGGCCATCCTTCAGGCAATTAAGATCTCAAACAGAAGTCGAAAAAAATCCCTTATATGTACCGATAGCCTCTCAACTATTCATGCCCTACGAAATATTAACAACTGTACTCCAGTTATACAAGCCATCCGTAACAATCTGATCGTTAACTCCGAAAAAATTAAAATTTTATGGATACCCGGGCACGTTGGTATCAAAGGGAATGAAGCCGCAGACGCTGCGGCTAAGAACGCCGTTAAGGAACCTCTTATTAAATTCCCAACATTTAACAAAAAAGATATAAAAAAGCAAATTAACACATATTGGGAAACAGTTAAAATTGAAAATTGGAAGCTCTACTCTCATCATTACTCTTACATCAATCCTGGTGCTATACCAGGGAAATATCCTACCTCTACAACATTAAAAATGAATAAATGTTTCATCCGACTACGCCTAGGACATACTTACATAACACATAATCATGTTCTAAGCAGATCCGATCAACCAGTATGCAATTTTTGCCCAACAAATACAATTCTCACCAATCAACATTTTCACGAGTGCCAACATATCAAAAAAGCCGCTACCAAAATTATTGGAAGTCCAAACATAAAAGATCTCTTAATGCATCCCTCATCCCAAAATATAAAACTTGTATTCGAATTACTAACACATCTAAAACTTGAAAATCATGTATAATATGTTACTAATAGCCGTAAGTCCATGAGGCTAGAGCTATTATTATTAAAAATTAATTTTTAATTTATCCTTACACTTTAATTAATAAAAAATAAATAAATAAATAAATAAATAGTTTCTAAAAACATATTTACAAATCAAATAAACAAACAATCTTCAATTAATTTCTTATGTTTACATTTCAATAGGCAAAAATGTACATTCATTTTCCGACAAAGAAATATCGACACATGAAACAAAATAATAATACCTGCACACATTTATAATCCATGAACATGAACATATATTGAAATTTGAAAAAAATCAAAACAAAACAAATCTTTTTTTTGTTTCTCAAATTTGCCACAGGTAGCCGGTGCCGCTTTGAGGTGTCACTTCTATTTATATTTATTCAATGATTATGCTTTGCTTGCTCAATTTCCAAAAGTTGTTTTTTTAATATTAATTTGGTTTTTCTATCGTTTTCTTTATTTTTAATATTTTCTTTATATAGCTGCAACTTTTCTTGTTTAATTTTAAGTAATTCACTTTGTTTCTCTATTTTTAAATTGTAAGTTTTTTTGGCATAATATTCAGTGTTCCGAATGGATGATTACATGCTTTGTAAGTTTGTGTCGATATTGCTCATTAAATTACTCATTTTGTCATAAAATTTTTCCTGCGTTTGTTTGCTTTTCCAACAGGGCCATTCTTTCTTTTTCATTTGTGTCCTTTAATATTGTCTTATTTTTCCGATTTGGCTTTGTTGACGCTGCAATCACTTCTTCGACCTGCACGGCCGTGACTTCTTCTTCGGTGTCCATTGCAAAAACTTCTTCGACTCCTTCATCTTTTTCAATGAGAAAACTTGGTGATTTCAACCCAAATTCAACTCCTGGTGCATCATTACTGGCAGGAAAATGCGTAAGGCGACTAACTGCTTCTTCGGTGTCAGTCAATCGATGCAATTTATTGGACCCTTCACCGGTCGCCTTGAGTTCAATTTTATTTTGCGAATTTTTTTTTTTTTATTTTACATTTTAGATCAGCCCATACCTAAAAGGTTATGAATAAAATTAGACAAATTTTAAATTAATAAATTAAAATTAGCCAAATTAAAACACTCGCTCTTTGTCACTTAGCTGAGTCCCGTTCTGGAGGCCCCAAGCTATTCAGTTCCAGAGCGATGTCTTCCCATTTTTTGGTTAGGACTGGCTTAGCACAAATGCCTTTTGCAACCTCAGGATTTTCCTCCATTAGTTCCACAAGCCTTTCTATTTGTTTTTTGTTGCTAACTATTCTACTCCTAAATAAACAAAATATTATTAAGAAAAAAGAGAAATTTATTTATTGAAAACAACTTACATTATTCCGCCGACAACAACACAAATGATAAACGTCAAACATCAAACAAAACCTATTCACAATCGTATATTGATTAGTATTCACAATGGTGAAAAATTATCATTTGATACTCATGATACCAAATTATCAATAAATTGATAGAAGTTATCAGTTATCAAATAATTGATAGTTGATAGCCATAATAGGGCTGTAAAAGTAGAACCTATTGATCCGAGTTCTTCACCAATGTTAGGTTTAAACATCAGATAATACAATCCAAACCAATCCACAAAAAGAACACTCACCACCATTCACTAGGTACTCAGTAAAATATCCAATAAGT
This sequence comes from Syrphus vitripennis, assembly GCA_958431115.1. Taxonomy (NCBI): domain Eukaryota; kingdom Metazoa; phylum Arthropoda; class Insecta; order Diptera; family Syrphidae; genus Syrphus; species Syrphus vitripennis. Next base: position 43,365,855 of record OY288110.1, on the reverse strand, counting down.
GAAAGCAAGACAAAAGTTTATTAAGATCGCTAATGATGAAAAGAGTAAAAATATTTTTCCAGATTCTTTATGTGTACCCACGTATGTTGTTTTCTATATATGTACATAACATATATCTCTCAAAAACTAGTTTGCTGGCATTTTGCTGTATTATTCGCTTGCATGGTGTGACCAAGCAGGCTGCCGTAAAATTGGTTTAATTAATTTTTTTGTTTATCTTTTTTTTGTTTTCACTATGTAAGATTGTAAGTCCTTTCATGGACACTTAATTTATTGTATTATTCTGCAATACGAAAATTATAATTCGATTTTTGTTCAAGATTTTTAAATATGTAATAAGCGTTTGAATCAAAAGTTAAATAAAATAAAATAATAAAAAAATATGACACTTTTACCCTTTAGGTGTCGTAAATTCATAGCAAATGACCATACCAATTTGACTGATTGAGATTTGTTTAGAAAATCTTTATGATACGCTTTTACGTACACATTATGGCGATTGAGAAGAAAAAAAATTCAGACGAAAAATATTTATTTTAGACTGCCGAAACCGATGCCAATAATGTTGAGAAAAAGTAGGATAGTAGGGGTGGATGCTTGTTAGGATGTAATGTTTGATTTTTACGTTTTGAAGAAAACTAGGTACCAATTTGAAATTGTGATAATAATTGATTGATTCGAAAAAAAAATTTCAGGTCTCATTGGAATGAAAGTAAAACCATTCTGTATTTTATATCAAGAAGGGTCTTTGAAGTGTCAAAATAATAAAATAATAAGTAAATCGATTTCATTCAATATTAGATTTTATTTCTATTCAATGAATAATTTTACATTTGTTTTAACCTACACCTGCTTGAATTTATTTGTTCATTTTATTTTAGTTTATTTTTGTTTCATAATTGTAAAAGAAGAAAGACAAAAAGAAACAACCCATTCTCAGTTATTTGAGGGAGCACGTACTTTCATACCACGAGGGACCCGTGGATCTAGTTTTGGTAAAAGCCAATCCATATAAAAAGATGAAAGTTTAGTCACCATTTGAGTTTCCCAAAAGTCGTCATCCTTTTCAACTCTTTCAACGTATAGATCATATTTGGTGCTAGTCCAAACTGCAAAAACACAGACATTCTTTTGGGAAATATGCAATTGCCCTTGAATTTGATAATAGTAAATATGGGTCTTATTAATTCCTCCTACGCAACCATCATCTGAAACTGTGATGAAATTTAGTTTCTTGTCTTTGATGGCTGCAATCGGATCCAATTCAGCAATTGAAAAGGGGCATTTGATCTCGCAATTGGTGTTTTCATCAATAATTCCATCTGGTGATGCTCCAAGATTCGTCAATGAATAATCCGCTACCTTTTATTTGTTGACCGAGTTGAGTTTCCAGCTGTAATCTTGCCGCGTCTTCATTGATTTTTCCATGTATTACAGACTGCAAAAATTTCCGTTGGATGAGCGAGTCTTTTTACATGTCCCTCAAATTTTTTGGCCTTGCAAATAGTGCCGAAGGAAGAAGCAGTCAGCATGAATTTTCTTGTCTCACTCCATTTGATGTTGTTTGTCTGGCCAATTGGTTGATGCTGTTGGTTGTCCTCAAGTCTTTTCAGAATGATTTCCTTTTTAGCAGCAAATTCTTCTGGACCCATATCTGGTTGCCTGGAACCATCTCCATAACCAATATCATTCGAAGTATAAGAACGGTTTATTCTGAAATATGTTCTCCGTTTGCCGTAAACTTTTCTTTTTCTCCCTCTTTCATTGCTTCTCAACCGACGTAGCTCAACTTTCCGGATTCTGGCTTTTGGATTGGAACTATAAACTTGAGTATATAATTCTGACATCTGATTCTTCGCGTTGAATTGAACTACAGCTGCAAAACATCTGTCATCAGAAAAAATAGTTTATTACAGATGTTAATTATAAAATTCAAATTATTATATTGTTACGGGAATATTAAAAAATGTTATTTGAATTACTTACCTGTTAGAATATCCACTGCCAAGGGAAAAGTTTATCCTTTTTCCACCAACAAGTTTTGCCACTATCGAGTTGAAATGTTCAGCCAGGTTATTGGTATATCCAAGCAGAAGACTTTTAGCGTTCCAAATAATTCGTCTCGTTGGGCCCATAATTGATTCATAAAGTCCGTCTTTTACCATAAGAGGTATCAAATTGGTGTCGTTAACGTTGCACCTTTCTTTTATGTACGTTGGACACTTTGCATGATCTCCAAAAACATGAATGACTTTTCTTATGTCTTGTTTGATTGCCAATAAGGAGCTTTCTTTTGTTTCTGTATTCATTCGTCTGTATTTTAATGCGCTCAAGATGTCTTTTCTTATCCGCTCCAAATTTTTTGTTAGGGCACCTTTCAAGCCAGTTTTTGCCCCTTTAGAAACAGCTTCCAGCTTGTTTCTAAAGTTCCTCATCAAATGGTTGCAACATTCAATTTTCTCCACTTTCCTTCCGTTGTAGGGATCATTTTCTAATATTTTTTTGAATGAACTGCTGTCTCCATCCGCAAGCATTGTAAGGTACCTAACACCGTTTATTTTAACACTGCACTTGAAAGCTTCAAGAAGAATGTCTGATTCCATCAGAGTTGAAGGTCTTCTACACTACACAAACATCAGGCAATAGTCACCATACCATATAAACGGGTGCCTAACGATATCCCGATTCACAAAATCCCGAATCACGAAATCCCGACAAAAATAAAAATAAAAAGAGGCTGGGTGCGACCCACACTGATAACTTCCCATTTAGTTATATATTTAGTTTTTTTTCAAATAACCAAATTTTGTGCGAAACAAACTTTAGCTGTTAAATTCAAACAATCATTATTTTAAGATTGAAAAGCATTTTAATTATTTAAAGAAATTTACGAAATGCACATACAAATATTATAGACATTAAATACCTAATGGCAAAGTCAATATCATTGCTCGTTCTCAAGATATTCGAGTCGAAAAACCAATTTTACCACTTTTTAGTTTATTTTTTTTATATTTCTTTGTCAATTAGATATTTGTCAAAATTTAACCTTTCATAAAAAATTGTAAAATATGTATAAAATAAAATATTTTAGAAGGCACAATCGTTGTTCGTTCTCAGGATATTCGAGCTGAAATACAATTGTAACTACTTTTCTTTAGAATTTTTAACAGTTTTTGATTTTTTGTTAAAAAACTGCCCATTCAATATTTGTCAAAATTTTATCAGTTGCTAACAATTATGTTATGTAGAAAATAAAATAAACAAGAAGTTAATATCGTTACCCATTTTTGAGAAATTTGAGTCGAAAGACAATTCATACCAATTTTTGGTAGAATTTTTTGCAGTTTTTATTTTTTTGTAAAAAAACTGTCCATTGAATTTTTTTGAAATTTTCACCAGTTTTAAAGTTAATATCGTTTTTCCATCTAAGGATATTCGAGTTATAAAAATTTTTTTTTTAGTTTTTTTGATTTTAAAAAATAACGGTATACTGATTTTTTTCCAAATTCATATTAAATTTGTATAACGTCATAATGTGTCGAATAAAATTTATTTCAAGTCAATAGCATTATTTTTTCGTGAGATATTTGAGCCCAACCAAAATTTTCACTTCTTTTTTAAACTGCTATACTAAAAAAACAACTAATTGAATATTAATAAACGCCCTTTCAGCTTCTTTCAAAGTTATTATCTGTAAAACAAAATTTATTTCAAGTCGATATCTCTACTCGTTCTTGAGATATCGACGACGAAAAATGGTACCAGAACGTACGGACGTACTGACGTACAGACGTACGAACGTACGGACGTACGAACGTACGTACACACGCACACACAGACATCTCTCTAAAAATGATTGATATAGGCTCTAAGGACCTTGAAACGTCGAGAAATGTCAAAAATTTCAATTTGACAAATCGGACCGATTACAATAACTCCCTATGGGAAGTTAAAAATCCCGACAACAATTATTTTTAGAAATATTTGTCGGGAATTTTAATACCATTTTTAGTACTATAAAAAAGTATTATATTTTATTTTATTTTTGTAGAACTGAAAGTATTTAAGGGAGTGTTGGTTCGGGACTTATTCAGTTCTTGTTAGAACTCCGTGGTGGTAAGACCTCTTGGCTTAAAGAGATGTTACTTGTGTTTGGCCAAACATTTTGGACAATTTGGCCAAAATTTTGTTATGAGGGTGGGCTCTAACAATTTTTTTTTTTTGAAGATTTTACCTAGTTTTGCCAAAATGGCAAAACTCATTTTCTTGAAAAAGTTCTTCTGAGAGCTAAAAAAATTTTGTGAAGAGATAGATTTTTATTTCAAGAAAATTTCCATCAATTTTTGTATGCTTTTAGGTCGGTACTTGTTGATTCTCATGATTTCAAGTGACCAAATTTACTATGAAACTAACTGAAATTCGGCGGATTCGGCCACCCAAAGTGCTTTTTAACAAAAAAACTGTTGGTACTGGCGCCGCCTGGCGACTTGATATACCTTAAGCGGAGCGACGGAGTCGCGTGAGCGGGTGTCCCCCCCAAAAAGGGAGTTAAAATCCTGAGCTCCCGCGAAGCGGGCCACCCAAAGTGCTTTTAAACAAAAAAAACTGTTGGTATTGGCGCCGCCTGGCGACTTGACATACCCTAAGCGGAGCGACGGAGTCGCGTGAGCGGGTGTGTCCCCCAAAAAGGGAGTTAAAATCCTGAGCTCCCGCGAAGCGGGCCACCCAAAGTGCTTTTTAACAAAAAAAAACTGTTGGTATTGGCGCCGCCTGGCGACTTGACATACCCTAAGCGGAGCGACGGAGTCGCGTGAGCGGGTGTGTCCCCCAAAAAGGGAGTTAAAATCCTGAGCTCCCGCGAAGCGGTCCACCCAAAGTGCTTTTTAACAAAAAAAAACTGTTGGTATTGGCGCCGCCTGGCGACTTGACATACCCTAAGCGGAGCGACGGAGTCGCGCGAGCGGGTGTGTCCCCCAAAAAGGGAGTTAAAATCCTGAGCTCCCGCGAAGCGGGCCACCCAAGGTGCTTTAAATCAAAAAAAAATCTTATTTTTTACCTCATTTTTAGACATTTTTTCAACGAAAAATCAACTTTTATCTTTAAATGCATTTTGTGGCTAAACTAAGCGTCGTAGACCCCCTAAACTTGACATCTTCAAATTTGATTTTTGGATAAAGTAGGCATCCGACAAAAATAAAAATTATGTATTCGTAATCTAGAGAATTCCACCTTTCAATCGACGTATCGCATCATATGAAAAAAGAAAAAACAATTTTTATCTTAAAACGACGAAATAATCCAACCAACCAACAAAACGACGACAACCAGCCACCACAAATTGAAAATCAAATTTTATCTCTTTACAAACTATTTGCATTGAGTTCTAATAAGAACTGAATTAATTTTCGGAACGTAACTCCTATTTATACTTTTTGTTGGATGCTCATAATAGGCTTCGGCCAATCAGATTATTTTATTTTCCATGATTCTCACCGAATCGAGTGACCTAAATAAATTTTTTTATAGTTGTTGTAAATAACCCGTGAATTTTTTCTAAAACCTTGTTGCTTCTCAGATAATCGAGTGACTAAAGCAAAAGTATTGACAGTGCTGTCTTCAAAAATTACAAAAGGGGAGGAGTCGTGGTTTTAATTGGCTAAATTCAATTTAATGCGATGTCGTTTAGTAGTAAAATAGTCGGGATTTCGTGATTCGGGATTTCGTGATTCGGGATTTTGTGAATCGGGATTTTGTGAATCGGGATTTTGTGTTTCGGGCTTTTGTGATTCGGGATTTCGTACCCAACCCCATATAAACAGACTGCATTTGTATTGTTAGGTACCTCTTTATCTACTGCCAAATTGTGTGCATCACACTGTTTGATTTTTTGTTTTATTTTACATGAAAACTCTACCGGTCATTTGGAGAACAAATAGAATCCAATGATTTGTGTCTTAGCTAAAATAATGAAATTTTATTTTACGCAGACGTTTTAAAAATTCGATGTTTCACATAAAAATACAAGAAAATTCAATATTTTTTTTCTGAAAATTTGAATTATTTTTGAAGATATTTTTATTACCTTTTAGAAAATACCAAATTTGATTCACTAGCATTTTGAAAAGCCAAAAGTCTATTCTTTAATATCTTATTAGTTTTTTTTTTTAATGGTTTTTGATCGAACACAAAAAATCGGATGTCAAAATGTTTTGTAGTTTTTCCAAAAATCAAATATAACAAAAACTACTTTCTTCTAAGAATAACCTTTTATTTTTGTTTTTACGTTATTGGATTCTTAGGTAAATTTATGAATGAAAAGATTAACTTTATTTGTACTATTTTTTTACTATCGGTCCATTAAGCATACAATAAAGTGACAAAGTACTGAATTAACCGTATTTCCCACATTTTTGATTGAGAACACCTGCGTGAGAGCGTTAAGTTAAAATTAACCTGCGAATGATTTTAAATCATGCAACTTACACTTTACATAGATAACTAGTAGATGAAAAATGCAATTGCAAAATAAGCAAACAAATGTTCCTGAGTCTTGAAATCAATAAAAATAAGAAATATTTATGTTCATGCATATTTAGATACAAAAAATATAGTAATTTTTTATTTGGTATCTACTCGTACCTACAATAGGAAAAAGTGTATATCGACCGTTTATTTTTTGTGGTTATTGACTAAAAAAACCTGTTTTTGAATGAAGCTTGACAATGGGCCCTACGATTCCAACTTGGCTGCAACCCATATTTCGTGTTTTGTTGATTTTACTTTTTTATTTTAGTTAGATTATTGTTTTTAATTTTTTACACAGATGAACAGGCATATTGGAAAACAACACTTTTTTAAATGAAATAAAAAATAAATATTTGCCTACAATCTTTCAATACAATTATGGGCTTTATTTAAAATTGTAAAATTGCAAAACAATTTTTTGTATCATAAGCCTCACATTTAAACTAATTGTGTACCTATTGGATTGCATCAGGTATGCAGGTAATTATTTTTTATGGGGAGGGTAGTAAAAAGAAAGGATTTCATACCTAATCTATCATAAAAATAAAAAGAGCTAAGAGATTTTTTGCACAATCAATCCATTGAAGATTATATAATACTTAAAGGATTAAAGTTTTAATTTTTGGCACTCGTCGCTATAATTCATTTTTATGATACATTAGGTATAAAAACCCTTTCTTTTTTCTACCAAAATCTCTATAAAAAATAGGTACCACCCTGCATTTTTTAATACAAAATTTGTTTTGAATCTTAGGTTTATGATATAAAAAATTATTTTGCCTAGGTAGTGTATTTTTAAATAAAATAAGAGTCCCAAAATTTATTTAAATATAGCAGGTATTTCAACTTTTAATTCGTTTAAGAAAAAGTTGCCATCCAGGAAGCACTTTGCCTGTTAATATTGTGATATTTGAAATTTATAACAAAATTAAAAAGTTTAACTTAAAAAACTAAAAGCATAAACATAAACGAAATATGGACCGCCGCCGAGTTCAAAGCAGACCAATTTCCAAAGTACATAGAAAAAGGGTTTATTCTTCAAATTTCTACAAAACTTAAGCTTTGCCATCAATAGCTACTAAAAATAAAAATTCAAGCATACACTTTTTAAAATAATATTAAAATAAATATTTCAATTCAAACATATAGGTGGCAAATAGTTACGGAAGAAAATCCTGGTGAAGGTATTTCTTTTCAGGAGGAGATACCCAATAGCACCCAAAATCAAACAAATGAAGAAATGATGGAAGAAAACACATCTTGAGCGCATTAAAATACAGACGAATGAATACAGAAACAAAAGAAAGCTCCTTATTGGCAATCAAACAAGACATAAGAAAAGTCATTCATGTTTTTGGAGATCATGCAAAGTGTCCAACGTACATAAAAGAAAGGTGCAACGTTAACGACACCAATTTGATACCTCTTATGGTAAAAGACGGACTTTATGAATCAATTATGGGCCCAACGAGACGAATTATTTGGAACGCTAAAAGTCTTCTGCTTGGATATACCAATAACCTGGCTGAACATTTCAACTCGATAGTGGCAAAACTTGTTGGTGGAAAAAGGATAAACTTTTCCCTTGGCAGTGGATATTCTAACAGGTAAGTAATTCAAATAACATTTTTTAATATTCCCGTAACAATATAATAATTTGAATTTTATAATTAACATCTGTAATAAACTATTTTTTCTGATGACAGATGTTTTGCAGCTGTAGTTCAATTCAACGCGAAGAATCAGATGTCAGAATTATATACTCAAGTTTATAGTTCCAATCCAAAAGCCAGAATCCGGAAAGTTGAGCTACGTCGGTTGAGAAGCAATGAAAGAGGGAGAAAAAGAAAAGTTTACGGCAAACGGAGAACATATTTCAGAATAAACCGTTCTTATACTTCGAATGATATTGGTTATGGAGATGGTTCCAGGCAACCAGATATGGGTCCAGAAGAATTTGCTGCTAAAAAGGAAATCATTCTGAAAAGACTTGAGGACAACCAACAGCATCAACCAATTGGCCAGACAAACAACATCAAATGGAGTGAGACAAGAAAATTCATGCTGACTGCTTCTTCCTTCGGCACTATTTGCAAGGCCAAAAAATTTGAGGGACATGTAAAAAGACTCGCTCATCCAACGGAAATTTTTGCAGTCTGTAATACATGGAAAAATCAATGAAGACGCGGCAAGATTACAGCTGGAAACTCAACTCGGTCAACAAATAAAAGGTAGCGGATTATTCATTGACGAATCTTGGAGCATCACCAGATGGAATTATTGATGAAAACACCAATTGCGAGATCAAATGCCCCTTTTCAATTGCTGAATTGGATCCGATTGCAGCCATCAAAGACAAGAAACTAAATTTCATCACAGTTTCAGATGATGGTTGCGTAGGAGGAATTAATAAGACCCATATTTACTATTATCAAATTCAAGGGCAATTGCATATTTCCCAAAAGAATGTCTGTGTTTTTGCAGTTTGGACTAGCACCAAATATGATCTATACGTTGAAAGAGTTGAAAAGGATGACGACTTTTGGGAAACTCAAATGGTGACTAAACTTTCATCTTTTTATATGGATTGGCTTTTACCAAAACTAGATCCACGGGTCCCTCGTGGTATGAAAGTACGTGCTCCCTCAAATAACTGAGAATGGGTTGTTTCTTTTTGTCTTTCTTCTTTTACAATTATGAAACAAAAATAAACTAAAATAAAATGAACAAATAAATTCAAGCAGGTGTAGGTTAAAACAAATGTAAAATTATTCATTGAATAGAAATAAAATCTAATATTGAATGAAATCGATTTACTTATTATTTTATTATTTTGACACTTCAAAGACCCTTCTTGATATAAAATACAGAATGGTTTTACTTTCATTCCAATGAGACCTGAATCAATCAATTATTATCACAATTTCAAATTGGTACCTAGTTTTCTTCAAAACGTAAAAATCAAACATTACATCCTAACAAGCATCCACCCCTACTATCCTACTTTTTCTCAACATTATTGGCATCGGTTTCGGCAGTCTAAAATAAATATTTTTCGTCTGAATTTTTTTTCTTCTCAATCGCCATAATGTGTACGTAAAAGCGTATCTTAAAGATTTTCTAAACAAAACTCAATCAGTCAAATTGGTTGTCCAATTGCTTCGAATTTACGACACGTAAAGGGTAAAAGTGTCATATGTATTTCAAACGCTTATTTCATATTTTAAAAATCTTGAAAAAAATCGATTTATAATTTTGGTATTGCAGAATAATACAACAAATTAAGTGTCCATGAAAGGATTACAATCTTACATAGTGAAAACAAAAAAATATACACAAAAAAATTAATGAAACAAATTTTACGGCAGCCTACTTGGTCACACCAAGCAAGCGAAAAATACAGAAAAATACCAAAACCAACCAAACTAGTTTTTGAGAGGTATATGTAAGTTATCAAGCGTGTAGTGGCTTGATTTAAAAAAAGACAATTTTATCTTACTGCTGTAAACGGAATGAACCACTTTATTAAATTTCTTTTCTTATTTATAATATTTTTCTGATTACAAATCAATTTAATTTTTGTGATTACTTAATCAATTTAACAATAAAATTTATTCTAGTATCATTTTACATTTGCTTATTTATTACAATTTGCTTATTAATTATTCTGAGAACATGAGTTGAGAAATAAAAATTAGTTGGTATTCTTGGAAAGGTTGGGAGCGAGCTTGGGAAAGAATATGCTATGGGAAATAGTTGGGATAGCAAGCAAATGTGAATTTAAGCTTACCTGTGCAGTTCAGTCCACAGGTAAGGAAATGTATTGGGATATGGGCAGTAGGTGTTGTGTTAATTTGTATATAGAAAACAAAATACGAGTAGGTACACATAAAGAATCTGGAACAATATTTTTACTCTTTTCAACATTAGCGATCGTAATAAACTTTTGTCTTGCTTTCACTTATTGGATATTTTACTGAGTACCTAGTGAATGGTGGTGAGTGTTCTTTTTGTGGATTAGTTTGGAATGTATATCTGATGTTTAAACCTAACATTGGTGAAGAACTCGGATCAATAGGTTCTACTTTTAGTTCCCACTTTTAGGTGAAGGGCTCTTAAATATAATTACATGTTGAATACGTCCCATTCATATAGTCTGTGAAGTTCTGTTGATCTTAGGGTAGTATTGGACTCAAAACTTTCAATTACTGACCATTACAACTACATAGATAATTGAAACCTTGGTTTGAAGGTTTGCTCGTGACTTTCGTGACCGTTATGTCTTTACAATTCTGTTTCTTTTGGTAGATCAATTCTGGATTGTATAAAACCCATATGACGCTGTTCATGTTAACAGTGCTACGTTCTATAACTTCTTACATCTAGAAAAGTGGTCGCGAAGGTATGAAAAATTTACCAAAATGTGTGGGCTTTCTTCAATTTTTTATGGTTTTTTTGTCCAATTTTATCGATCTGAGAGGTTGCAGAACGAAGGCACATACTAGAGCGTGGGCAAAAAAATTTATGAAATTTTGTTTATGTTTTCTTCTAGTAGAATTGTTTTGCCATTATACAAGTAAATAAAAAGATGTTCGCTCTCTTCCGTTTTGATTGAATTTTTGCTTGCTTGCTTTGGAAATTTCTAAAATTAAGATTTTGAAACTCCAAACAAGAAGTATAAGCCTCTGGTAATGTTTGGGGTTTCTGAATCATTAACATCTTAGAGATGTCTCCGTTGAGACCTCTTATGAAGATGTCCAATGCTCTGTTTCGGTAATTTTCCGTTAAGGCATTTACGGTTTGCTGGGAATAGTCCTCAGTCTTAATTTTATTTACTAGTAAAGAAAGCTGATGATTAACTCTAGCATAATACTCGTCTATGGTCTTGCGACCTTGGGTTAGTAAATTAAGTTCATGTTCCAATGTGCGAACATCACGTTTGTCTGCGTAATGCAACGACAAACATTTTTTTATTATTACCCATCCCTCATCGAAGATGTTGTAAGAAATTAGGGCGGCATCGGCCGGGCCGAATATGCTGTACTATCGCTCTATATATGGGTTTGGATTTTACGATTTCATAATCTTTAAGAATGGACTCCACATTGTGGACCCATGAAATGTATTGGACTGCATTTCCGTCAAAGACCTGAAGGTCTCTTACGCAGTCTGGAAGTTTTCTTATCTCAGCAAGTTCTTGCTCATTTCTTGGAGCAGGAAGAACTGCTGCAATATTATGAGGCGGTGTTACCCTGCTCTCGACTTGACTTAGTCGATTATTTATTAGCTTTATTTGCTCCATTTGAGCATTAACATTGTATATTTTCTGTATATTTTTTATTATAATTTCAAGTGTATATATTTTTGAATATTTTTTGGTATAAAGTTTAATAATAATAATTTTTATTTTCTGTTTATACTTTTTATATTCTTATGAAATTGAAATTTTTCTTCGGTGTAATATTTTAATTTAAATGATATTTGTTTGTACTTTAAAATATAATATAACTATTTCTAAGGCTTACAGTATAATTATCTGCATCGTCGGGCGTCCGTGTGGTCTCTTTTGCCTTGTGTTGTACAGGTGGCTACTCGGGCACGGGTTTGGTCCACGGTTAAATGCACTGATGGTTTTTAGAAATGTCTTTTTTTCCACAGATGGTGATATTTTGTCTTGCAGAGTGGTTCTTACGTGGCACTCGTTTAAGGTTTTATTCACTTATTCTTTTCACGGTGGATTTTAGGGTTTACTTTTTTCATTAAAACTTTTGTTTTTCGTGAATCACTTAATTATATTTTTTTTAACTTGCAGAGTGGTTCTTACGTGACACTCGTTTAAGTTTTCAATAATTTTCTTAATTCACTTTTAGGGTTCACTTTTTTCCGTTTAAAACTTTTTGTTTTTCGTGAATCACTTAATTATATTTTTTTAACTTGCAGAGTGGTTCTTACGTGACACTCGTTTAAGTTTTCAATAATTTTCTTAATTCACTTTTAGGGTTTACTTTTTTCCGTCCAAAACTTTTTGTTTTTCGTGAATAACTTAATTATATTTTTTTTAACTTGCAGAGTGGTTCTTACGTGACACTCGTTTAAGTTTTCAATAATTTTCTTAATTCACTTTCACAGTAGATAGTCTTTATTTATAGAGTTTTTAGTTCTATTACACAGGTCAACACTATTTTTGTTTCTGGGTTCTTGATATGATTTTCTTGTTGCTCCTACATCACTTACTAATTATAAAAAAATTTTACCTGAAAAAGTTTGTTTTTATAGCTAGAATTTTGATATTATGGATTAAAGGGAGATAACTGATAAAAATTGATATTAATTAACTAAATAAATCATAACTTTGATTTTACTCGTTCGATCCTCAAGGTTAAGGGCTTAAAATTACCATGAGACTTGAGGCTACATTCTGTGTAGAACTCATGGGGGTGGGGCCACGCCTTCAATATAAAAAAGTTGATTGAAATAAAATTTCAATTTTATTTTTGTTCTTTTAAATGCAAAAGATGATGAAAAATTTCAAAACATCAAAAAACAATGTACTACAAAATTATTGCCCCAACTCTCTTCTACAAAAATGTCATTGGTTATATACCGGTAAACTCAAAAGATAAGACGGCGGAAGCACCCGAATTGATTTTTTGCGAAAAAAAATTAATTTTGATCAAATTTTGAGTTTGAAACTAGTTGTTTCAAAAACTATGCATAGATTTTGCTTGATTTAAAAACTGGGTAATAGAATAGAGTATTATCTTTAAAAAAAAGTATAATACTTAATTGTAGGTATTACCGTTATTTTTTAATATTTTTTTTCCATTTTTAGTAGTTTTTTTTAATGAATTTGCCCCTCCCGCCCAAACGGGGGGAAATAGACCCCCCTTGTCATAGTAAAAAAATACTTGTAGAAGTGTTCTACAAAAACCGTTATCATTTCTTAGCGCTACAGTTATCTTACTCTTGCCGAGAACACTTAAACCTTAGAGTTGGTTGAAAACCCATAATATTTATTTATCATTGTAATAGGTGCAGAAACAAACTTAAAAAAAAAAAAAAGATGCAGTTATATAGAATTCAATACCAGGATTGAGAAAATCGCCACTTCAACACAGAAACAAAAAAAAATAATTTTTTTGTCGACCTGTGTTATTTTTCACGAAACACTTATTTGCGTTGTGAGTATTATTCGCGAAGCTTTCCAGGTTTTATGTTGCTCGGGCGCCAGTTATCAAGCGTGTAGTGGCTTGATTTAAAAAAAGACAATTTTATCTTACTGCTGTAAACGGAATGAACCACTTTATTAAATTTCTTTTCTTATTTATAATATTTTTCTGATTACAAATCAATTTAATTTTTGTGATTACTTAATCAATTTAACAATAAAATTTATTCTAGTATCATTTTACATTTGCTTATTTATTACAATTTGCTTATTAATTATTCTGAGAACATGAGTTGAGAAATAAAAATTAGTTGGTATTCTTGGAAAGGTTGGGAGCGAGCTTGGGAAAGAATATGCTATGGGAAATATTTGGTATAGCAAGCAAATGTGAATTTAAGCTTACCTGTGCAGTTCAGTCCACAGGTAAGGAAATGTATTGGGATATGGGCAGTAGGTGTTGTGTTAATTTGTATATAGAAAACAAAATACGAGTAGGTACACATAAAGAATCTGGAACAATATTTTTACTCTTTTCAACATTAGCGATCGTAATAAACTTTTGTCTTGCTTTCACTTATTGGATATTTTACTGAGTACCTAGTGAATGGTGGTGAGTGTTCTTTTTGTGGATTAGTTTGGAATGTATATCTGATGTTTAAACCTAACATTGGTGAAGAACTCGGATCAATAGGTTCTACTTTTAGTTCCCACTTTTAGGTGAAGGGCTCTTAAATATAATTACATGTTGAATACGTCCCATTCATATAGTCTGTGAAGTTCTGTTGATCTTAGGGTAGTATTGGACTCAAAACTTTCAATTACTGACCATTACAACTACATAGATAATTGAAACCTTGGTTTGAAGGTTTGCTCGTGACTTTCGTGACCGTTATGTCTTTACAATTCTGTTTCTTTTGGTAGATCAATTCTGGATTGTATAAAACCCATATGACGCTGTTCATGTTAACAGTGCTACGTTCTATAACTTCTTACATCTAGAAAAGTGGTCGCGAAGGTATGAAAAATTTACCAAAATGTGTGGGCTTTCTTCAATTTTTTATGGTTTTTTTGTCCAATTTTATCGATCTGAGAGGTTGCAGAACGAAGGCACATACTAGAGCGTGGGCAAAAAAATTTATGAAATTTTGTTTATGTTTTCTTCTAGTAGAATTGTTTTGCCATTATACAAGTAAATAAAAAGATGTTCGCTCTCTTCCGTTTTGATTGAATTTTTGCTTGCAAAGCAAATTCTTGCAAGTCTTTCTTTCAAAACAAATTGTGCATGAAGTGCTGACTTATAATTTTATTAAGTGTAGAGGAGTAATTCGATATTGATACTTATAATTGGGTATAAGAAAGTGATTAATATGAACATGGTAACTGGGTATAAAAATGTGAGAAATATGAATATTGAATATGATTACTGTTAACTTACTGCAGCTAATAAATCTTCCATCTTTATTAAATCACCGAGAGTACCTAAAATTCTGTTTTATTAAAGGTATTATTAAAAACGAACAACGTGAGATATAACACGGCATTGGTGCCAATTTATTTAAATAATTAAATATTACAGAACTAAAAATATTTTAATTAAACATAATATATATTCAATAGCTATATTCTGTGCGAAGCTGTCATAGAATCTTTGGCGCACAGCTTATCTATTTGTTCGTTATAAAATGAATTAAAATTAATGCGATGAACCAGGTTGATAAATCGATCCGATGGATTTTCAGATGCCACGTCATTAATTTGTTTTAAAAGTCCAATCAACAGACCAGTAAACTCTAAATCAAAACGTTTTACTCGCTCTGAAAATGTTTCAGTTGGGGCAAGAGAAGATTCCGTCTAAAAAAAAAAAAGTTTTATTTTATAAATATTATGTTTTGTTTTATGTTGACTACGCACTACGCACTTCGATGTTTATGATTATAAGATCAAGAACTTATGAAACAACCCATCGATAGGATATTTTAGTTAACTTTATTTTTATTGATAGCGAGAACAAATAAATAAACTATTGGCAGCATTTAGAAAGGCATCCGAATAGCCTAACGGCCGATACAAATAAGGCCCTTATTATGAATAACAGGCTTTATTTTATTTGTTTAGCGAAAAACCCATATCATAAACATGTGCGTTGCGTATTCAGCCATTCTAAATAAAAAAAAAATAAAAGAATCAACTGATTGAAATGCTATAAGCCACTTTATATAAAACAAAATCAAAAGAAAAACACAACCAAGTAAGAAAAAATACCTGTTTCTGACTCGAAAAATCTGCATCCGAATCAGAATTATTGTCCTCATCATTGCTATCACAAACCATCGATTTTAATTCAGCGTCAAGGAAATGTCGTTGGGATTTCTACGTTTTGTTTCAATATTTGTTTTAAATACATAAATATTTAAAAGTTAGTAAATATCTGGTAGCGGGTATCTACTTGTATGTGGGTTTTAATCATGCAAAAATATCTTTAAAAATGACAGTGTATATTCTTTGAATGAAGGGTATTTATCACGAGATCAATTACCAGTTTGTTCACAGCTGATCATCTCTAATCCATGACTATTCCAATTTTTAAATTATAGAAAATACGATTATTTTTCTTTAACTGCCTACATGAATTTTTTCATATCACGTCTTTGAAAGCAATTTTAATGTTATAAGTTCGAGGTACAAGAGCCCGTGACAGATTTTGTGGTTTGTTGGCTAGTAAAATCTGTACTCAAAAGCTGATCGTAGCTAATATAAAATTTAGCTATAATAAGGCGGCCCTAAACGACGAACATGCTCGCCGAGCATGCTCGTTTGCGTTCCATCTACACGGCGAAATTTCATTTCGCTCCGATTCTCCAAAGAATAAACATCATGTGCGACAAAGAAGCGCACCAACAAAGTTCATAGCAAAAATGTGGTTTGCTCGCGAACATGGCCCTTCACGACGAACATTGAAGCCAACGAACTAGCCCTTACATGACGAATATAAAGCGAACACGAGCATGCTCGGCGAGCATGTTCGTAGTTTAGGGTCACCTATAGCCTAGATATTATATTAGGTTTGTTCGTTGAGCCCTGAAGTCACCCTGGGGTCGCCCTAAATGACCCGAACTCACCATGACGAAGAAATTCTGTATTTCTTGAGACCTGGGGTCTCCTTGAAGTAGGACTAGGTTTTTTGCTGTGGCGAGTTGAGGTAAAGAATAAACTGTCAAAGTGACACGAGTTTAAACCATCTGTTTTGTTGTGGATTTGGGTGTTGCAGGTAATTGTTTTAATTTAGTACAAATAAACCGAATAAATAAATTTAACTCAACTCATAGGAATACAAATGAAAATATTTGATGTTGACGGCTGTGCAACGGGTGAATCCGTCTAAATCACATGCACCTCAGAAGCGGCTGCACGGGCGCAAATAGGTATATTGTATATATATATAACTTTTCTGGTTTGAATGTCAAAAAGACAATTGACAGCCCTTGTTTTTTAAGAACTGAAAACCCAAGTTTTTTGACAACTCTTGGGGTTGTCAAGAAAACTTGTGTGAACCCTGGGGAAAGTTCAACGAACAAACATATTATATGAAAACAATTTTCAGCTGGCTGTTTGCGGGTGGAAAGTTAATTTCAGGTGCTTTTGAAATTTGTATTTTAAAATATATGTTCTCAAATTTCACACATGTAGGAACTCTTTTTTTTTTATATAATATGCGCGCGCTCAAGGGGATTTTTGGTTTACCCTTTATATGTATGTACCAACACAGCGCGGGCGTGAAGGATAGGATAGGATTGGAAGGGAAAGGTGTGTGTGGCGCGAGGTACTGAGACTGAAGGTGGTGGTTGTCTCAGATTTTATCTCCAGGGTTGGCGGCTGGGCTAAAGCGGAGAAATTGCCGTGTCTTATATGTATGTCCCTTTATAATTCGCATTATTTTGTTCATTGTCATATTTGTTGGGCATACTAGTACTCGTATTTACTCAATCACATGTTGTTAGTGTTATGCCTGAACAACATGTAATGAGTAAACCAGCGGCCCAACAATGATCAATAATAATGAAAAAAAAACAAGACATAGAACTACGGCTGGGATCGAACCTGTGACCATTTGGTTGACAGGCGACCACGCGCCACGGCCAAACCCAAATCAATCAACTTTCTAAAAATATTCTACGAAACGTGTGAATAACATTTTTTTCAGTTTCAATCGTAACCTACACTTTGAATATCGTCCAGTTTATTTATAGACAAGAATAAAGCTTTATTTTATAGAAAATCATTTAGTGCCTCCTTTGTATATGAAAACTATAGTACTCTCATGGTGGAAGTCGAATGGGGCGACATCTAATGTATGCCGGCAACCCTTACTCTTTTTTTTTTTGTGGAGAGCTTATGGAGGTTTTAAATGATATTTATTGATATTTTTTGGATGCAATAATCCAAAAAATAGTCACCTCTTGCCCCTACCACCAATTTTCGACGCTTAAAGACTCCCAAAATCCAATTTTACACCTCACATTTTGCAGCGCCGCCACCACAAAGGTCCGGGCAACCCTAAAAAAAACTCGCCATGATAGTACTATAGTTTTCATATACAAAGGTGCCTCATATAAAAAATATTTATGTATTCAAAACACAAAAAAATATTTATATGAGGTGGATCAAAAAGTAAGGTGCATTTTTGAATTTTGAATGAAGAAAAGCGATACCGATACCATAATTCTTTGGATACCGATACCTATCCACTTTTTAGTTTCAATTACTAATCGTCGGCTGAGAAATTTAAAGTCGTATTTTACAAAAATGGTTTTTTGAGGTTTGAATGCAGTTTTGATAAAAAAAATAATCTTTGGAATGGTTTTATCCGCGTTTTGATATCTCTTTCACATACGACATTTTTTCTATGGAAAATCTTGGTTTTTGTTGCGTAAATGGTTGTCGTACGTGTTTAAAATCGAGCACATACAATTTTTTACCAAACTTACGATAAATTATTGTCGTATGTGATTGAAATCTAGCACATACAGCAATTTTTTATCCAACTTACAGTAAATTATTGTCGTATGTGATTTTAATCTAGCACATACAGCAATTTTTTTGATTGCATCGTTCAAGTGTTCAAAGAGAGTGGTTGTGCTTGTGCAGTGCTTCTGTCCCTTGTCGTTATTTTTTTTTGTCCCGTCTAAGTCCGTCGCGTCCGTTACTAAAGAAAACAAACTATACAAAATATACCACTAAAACAATAAAAAGAAACATTAAATAAATCACCCAAAAAAATTAGCATCAAATAAATATTAAAATTAAAATTAAACAAGTGTTCACAACAACAAAAACAACACAAACAAAAAAAAATGCACCCACAAAAAAAGTCAAAAAAAAAAATAACCGATAGCCACAAGAGCGCAGTGAGTACATAATCCCATCATTCCCTTCTAGGGTTCCGAATAGGGTTAAAAGCATCAAACCTAAGGAAAAGTCATGGTTTGATTCAAGCTGTAAAGAGGTTATCAGGGAAAAAGATGTAAAGTTCCGGTGTTTTAGAGCCAACCCAACTGAGGAAAACCGGAACAAGTTTAAACAAGCCAGGAAGGCCTGCAATGCTCATATTCGACGGACCAAATTTTTGCATGACCAAAAATTAAGGCAAAAAATACTGCAATGTCCCAAAGGCAGTAAGAATTTTTGGTCATTTGTGAAAAATATGAAGAATTCTTCTTCTTCCTCGGTCCCAACGCTCGTTGACAATGACACTCCAGTTGTTAGCTCTCTCGCGAAAGCTAACCTTTTTGCTAGGCAGTTCGCCTCCAACTCTTCGCTGCCAGAGAGTGTCATGACTCCTCCGGCTCTTGAGCGCGTCAATGATTCTATGGAACAAATCTTCTTCCACACTCGTGCTGTGGCGAGAGTCCTAAAGAATCTCAACATACATAAATCCGCTGGTCTTTAGCTTTTCTTATTCGTTTCCAGACTCACATCCCTCCTCTTCGGATGTGGAACTGCAACGGCAAAATATGATAAGCTCATTAAACTCTGACTTAAACAGCATTGTACAATGGGGAATTAAAAACCGCGTAGAGTTTAATGCTTCGAAAACCCAATGCTGTCTTGTATCGTCGAAGCGAGATATACCCCCCTTGCCACTGTCCATGAGTGGCACTTGCATCAACGAGACCGAACATCTCGAGATTCTCGGTATGTGCATCACTGACCACCTCTCGTGGAACGAGCACATACATATGCGATTTCGCCAAAAATGCCGCAAGATGTTTGGGTTTCTTAAGACGGTGCAAGAAATTTTTTTCCTCGTCTGATCTGGCTATTATATATTAAACCTACATCCGTCCAAAGCTTGAGTACAATTCCCATCTCTGGGCTGGTGCTTCAGTTACTTACTTAAGCCTCTTAGATGGAATACAAAAAAGAGCTGTAAAAATGATTGGTGATAGAGAGATCACCGACTCATTCACCCCTTTAGACCACCGTCGTAACGTTGCTTGTCTCTCCTTGTTCTACCGTTACTTCTACGGTAATTGATCTAGTGAAATAGCCAGTTGCATTCCTCCCCTCAAACAATTCGCTCGTAATACTCGCGCTTCTAGGAATGTCCATCAGTTTACCCTCGAGCCCAACTTCGGACGTACTCTCAAGTATAGAGAATCATTTTTTAGCCGTACTACGGGAATGTGGAACTCTCTTCCACACTCTGCCTTTCCCGATCATTGCAATGTTCAGGAATTCAAGACCAATGTACATCGACACCTCCTTTTTTTTGTCGTATGGAATAAATATTTTAGTTAGCAAAATGTAACATACGACAAAAGAATACTTTGATTGATTGGCTTTAAAATATGTAAAAATGGAAGCTGGCTTTTAAATTTGATTTCTTTAGTATATTGCCGTACATACATATAGTTTTAAGTTAAGAACTTACAAGAAATCTTAGCCTATGTAATTCACACGTTATCATAATATGACTTTGTAATAGATTAGATATATGTATGTAAGTATCTAAACAAAATGTCCAATCCTCACATGGTTTTAGTTTAATGTATATAACCTCATTATTGATATAACTTTAGTCATCGACGGCCACCTTTTCTAGTTGGCTTTACTTTACTTTGCTTTGCTTAGATAATCACGTATTGTAATTTTATATTAATAATAAAATCTATTGAATTAAACAAAGTTGTTCAAGTATATTACAGTGGCGACGAGGACTTAAAAAAAAGAACCTATAACGTGTGGTGTAAAATCGCAAAATAGAGCGAACACTTTAATGACAAATAATCATCGTGCGTAGCTAAAATTAATATAAACTGTTCAAAACAAAATAGGGCCCACCCATGATTTATTTATTATTTTGTCTAAAAAATAATTAATGAAATTTATATAAAATTTATATACAATTTATATTAATTTATATAAATTGGCATGTGTATGTATGCTTCTTTATCGATGAATTGAACAAAAATTTTACCTTTGCATCCAAGAAAGTAGACTGAAAAACTTAGTAACCTCGAAAAAATAATCAATGAAATAATTATTGCACTTGTTTTCAATCCGATTCTACAGTTGTTGCTAAGTGTTACTTTCTTTGATTGATTTTTTTTTCTTTCTTTGTGATTAAACGTGATTACCATGTCCGGTTCTAGACGTCATTTGGAGACTGAAAATGCAATAAGAGCCGTAAGTATGCTGGAGCAAAAAGATTCTCAAAGGGCTGTTGCAAATCACATGGGTGTGTCGGGGCGAGCTATCCGAAACGTGTGGGAACGCTTCCAAGAGACCGGGAATCAGAATCAGAGCAACAACTCAGCAAGAAGACTGGTACATTCGAATAACTGCACGTCGAGAGCGTATCATAACTGCCCGGACTTTACAAAATCAACTCAGGCACTCAAGTCAGTGATCAAACCATTCGAAATCGATTCCACGAAGATGGTCAACGTTCTAGAGTGCATGCTATTCGGCCAAAGCTTACAGCCGCCCATCGGGCGGCACGATTAAGGTACGCTCGTGAGTGTACAAATTGGACCATAGACAACTGGAGGTCTGTACTCTTCACAGACGAATGCAGATTTAAGTTTTTGAGTGATGATAAACGAGTACGAGTGTGGAGAAGACAAGGTGAAGTGATCGATTTGGGGGACCCATTGTAATGGTTTGGGCTGGAATAAGTTTGCAAGGCAGAATAAAGCTGGTAATCCTGGATGAGAGCACCGTTACATCCGCCAGTTACGTTGAGAGGTAATACGACCTGTTGTGATTCCATTTACATAAAGAGTTGGCAATGGTTTGGTTTTAATGCAAGACAATGCTCGCACCCATACGGCCCGTACTACCCAAGCAGCTCTCTCTGACGCCAATATTTCACTTTTGCCATGACCAGCAAAGAGTCCAGATCTGAATCCCATCTAGCATTTATGGGACCTATTAAAAAGAAGCCTCAAAGAAAACCACAGCCATGTCAACAGTAACAGGAGCTGATAAACGCGTTAAGAGTCTGTTGGGAGCGTATACCGGAACACAATGTAACACATCTGATCGTAAGCGTGCCAGATAGGCTAACAGAGTGCATAAGGAGTAGAGGTGGACCGACTCGCTACTAACGAAAACAAATCCACAACAAATCTTCAAAAAAAGCAGTGATATGTAAGTCTGGTCTCTCCGAAAAGTCCAGATAACATTATGTACATATCATATATACAAACATGACCTCATGGCAGCTGTGGACAAGCATTTCAAAAAAAACCACATCAGGATTTGCAGAACTATTGAAGTTTTACGAGGCCGTCAATCAAAAAGGCGAATCAGTGCAATGCTGGGCTGCAAGAGTTCGTACTTTAGCTGCAAATTTGGGAGCAATGGAGAAATGCTTCGAGACCGATTCATAATGGCCTTAGAGAAAAGCCCAGAAAAGGACAAACTGTTTCAAGAAGATGTGTCCAAACTAATGCTCGAAAATGCAATCGAGATATCGAAAACGGTAGCCTTCATTAAACAACAATACCAAGTGGAAACGGTGGCGGTGAAGCAAGAGCCATCTGAGTTGAGCGGCTCAGTGCTATAGAGAATGGCAGCTCGTCAACAACAACAACAATAATAAAATCACCGAAAATCAACACCAGTTCCAAAAAAAAAACTCAGACAAAAATGTTCCGTATGTAGAATTGTAGATATACCAAACACACAGAAGCTAGAAGTTCAATGCCGATTACGGAACTACAAGTAGGTACAGCCTGTGTAAGCAACGTGGTCATTTGAAGAAGATGTGCAGCAAGCGGGGACAACGATCATCACATGCAGATAATAAAAATTTTAATAGTATAAAATATATGTGCGAAACCAATATGTCTCTTTTTCATTTCAGAAGCGAGCCTATTTCAAGTAGCTGTTCCTAACCAATTTTTTCCAAAGTCACCCTAAATCGCGTCCCAATACAAATGGAGATCAATAGTGGAGCATCTATGTCAGCGATATCATTGGAATTCCATAAGAAACATTTTTCTGATTGTCCATCGAAGGAAACGACGCGACGCTTCTAATAAAAAGTTACAACGGCGCGCCACAGCGGTCACATCGCACCAACTGGGGTATGTATATTTATTATAGTTTATAATGAAAAGAGTCAACTGCTGGATATATACGTCATTTAGAACGGAGGTCCACCCTTACTAGGAAGAGATTGTATGAGAGCATTCAATGTAGATTTACAAGAAATTAAATTTCTTGATGGCATAGTTCGCAACGTCGGTAAGGTTTTAGACAGGTACGCGGAAGTTTTTGATGGTACTATGGGAACTTTCAACAAAAAAGTGGTTTCGCTTACTTTAAAGCCCGGTGCAACCTTAAAATTTTTGCAAGTCTAGGCAAGTACCCTCGCCCATGAAAGAGAAAGTTAACGCGGAGAAAATAGGTTTTTTGGTTCCCCTTGCTTACAGCAATTGGGCCACCCCAATAGTACCAGTCCTAAAAAAGTCAGGGGATATAAGAATTTGTGGCGACTATAAAATAACTCTTAATCCACAGCTCGAGGTCACGCAATATCCTTTACCTAGAAAAGAAGAATTATTTGCCAAACTTGAGGGTGGCTAAGAATTCACCAAGCTGAATTTATCCATGGCCTACCAAAAACTACTTTTAGATGAGAAGTCCCAAGATATTACACGACAATTTCGACAGAGCAAAGCCTTTTCAAATACACGAGATTAGTTTACGGAATCGCATCTTCGGCAGCCGAGTTTCAAAAAGCCATTGAGAATCTATTTATAGATATGGATTTGGTCATCATATTTATTGACTATTTACTCATTACAGCAAGGACAAAAGAACTTCATGAAGAACTTCCAATAGTTAAACGTCATATTCTAGAGGTATGGCCAGAAAAGTGTGCAGAAAATTTACATCCGTATTTTTTAAAAAGCATGCGTTAAGTGTCGAGTCCGAGTGTGTGTTTTGGGGTTAAAGAATCGTAGTGGGAGCGGGTCATAATCCTGTTTGTCGAAATACTGTATGACAAAATACTGTGTGGTCAAAATACTGTAAGATCATAATCCTGTATGTCATTATACTGTAAACACAAAATCCTGTACGTCAAAATACTGTATGAGCAAAATCCTGACTTGCAAAATCCTGTTTTGTAAAATCCTGTACAGCAAAATACTGTATTTTCATACTGTATTTTGTTTTTAAGAAATTTCCGTTAAAAATATGTACGCATAATACTATGTTTTGAATATTAATTGTGTTTCGTTTATTGACTTTATTCAAATATAATTTATTACAGTTAGAAAGTAAATAATACCTTAGAAAATTAACAACTAAAAAAATAATTCTACAAATAGGTACATACAGTGGGTGATCAAATTATTACGGCCACCATACAAAATAAGAACTTGCCACCTGGGATTGGCCAAGTGAGCCTTGATCACGAGTACATGTTGATTTTATGGGGCCAATTTATAACAGGCAATTTTTGATTCTTGTGTGATGCGCATAGTAAATGAGTTGAATGTCTAGATATGGGAAATAAAATAATATATCCAGCAGTCGAACAATTGATGCATTGGTGATGGTATTTGCTCGTTTTGGTTTACGATCAGAGCTAGTCAGCGATAATGGCACATCATTTGTGTCACACGAATTTAAACACTTTTTAAAGACCAACGGTATTATTCATAAAACATCTCAAGTGGACAACCAATGGACAACCAGAAAACAGTGTTAAGACGGTTAAGCTTGCTTTAAAAAGAGCATTTAGCAATAGTAAAAACAATGCAAATTTAAGTATCTGGCTCGCCAAATTATATAACCTCATTCTTGATATAACCTTAGCCAACGGCGGTCACCTTTTCTAGTTCGCTTTACTTAGATTTAAGAATCGCGTTAATTTTATATTAATAATAAAATCTATTGAATTAGATGAAGTTGTTCAAGTATATTACAATTTCCATCTGCTCTGCAACTATAGTTCAAGTTTTAATAATGTGTTCCAAGCAGTTTCGGAAATATGATTTTTTAAACTTTTATTGGGATTCCCAAAATCAAAAAATTTAACATACGACATTATAGAAAAATTTATATTTTATTCTGTGTTGTGAATTGTCTCTGATCCAAATGAAATTGATGTTACAGCTCGGTTCCCTTTTTTGTATTAGTGAAAGAATTCTCAGGTTTGACAAACCTGTGATGTGATTCTCTATTGTGCTATTCGTTTTTCAGAGCCAGAAAGACATCATAATAATATGAATGAATTTTTTTACGGGTTTTATTTTTTGATATCGCTGTTTTGCTTATTCGATATGAGTAATGTGAATTTGCATATGCCTGCCTAGGATACAATAAATATTAGGGAAGGGTTGATGGTTGATGGTTTGGTGGCGGTGATTTTTTTTTAAATTTTTTGGAGATATTTAATTGAAATAAAATGTATTATTTAGTTATTGAACACAGCTAAAAATTGGCATTTACAAAATTTTATTTAAAATATTTTTTTTGGCCATGAAAATAAAAATAGCGACAAAATTTTCATAAACTTAAGATGACTTTTATTGCGAGCGAGTAATCTCTAAACCACGCAACTTTTTATTTTTAAAAATTTTGGTTTCTAAAGAAGAGTGAATAAATAAAGGGAGCTATTATCTTAAAAAAAATTTAAATTTATATTCATAACTCATTCTCATGTAATTTTTCGTTTTTGGACGTGTGAAAACAAGCTCCTTCAATTTTCAACATAATTTAACAATTTAAAAATATTTATAAGACTTATAACCTATTCACACCAAACTCAAAACGCGGTTTTCAGCTAAAAGTTTTCGAAAACACGAAATGCGTTCACACTGCATATTACATGTTTTCGTTTGACATTTCAATTTTTGTATTGAAAAATTAAAAACTTACTTGTGTTCACATATTTGCAACAATAAATGAATGCTAAACAAATTAAACTAATTTATATACATAGAAAGAAAATTGAAGAAAACATGAATATTTTGTTAAACTTCTTTTTCTTATTTGAAAACTCTTACATGAGAATCAGAAGAAAGAAATTACTTATTACAAAAAGTTTATCAACAAAACAAATTAAAAACTCAAATAATATGACAATGACCTGTTTTTAATTTCTTTTGAAAGCATTCCATCAATTTCTTTCTTGTCGATTTTTGGGCTCTGGACATTCCATAGGTGTGTTTGATTTAGTTCATCCTTTGTATATGAAAACTATAGTACTCTCATGGCGAGTTTTTTTTAGGGTTGCCCGGATCCTGGTGGTGGCGCTGCAAAATGTGAGGTGCAAAATTCGATTTGGTGAGTCTTTAAGCGTCGAAAATTGGTGGTAGGAGCAAGAGGAGACTATTTTTTGTATAATTGCATCCAAAAAATATCAATAAATATCATTTAAAACCTACATAAGCTCTCCGCAAAAAAAAATAAATAAGGGTTGCCGGCATACATTAGATGTCGCCCCATTCGACATCCACCATGAAAGTACTATAGTTTTCATATACAAAGGTTCATCTATGAGTTTCCACAGGTTTTCGACCGGTTTTATATAAAACATGTCGTTTATGAAAACCTGAAGCTACAAAAAACGTATGCGAAAACTTGTGTTTTCGATTAGGTTTTCATCGAAAACCGATGTTTTCGCGAAAACCGTGTTTTCGGCTTGGTGTGAATACCGTATTAAACTTAGATTTTTCAAATTCAAAAAGAAAAATCAACATTTTTTTAAATTGAAAGCTTTGGAAAGCGAAAAAAAAACTCCAAATGTCGCACATTTCAGTGTTTTATAAAACTACCATGGCTACCAGTTTTTGTTTTTAAATTTTTTTTTTAATTCAATAGTTTACTTCATTGCCTTGGGAGCTATTATCTTGTTTTATTTTTAAAATTAATTTTTTTTTTATCACTTCAAATGATTATTCAAAGTTACCAAATTAGTACTCACTTTTTGAAAGCGGTAAAGCCTTTCCAACATTTATTATATTTTATTATTTAAATTTTAGAAAAGAGGTCTATTTTACGTTTTTTAACAACAAATTCCTTTCCACACGCACACAAAGAAGTTTGAAGTTAAGAATAAATCCACTGCATTATCAGCGCCAACTCTCTTTGTTCTCTCTTAAAAGCAAATATCGCACATGCCATGTATATATATCTGTATCATATATTTTTGTTCTTTTTTTTTAATTATGTAGTTTTTTTTTCTATTTCGATTCTCGCGACAGGAACAGAATATGTACATATAAAACCTGTTGTTCAATATCCATTGACAGTCTTTCTTTAGCTGACAGGTCTTTTCTTTGTATATGAAAACTATAGTACTCTCATGGTGGATGTCGAATGGGGCGACATCTAATGTATGCCGGCAACCCTTACTCTTTTTTTTTTGCGGAGAGCTTATGTAGGTTTTAAATGATATTTATTGATATTTTTTGGATGCAATTATACAAAAAATAGTCTCCTCTTGCTCCTACCACCAATTTTCGACGCTTAAAGACTCACCAAATCGAATTTTGCACCTCACATTTTGCAGCGCCACCACCAGGATCCGGGCAACCCTAAAAAAAACTCGCCATGAGAGTACTATAGTTTTCATATACAAAGGTCTTTTCAGTGGTTGGTCAGCAATTTTTCGGATGGAGGGAGAGATATAGACACAAGTGAAAATAGTATATGGCACATGCGCTTGCATACAATTTTGTTTGTGTCTTTTTAAGTAGTTTATAAAAAACCTGTTCTTCAATGCACAATCATGTTTTTTTTTTTTGCCAAACGGTTTTTTTTTTTAGGTTCTTTCGTAGGTACATTCTTCTAAAATTCACGGGGAAGGTATATTTTCTTCATAATATTCAATGAAATCTTTTACGAATTTAGTTATAGATTATTTTTGGCTTTTCATTTCATGTGTTATTACTACTTGTCCAGATATTGGTGAAAAACATGAGCTCATGGAAGACAAAAGCCATCTTTTCGATTCAACATCGAAAATTTCTATTGAAAAAAAAGTTATAGGATAACAAAAATTAATAAATTAAAGCTGAACAAACAACTTATCTGACACATACATACATATACCTACTATTGATTAACTTACAAAAAAATTGGGAAAATGCAATTTTTTTATTTTTTTGAAAATATTTGGCTTGTGCTATTTTTGAAGATTGTCCAATAATGGTACCTATCTTAAGCAAACAACTAAAATAATTGAAAATTAGGTAGGTACCTACCTATCAAAGCATTTCGAGTAAAATTTATAGACTTTTGAACTACGAGTATATAGTAGAGGTACCTAGGTATATTTTTTGCCATTACAGTTTTTGAATTCGAATAGCGGCCCTTCCCGTTTAGAACATAATTTCTCGACCCTTACACAAAATTTTTCTTTCTTACTTTACTTTAGCTACCTAATTTGAATTTCAAAAAATTTTATCTAAACTAAAAAAAAATTATATTCCATCTAAGTAATATTCATACCTTATTATATTCCAACCTAAAATTTGAAAAAAAAAAACTCAAAACTTTCACTTTACGTAATAATAATAGGTACGAGTACCTGCAATTCATCGAAATATGTTGTTAATTTTTGACTTTTAAACACTTACATACATAACCTAGTTGTGTTCTCAAATATATTTTTAGAATTTTTAAATATTGATAGGTGGATGCAGGTATGTACAACTTTCCCATCTTGATATTTTTAAACTTGCAAAAAAACAATAATTTCCTTGTCCTTCCCTCAGCTCAGCAAAGTCCAACGAACAGCCTGCATGTGTATGGGTGGAGCACTTCGCTCTACCCCCTCCGCCTCACTTGATGTTCTTTTTCATCTATTACCGCTTGACCTTTTCAGTAAGCAAACGGCTGCAAGCACTGCCGTACGACTTCAAGCCTCCTCACAGTGGTTCAATAATCAGATTGGCCACTCCACTATTCTGAATTCAATTCAGATCAATTAACAGTAATATCGACTACACCATCCCCTTTCCCCACTTCAATAATAATAGCTTCAGGGTGACTATCCCCTCCAGGTCTACCTGGGAGGACACATCATTTCTGAACGATGATCCCATTAATTTCTTCACAGATGGATCAAAAACGGATGATGGGGTTGGTGGAGGCGTATACTCCGAAAGACTAAACTTAAGTCTCTCCTTCCGTCTACCTAATCACTGTAGCGTGTTCCAAGCCGAAATCCTGGCTATCAAAGAAGTCCTTTCCTGGCTTAGAGAAAACGTTATATCAAAAACTGATATACGCATCTTCTCTGACAGCCAAGCTGCGTTAAAATCCCTAGACTCTGTCTCTACGAATTCATCAACAGCCTTAAACTGTCGATCATCTCTTACGGAGATGGCCAAACAGTTCAACATTCACCTTTGCTGGGTGCCGGGCCACAGAGACATTCCAGGAAATTGCAAAGCCGACGAACTTGCAAAAAAAGGAACAACGTTACCTCTGCTAGCTCACAAAGCTGGCGTAGGTATGCCTTTAGCTACTTGTAAACTTATGCTGAAGCAAGACACAATAGGGAGAGCAAACTACAGATGGAACAACATCACCACCTGTGCAGCGACAAAACTAATTTGGCCTAGACTTAGTGCCAAACGCTCCAAACAGTTGATCTCCCTTAGTAGATTGCACATTGGCTACGTCATAAGTGTCCTAACTGGTCACTGCTTAATAGGGAGGCATGCAATTCGACTTGGAGCCCCTGCAAATGATTTTTGCAGGAGTTGTATGGACGAAGAGGAAGAAGAGACGATCTCTCATCTTCTTTGCACTTGCCCCGCCCTGTCACAAAGACGAAAACTCCATCTTGGAGATTTCTTTTTCAATGATCCTAGTGATCTAATAAACTCCGACATTATTTGTCTCCTACGCTTCATTCGCAGCTCTGGTTCAATGAGTGAGGTAGATCTACTGATCCATGAGGTATCACAACGGACCTAATTTTGGTCTATGCGTGTTGGAAATCGTCCAACAGCCACCTTAACCTAACCTAACCTTGTCCTTCCCAGTTTCTTGACGCCTAGGCGCGCCTTACACAACACAACCTTACGCTTTCTTACTCTACTTTATGTTGAAACCTTATTCAAAAAATGCCGTGTTTCCTACTCACTTTCAAAAAAGATTATTCCGTACATTTTGTCATAATTATAGTCCAAACTCCACACTTACATTTTACGTAATAACTAATAAAGAACATTTTTTTTCATTTTCAATAAGAAGTTCATGACGAACCAACAATATACATACAGTCATCAACAGACAGGCAACCATTAAGACAAATTCCTCAATCGTCATGACTCAAAATTGGTGCTCGGTTGCCAAAGAGTTACGTCTATTTGGTTCATCTTCTATCCGAGTGAGCTGATGAAGTTTGCGGTATCACTCCACCTAACCTAACCTTCGCATGCAGAGTTTTTAAAAACGATGTACATATATATTTAAGAAAAATTTTGCAAATACAGTAGACTCGCGTTAACAAAAACACCGCATTACGTGAACACCGTCTAACGTGAACATAATTTTTCTTACACTGACTACTCTGTAGCGTGAACACGGTAAGAAAGCCCTATAACGTGAATAAATTTAAAATGTATCAGCATAGGAAAAATAGCTTTCTTTTATGCGTTTTGTCGATTTTCCGAATCATTTTTACTAAACTTCTTTTTACATTTTTACTTACTTCCCAGTTAATGCTATAACGTGGAAATAACGGGGAAAACCCAGTTAATGATTTTTCGTGAGTCCTGGGGTGGAATCGTGTAAGGTGATTTGTGATAGGTGACAGTCACAATCAACAAATTCGGTGATAGTCACCGGTGACAATCACGATTTGGCGACTTTTTCTGGTGACAGCTCTTTAGTTGTCACCAGAAAAAGTCGCCAAATCGTGATTGTCACCGGTGACTATCACCGAATTTGTTGATTGTGACTGTCACCTATCACAAATCACCTTACACGATTCCACCCCTGGCTGTTTCAACCAACCTAATTATTTTTTCTTAACAAAACATTTATGAATTACGTTTGTACAAACCGAAAAACAAAAAAATATATGAATTTGAGTTTAAAACACATGTCTGATTTATTTGGGAAATTTAAAGAACTACACCTCCGTAAACATGGACAACTTCGCAAACGTGAACAGGAACACGCTAGGTTTTTAATAGTTCACGTTACCCCGAGTCTACTGTACTAGAAATGTTTTTTTTTTTTTTTGATTTTAACAAAAATTAAGTCAAATACGCACAACTTACAATAATGTGTAGTAATCTGGAGGCATAATGATTTTGTATTTAATGATAAAAGTATTTAATTACCTGAATGAATTCACAAAATTTCAAACAAATATTACACAGTTTGAAGATGGAGCGGTTTAAAAGCGTGGGATCCGTTAGCATACAATTTTTTAAACATGAATCGAGAAAGTTTTGGTGCACTACTAACACCTCATCAACATTTTCAACCTGTTAAAAGAAAAATAAGATAAATATAAGCACATTAGAGCTACATGTTATAAAGATTTTGAGCTCAGACTTTGATCCTGAACTACTAGACTAGACTTTAAACAAGCCGCAGAAAAGTTATGTTAAATGGAGAATACTTAATTACCTTTCCCATGTTTTGAATAAACAAATGCCAATTAGGTTCTATGACTTCAATCATCATGTAATATTCCAAATTTTGAACCGCGTTCATCATCCGCTGTCGTAAAGTGAATGCTGATCGGTACAACTCGGCAGCTTGAGGTGAGAATTTTTTTGCTGTACTATTCTCTTTCCAGACCCTTTGAAAAATAGAAGTGGACAATTTATTTCCAGAAAATATTATTGATTTAATTAATGGGAAACATTATGTCATGCAGTAAGTTTAAGTTTTGTTGCATGTTTAAGTTTTGTACTCTATCTCTAACTAGTTGACAATAATAGCTTCTTTTTCTCTATTGAAGATTCAGAGTGTAGCCGACTTGGTTACTTGAGCAGAAGCTATACAGCCTGCATAATATAGCAGAAAATACGAAGTCTGACAAAATACTGCAGTCACCTTTTTGCGAGGACACCTTCTCCGATATACAACTGGATCAAAATCAAAACTCTCAAAAAAAAAAAAAAATATTCCTATGTACATAGCCTAAAATACCAATTTAAAAGAACATTCACTCATATTGTTTTCTACAGTCAAATCACCATTTTGAAAATTTATGCATGTGAGTTTAATAACTTAATAACGACTATTATAGCAAATCGAATACAATTTTGTCAACATTTGAAAAAATAACTTCTGTGTCACTTTATAAAAATTGTAAAGGCACAACTTAAAATTTCCTTGGTGATATATGTATGTACATATGTATAATAAAATTATGAGAAACCATGATCATAATGTACGTTAGGTCTAATTGCTTTTTCTTGTTTGGTCTAGTAATTTTTTTTCTCCTAAAGGCTCAAATAATTCATTTGTCTTTCTGCTTTTACTCAGGAGGGTTATATCGGTAACGTGTTGGCTGATGCAACATATAAAGAAGATATATTGCTTTGCATAAGTTTGGCAGGCCTTTTAAAAATGCTTTTTATGCTTTTTATGAATACATCTAGTATTCATGCAACGGTGGAAAACTCGGATAAACCTCGGAAACCAGATAATTTTATCTCCGCAGAAACGAGCTGTCAAGATTTGTATGGGAAAAATATTCTGCAAACCAGATAAATTTATCTCACAGATTTGATGCAGAAAGCGAAGAAATAAACTTCATAAAGTTTCGAGAAGTAATTTGTGACGTTTAGTTGTGACAGCTGATTATTTCTCACATTTATGCAAGAATTTTTGTGGGGTGCTCATGCAAACGTGAAGCGGAAAATTATATCTTTCTGCAAAGCGGAAAATTATCTCGTTGCATGAATACCCTTATTATCAATTGTGTGCAGCTGTATTTCACCAAAGGCTTCACGAATATTGGTCTTCACGAATATTGTCAATTGTCTCTGGCTTGTCGGCGTAATATTATCCGCTCTCGTTGGCCGTTACCGTGTGGTACCCCTGTCGTCACTAAAACATGCTTAATACCTTTTTCGTTGCAAAAACTGGTAAAATCATTAGAAGTAAACGCCGAGCCACGGTCCGTAACTAAGCGCTTTGGATTACCAAAAACAACACTTTGGAGGACAAGTTTTTGTAGAACTTCATTGGCGGAAAGGGTTTTTGTTGGGTAGATCCACACAAGCTTTGAGAAACTATCTATTCATATCTATATTGCTTACACGTTGCGGTTAATGGCCCGACGTGATTCAAATGATATGTTTCTAATGGTCGATCATCTTTAGGTATGGGGTTTAACAAATCTTCTTGATTTCCCGACTTTTTTTCTGCCAAAATACAAGGGATGCAATTTCTTCGACAGCTCTCAATTTTACTTTGAAGATTCGGAATGGAATACTGCATCTTAATGATATCCTCAATCTTTTTAGTTCCAAAATATCTATGAGCATGTACGTCTTTAATAATGACCTTCTGCGTACCTTTTGGAACACAAAGAAGTTTGTCACACTGGTCAGTCATTTCGTACAGAATGCCATTTTCTGAAAGAGATTTAGTTTTATTTTCTAATGTTTTCAAAATAACGTCAATTCTTTCGTATTTCATTTGTGTAGCTTTCACTTTATTTAAAAATTCATTCTGTACTATTATTGTAATAGGATATCGGCTAAGGGCATCGACGTGTTTCATTTTTGTTCCAGCTCTGTGTTGTAACTCATAATCATAATCTTGGAGTAGAAGTTCCCATCCGGCTGTTCTTGGTGCTAAGTCCTTCTTTTCCATGGTCATCTTGAACGCAGCGCAATCAGTGATGATTTTAAATTTGAGACCCAAAAGATAAACTCTCAGTTTCTTCAAAGCTGAAATTATGGCTAGGACCTATAATTCATAACAGTAATATTTTTCTTGAATAGGTGTAGTTTTTTTGCTGTAAAAATATAATGGATGGAAGGAATTGTTATAGCAAGAGTTCTGCATCGAAATTTCACATAGACCTATTTTAGATGCATCAGTATGTAGCTCCGTCACAGCATTTGGATTGTAAATCATTAGTATAGGATGTTTTATTAGGGACTTCTTAATACAATCGAAAGCTTGCATATCCCCAATAAACTTTGAGTCTGACCTAAGAAGGTCACTATGACACCATAATTAGGAACAAATTTTTTTTAAATATCCTGACAGCCCTAGGAAACTCTGTACATGTTTCACTGTTCACATCGTTAGCACTTAGATACCCGGATGGTAGCTATACAGAGAATGAGGAGCAAAGGGCTAGCCTTTTCCCGGGTAGCTTACCAATAGTAGAGAAATTGATGGAGAGAACACCTCTCCGGACTAACCGGACAGACTGGCAGATATCCTCGACTATTTGCACAGCAATAGGATTGAATGGGCGATAAGTACCTTTCAACCCTTTAAATCACCGGGTGTAGATGGCATTTTTCCAGCCCTTCTACAAAAAGGAAAGGAGGAATTAATGCCTTATATTATAAAATTGCTTCGAAGTAGCATCGCACTTGGGCACATACCAAATCTATGGAGAAGAGCAAAGGTAATCTTTATCCCCAAAGTGGGGAAAAAAGATACAACCCATCCAAAGTCATTCAGGCCAATTAGCCTAACATCTTTTTTACTGAAAACTTTGGAAAAGGTAATCGATAACTTCATAAGAGTAGAAGTAATAACAAGCATGCCTTTAAATCACCATCAGCATGCTTACAGAGCGGGAAGATCTACAGAAACCTCACTGTACGAGCTTACAAACACTGCACAGAAAGCATTAGATGACAAAGAGACTGCCATTTGCGCCTTCCTGGATATAGAAGGAGCTTTTGACAACACTTCGCATGTAGCTGTTGACAGAGCCCTTAGTAGAAAGGGGGTACCCATCACCATAACTAGATGGATTGGCAGAATGCTAAGTAAAAGAATGGTGGAAGCCAACACAGGACAAAGTGTTCAGAAAGTCATCACTACAAGAGGTTGTCCTCAGGGTGGGGTACTATCACCCTTTCTGTGGAGTCTTGTAGTAGATGAATTGCTAGAAACTCTAACTCCTCAAGGTATAAAATGCATTGGCTTTGCCGATGACATGGTAATAACTGCCGTAGGGAAGTTTGAAGAAACTCTTTGTGATATAATACAGAGAGGACTAACAGTAACTAGGAAATGGTGTACTTCAGTGGGTTTGAACATAAACCCCACGAAGACAGCAATAATACCATTTACTAAGAAAAGACTTCTACCACGCATGAAAAACATAAGATTGACAGGAGAAGTAATCGACATCCAGAAAGAGGTCAAGTATTTAGGCATTACACTAGATAGTAAACTCCTCTGGAACAAACATGTTGAAATAACTGTCGGGAAAGCCACTAAAGCCCTGATGATTTGCAAAAGAATTGCAGGAAAATCATGGGGATGCAAACCAAACATTCTCAGATGGATGTATACCATGATGGTGAGACCCATAATCACCTATGGAGCGGTTGCATGGCACAAAAGAACCGAATTAACAACAACAAAGAGAAAATTAGAAAAGGTGCAACGGCTTGCATGTATATGTATAACCGGAGCAATGAGAACATGCCCTACAGCAGCAATGGAAAACCATTTTAAATCTAGTGCCACTACACGTGGCAATACAAAGTGATGCTAAGGGAGCCATCATGAGGTTTGCTAAGGAGGGTACTGGGACAGGAAAGATCATTGGTCATAGAGAGAGGAACATGATCCTCAAGTCCACAGAAATAAACCTTCTTGACATTCCCAGGGATAGCATGATTACAAAATATAACTTCGAAAAGCTTTTTCGAACGGAGTTAAGTTGCAAAAGAGATAAGTGAAATGGAAAACTACAATCTCCAAGCAAACACCATCAAGTGGTATACTGATGGATCGAGAACTTCTGACGGGACTGGTGTAGGGATTTTTGGGCCTAGAACCAAAATTTCCATACCAATGGGGAAGTCCACCAGCATTTTCCAGGCAGAAGTGAATGCCATCGGAAAATGCGCAGAACGTAACATCGATAGAAAATATAAAAAACAAAACATTGCCATAATGTCAGACAGTCAAGCTGCACTAAAAGCTTTGAATTCATACACCATCACGTCAAAACTAGTAGTAGTAGTAGTAGCAATTCATTTATTAACAGTTAAATACAATAGTTTGTTACAAAATTTGAATCTTAAAGCTATGGCTTTAAGCCTGATTGACAAATTTATATTTTAATTTTAATTAATGACTATAAATAGAATAAATTTTCAATAAATTCAAAATGGTAGGTATTTAAATGTATTCAGATATTAACAATTTTCTGTATTTGTAAACTGTTTTCAAGAAATTGCTAAGGGTTTTCCATTCACATTCGTTTAAAAGTTGTACAGATTCTTGGAATGTTAAAGTGGGTTTACCAAAATGCATAATTCTTTGTGGTCTGAATATAGGGCATATACTAATAATATGAAAGCAGTCTTCTTTTGCTTTAAGGTTGCACAACGAACAGAATTGGTTAAAGCTTCCATTATAGGGGTTCCCATTGAGGTGAAGGACCTCGCACCTTGCTTTGAAGATTATAGATATTTCCTCATATTTTAACGAATCATGGAAGTAGTTCCTTTGTTTTAGATTGTAATCCAATTGGCTGTATACGACTCTGTTATCAGACTCTCGCGCCTTAAGGATGAACATATCACGAGATGCGTCTTCATTCTTCTGAATAATGTTGTAGAGATTTTCTTTCAAATTGCTTAAGTTGTTAGTGTCAATTATTAAGTTTTCACCACAAGCGTTACCAATAGTCTGCCATTTTTTATACCACCAGTCTTTGTTCCTTAACTCATACAAAAACAGTTTCTTTGAAAGTCGATATTCTTCATAATGACTACATAGCTTAATTATGAAGTCAGCTTGAGATTTCAGAGTGTTGGTTAGGAGTTTTGGAAGACCAGTTTCCAAGTAAATACAATAATTTGGTGTATTTTGTGGCAGGTTAAATAGTTTCTTCAGAAAATTTCTTTGGAATAATTCTATTTCCTCGTACTCATCTGCACCCCAGACTTGAGAAGCGTAGCAAAGGGTTAATTTGACAACTGAATTAAATATCTTATGTTTTGAGGATAAAGTGATTCTTTTGTTTGAAAAAACATTTTTCCAGGTTAGGTTAATTAAGCTTTGTGAGCTTTTGCTTTTCTCGGCTAGGTGGTTCTTGAAACTAAAAGTTGAACTAAGTCTCACACCTAGGTATTTGACTTCTCTCACGGTTTCTACAGCTTGTCCATCGTAATACCACTGTCTGTCATTATGATTTCTTGAATGTCGCTCGAAGACCATCATTTTCGATTTTTCTGTATTTATAGATAGATCCCATCTCTTGCAGTAGTTTGACAAGCGATTTATCATCAATTGCATCTGCTCAGGTGATTCAGCTAGTATGACAAGGTCGTCTGCGTAGTGTAACACATTGACTATAGAACCAGCAATTCTGACTCCACCAGGTAGATCATCTACTACGTCGTTTAAAAAGAGTGAGAACAATAATGC
Source organism: Syrphus vitripennis (assembly GCA_958431115.1). NCBI lineage: Eukaryota > Metazoa > Arthropoda > Insecta > Diptera > Syrphidae > Syrphus > Syrphus vitripennis. The sequence goes on along the minus strand of OY288110.1, from coordinate 43,328,069 downwards.
ACTGAGGAGACAGCCTTGTTTCACACCAGAATTAGTTCCGAACCACTCCGAGTACGTTGTACTATCCCAAACTGCTGCATTAGTATCCGTGTACATTTCTCTAATCACTTTAATGAATTTTGACGATATACCAAGTTGCGACATTTTGTAAAAAAGAGCGTCCCTGTTAATAAGATCAAAGGCAGCTTTGAAATCAACAAAGAAAGAGTATACTTTTTTGTTCCTGGCTTGGAACGCTTTAACAATAGACGTAAGAACATATATTTGGTCAATAGTGGAGTAATTCTTTCTAAATCCCGCTTGTAGTTCAGACAGAATGTTTTTCCTTTCAACCCATCTTTCTAATCTTTCAACCAAGACACCACAGAAAATTTTTGACATAACATTCATGAAAGAGATTCCTCTATAATTTTCTACAACGTCTAAAGGTCCTTTTTTGTGGATCGGGAAGATCACAGATTTCCTGAACGAAGAGGGGATGCTTGCCGTTGATAAAATTTTGTTGAACAGGGTCCTTAAGTTGTTATAAAATTGGGGTGTTGCATTTTTAAAAAACTCATAAGGGATACCATCCTCACCTGGCGCCTTTCCATTTTTCGCTTTCATCAACACAGATTGTATTTCTTCAATAGAGATGTCGGAGTCTAGTGATTCGTCAATGCATAAAGGTTCTGCGTATGAGATTATCAGATAAGAATTATTTGAGAGGAGAAGTTTAAAGTGGTTTGCAAGTAATTCAGCCGATACACCTGTACCGATTTTATAATTCATTCCGTTGATTTCCCTCGCAATCTTCCAGAATTCCTTGGCGTTTCGAGTTTGTCCCAAAAGAAGAGCTTGTTGGTTTTCAAAGTCAGTTTTCTTTTGACGACATAAGTTTTTGTAATTTGTGTTGGCTTCGATATACCAAGTCCTAAGGTATTGGTTGTTTGATGAACGGATTGCGCGTAAAATGGAGAACGACTTTATTCTAGCTTTCCAGCACTCTTTGTCAAACCATTCCTGTTTAAATGATAACTTCGGGTTTATAGTTTTGCTTGGATAAGAATTTCGAATACATTCAGTAAGTTGATTTGAAAGATCTTCCGTGGATTCCGTTGGCAAGGCGTTAATTAGTAAAAAATTTTCTAAATTTCGCTGAAACGAAGTTTTCTGTTCATTTTTCCAACAAAGACGAGGAAGAAGTTTAAGATTTGTTTCAGTAGAAGGCGCTTGATTTAAAAATTCCACAACTATGGGCATGTGGTCTGAGAAAGTCTTACACTCAACTTCAAATCTGTTGACACGATCAATCCATTTATCATTTACAGCGCAAAGGTCAATCACAGATTTACCCTGTGCGCCGATGAAGGTGAGGTGGCCATCTTTATCTCCTATTGTACATCCATTTAGAATTGTTAAACCATGAATTTGAAGCAACTGGAGCAATTCCACTCCGTTTTTATTGCATACACTGTCAGCTGAATTTCTTTCGTTGGTAGATATCGAAAGATTTGATATATTTTTTGCTATTTTTATTTGATTTTTTCCAGTTCTTGCATTACAGTCTCCAATGAGAAGTATACTCATACTGCTGCTATCTAGACTTTGGATTGTATTGTAAAGTTTTTCGAAATCATTTTTCCAGTGATTACAATTTATGTAACATGGTACGATACACATATTCTTCTCCTTCACACATTTTACAATTGTTGTTCCTTCACATTCGTCAAAAATGAATGTATTTAGTAACGAAGATCGTATCCCATATAGAGTGCCTCCACTTGCACGCCCTTTATCTGACGATTTAGTTGCTTCTAACCACATAAGCTTATAACCACTAAAATATTTTTCAAATTTAATAAAGTTTTCTTTTGTTACATGTGTTTCAAATAATAAAAATATTAAAAAATTTTTAATGTTATTAAAGAAGTTCACAAATAAAAGTTTATTATTTAACCCTGATATATTGTATGAAATTATTTTAAGACTAATTTTAACATTATTTTGACTGACGGCTTCTAAATTTCAGTTTCTATCAAATCTATTACAATTTTGATGTTGATGTTCATGTACCATCCCTGTTGATATTTGCTGTTCTATTACATTTATTTCTTGATGATTGTTGTTTGACAGCATATTTTCTCTGACAGATGTGACAGCTGTTAAGTTTATAGAGTTGAACATATTTTGTAATTCTGCTTCTCCGTTTTTGTTTAGATATTTTAAGATATTGTTTTTGTTTAAATAAAATTTTTTATCATTAATTATAAGAGAATTGTTTTTAATTAATATTTTTTCTGCTGGGTTACATTTTTTGATTGCTTTTCTATAGCCAAGTAAAATGCGATTTTTAAGTTGTGATTGCTTACTCCGATCATGTTGTATATAAACACCCGTGCCTTTCAGTTTTTGTGTATTTTTTAACATTTTCATTGCAATTTCATTCGAACCGGTGTTAAGTTTAAGTTTGATTGTGTTATTGTTTTCACTGAGTTTAACAGCTCTTGGCATTCGGGGTGCTTCGTTATCCAGCAAAAGTTGGGTTATATCATCAATTTTTTCTTGTGGATTATTGGTGCTAATGGGCATCGAAAATATTAAATTTTTCCCACGAATTTCTCGACTTTGTAATTCGAGCTCTTCTTCTAAAGCACAGCAGCGTTTTTCAAACATTTGTATTTGATTGGATAACTCTCGGTTTTCTTGTCGTAGATGATCGATTTCTAAGTTTATCTTACCTATGTCATCTTTCGTTGCCAGATTGGCTATGGCCGTTTGTAGAGAACTATCAATGATACCCCTGATTTGATTAAAATCTGATTGAGTCATAGCCATTTTTCGGTTATATTTGAATACTTTGTTTAATCTGTTGATATTTGATTCAGGAATTCGTAATTCTTCTGGTGAAGTTTCGTGAATTTTTCTTTTATTGTCAGTCATGTGACACTTGATTCAGATTAACAACCTATTTTTCAGCTTAATCACTATTGTTACCTTGAAATTTTAATTTGTCAAAACTAGTATGGGAATGTTACACATAAGCTTAATGAACTAGGCAAGGATAACAAAGTCACACTAAATTGGGTACCAGGTCACGTAGGTGTCCAGGGCAATGAAGAGGCTGACTCCCTAGCAAAAATAGTAGCAATGACACCGATAACGGGGCCAGAACCCTATTGTGGCATAGGGGAAAATATAATCAAAAACAAAATCAAAATAGAAGAGGAGGCAAAAAGATCAAAAATCTGGAAAGAACTCCCCAAACTGAGACAGGCGAAACTCTTACTCGGGAATTATAACCGAGAACGATTTCTATCCTGTATCAGCCTTAGTAGGAACAATCTCAGGAGAATACCGGGACTCCTCACTGGCCATTGTAAACTGCGAAGACATCTCAGCCTCCTTGGCCTAGAGAGCAGTGCTTCTTGCAGATTCTGCGATGCTCATGAGGAAACGCCGGACCACATAATAGGTAGTTGCGATGCTCTAATGCATCAAAGACAGAAACATCTGGGCAAGTACCCAATAGACGAGAACCAAATACATTCTCTAAAAATACCCCAAATTCTCAAATTCCTCAAAGGAACGAATTTGGAGGATGAACTGTAGATGAGAAACCTCATACAGATCATAAAAAAGGGGGCACAATAGATCTTAAGGTCGCAGTGCAAATATACCCGTAATCATTCATTCATTCATTCATTCACTGTTTTTGGAACGGTAAACTCTTTAACGGCTTTAATTTTCAATAAGGATGGGTTAATACGACCATTTGCAATCTTATATCCTAAGTATTCGATTTTTGTACACAAAAAATGACATTTTCTCCACTTAAAGCGAAGTCCGTGACGTGACGCCAAATCAAAAAATTCTTTAAATACTTCAACGCTTCTATATAATCTTTTGCTAGCACAATTATATCATCCAAATAAATCAAAATTATCTTCTCCTTTAAAAGCTGCGTGAAAGTTTTGTTTATATATTTTTGAAAGATTTTCGGTGATATGGACAGTCCAAACGGCATTCGGAGAAATTCGAACTGGACATCAGGGGTGACAAACGTGGTGAATTATATACTAAAAAAAAAAAACATTTTCCAAATCTAGAGTTGAAAATACTCGTGCTTCACTAAGTCTGTCGAGCTGGTCCTCGAAAGGAAAATTAATACGGACAACCTGTTTATTTAACCGTCTATAATTTACGCAAAGGCGCTTGGAAGCATCTTTTTTATTGACGAGCACTTTTGGACTGGGAAATTCAGACGAACCAGAACGAATTATTTTCTTATGAAGCCATTCCTCGATTTGATCCGCAACAACCTTTTTTTCTAAAGGTGCAAACCTTAGTGGATTTCGAAAGATAGGATCCTCATTTTTCAAAACAATCTGTAGTTGTAGTTCTCAACCAGCATTTAACTTCATCTTAATGAGTTTTATTTTCGACATTGAGTTCCGTCTCTTTGCAAATATTTCAAAGCAATGTAAGAAACTGTCCAAATTTTTCAGATTCATTTGATACAACCAACTGTATGTTTTTGAAAATATTTTGACCAAGAATCATTGGTATGAAAAGGTATGCATCAAAAATTAAATCCACTACCTCGTCAAATGAATTCCCATCTAGCAGGATTTTTGTTTCGAAACCTTCTAATGTCTCAACTCCATTCTCTGATAAACCTCTCAGCTTAAATTTTTTTCTGTTAGCTTTGGACTCCCTAACTTCAAATATTCCCCTGCTTGCAGCAATGTTACCTCACTTTACGTTTCCAAAAGTGCCTCAACTTGATATTGTGTACCGCCAACCCAATTTTTGCACTTAAAGCACTTTGGATCTTCTAGTTTTTTGTTACAATCACTTGCAGATGACCTCTAACACCACAATTGAAACAAATGCAACCCGAGGAGTCATTGGAGCTCGTAGATGTACCTGGAGTTTTTTTTAAACTCCTTACAATTTTTTGTACCATAGCACATAACCTTATCACCAAAGTTTTCCAACTAATATTTTTTAGTTCTTACCACGTGTTTTACCCTGTTTCCGACCTAACTGCTGTCTTAGCGGAGCCCGAAAGCAACCTTCTCGCGAATAACAAATTCTCTAAGAAACTCTATTTCATCAGTACAGCAGCTCTCTCAATATCTTCTATCCAATCTCTCACATCATATTCATCATCACCATTGCACCAGAAATATCTTGGAAAGAAGCTGTGCCTCGATTTCTATTTCTTAAGTACTCCACCTCACCTTGCTAGAAAGATATTTCCACATCTTGCTTCATTTTATCTTCTCTTTCATCTAACTCTTTTCCCCTAGTTTTAAATTTTAATTCTTCTTGATATTTCTCCTAAATCCATCATCATCATATCAGAAAAACCATTGCCACAGCTACTGTTCCTCGCCATACTACATATTTTTATTTTTCCGACCCATTATCAGAAATGTCAAAGAAAATAAAAAGAACAAATTTCTAATAAACTACTGCAGTTACTCGTCTTACTTATCCGATCTTTATGAAAAAAAAAAATGATTGCGAAGTGCCGTTGTTAAGAGATGCACACGAAGTTTTTTTTTGTGATTGGATTATTTGGAAAAAATTTGTGTACCTTTTTTCCGAGTGATTGTCACGCAGGTTTCCAATGTTGTGAAAATTCCTTTTGTAATTACGTGAATTATGTTTAGTTGAGCCACCAATTCAATTTTAAGCATAATTTTAATTATTGTTTTAATATAGGTGGAAACAACCGAAAATTTTGCAAATTCTAAAGGGTCGAAATACAAATGAGTACAGGCCAATTTCCATTCTTCCTTATTTGTCCAAAGTTTTTGAGAGAATTCTCCAAAAACAACTTAATGCTTACATAAGGGCGCAAAACCTCATGTCCCCTAAGCAGTTTGGTTTTCGTGAGCAGCATAGCTGCACGACAGCTATTATAAATGTAGTTGAAGATATTAGATTGGCATTAGACGATGAATTTGTAACATTTTTAGTACTGCTCGACTTCCCAAAAGCCTTCGACACGGTGGATCATCTTAATCTATGTTATAAACTCTCTAACAAGTGTGGTTTATCTCCATCTGCGGTTTATTTAATAAAAACGTATTTGGAAGATAGAGTGCAAGCGGTCTCTGTCAATAATAAAATTTCAAGCTTTCTTTCCACATTTAGAGGAGTTCCGCAGGGTTCCATCTTGGGTCCCCTTCTATTTTCGTTGTACATTAACGAATTTCCTGAAATGATCTCGGGATGTTCAATTTAAATGTATGCGGATGACGACCAGCTTTTCAAAAGCTGCCCAGGACTTATTGAAGATGGTGCAAATACAATTAATAACGATCTTGCCAAAATTCTCAGTTGGTCACAGGATAATGGACTTTTCCTTAATCCACTCAAGTCAAAATGCATCGTTATTAGTAGGAAAGTGCTTAATTTAGATTATTTCCCAACCATCATTTTGAATGGTACACCAATCGCATATGCATCTAGTGCAAGAAACCTTGGTATGTTGTTTAATAGGACGCTAACTTGGGACAGCCATATAAATGCAGCCGTGGGTAAGGCCTATGGGGTGTTTAGAATGTTATGTTCTTCGCAACAAGCCCCTCAATATTCGGATGATGCTAGCCAAAACTGTAGTTGTTCAACATACGGTTGTGAAGTCTTCTGCAACTGTGATGCTGGTAGCAGGAGAAAATTGAATATCGCTTTCAATAATACAGCTCGTTACATATTTGGTCTACGTCGTTTTGATCGTATATCTGGTTTTTCGTTCCAAATGTATAATATTTCCCTCAATCACCTTCTTCGGTACAGGACACTCCTCTTACTCTACAATATTATTCAAACACAACAACCTTGTAGTTTATTTAATAGGGATACGGTTCAGCTCTTCCGACAGATCCCTAATGCTTATACACCCTCGATTTTCTTGTCGGACCTCAGAACAACAATTCTTCGTTAATGCTATTCGTCTGTGGAATCTCCTTCCAACTAATTTAAAAAGAACAAATGCCGAAGCAAAGTCTCGTAGAGATCTTAGAAGTTATTTTCAAAGTGCATAGATTTCAAATCTGCCTTCCAATCATTACGCAACTAGGATTTTAATAAGTGAGATGTATGTAAAAATTAAATTTGATTCAAAATAAAAATTAGTATTAAAATATAAACTTTTCTATGTATGTAGCTTTTTCTCCATTTTTTATATTGAACTTAATTAGCAGAACACTAATTTATAAGATTTATTTCTTACTGTGTATGCAATAAATGAATAAACTAAACTAAAGTTGATTGCCCGAGCGAAGCCGGGGTGGGCCCGCTAGTTACAAATAAGATAAACGAAGTTTTTAAAGAACAATAACAACCCAGTTTTAATAAATAAATTATATATTGATAGAATAAACAAATTGACAAATGTAACTTATGAAATTCTTAAAGAAATTAAAAAAGACAAAAGTTTTTTAAATAAATTAGTGCTAAGCTTACTTTATAAAACAAAACTAATTAAAGAAGAAATAACAAATGCTATGTATATAGGCTATAGAATTAAGTAGAATGAACATTGTTAGTTCAAACATAATTATCAAAAGCCGAAATTAATGTAATAATGAATAAAATAAATAAAAATAGAGTAAATGTACCATTTAGAAATATTGAAGGAACATTAGAATTTGCAGAAGATAAAATTGCTATGAATGATTCCATTATAATCTATATTTTAAGCATCCCAAAAACTGAAGATATAACTTCAACTCATGGAGGAACTTCACATAAACAACACTTAAACTGTCAATAAAAAGATATCCATCAACACATTAATTATTCTTTCTTCGCAGTTATATTTTTCATTATATTAACACTAATGATGACCCATCTGAAAAGAAGAAAGTTTACCGGAGCAAAAATCGCACCTGTACACATCTAAGCATCTTTGACCATCCGAGACTCAAGAGTTAACACACCCATGCTGAAAATTTGTAACAATAATGCTGACTTGCGTTGCACGCGAAAAGCAAAATAACATAATTCCGTGAATTGTTCCCATAGGAAAGGTGGGCAACCATTTCCAGGGATTAAATGCAACAACATCGCGTCGGTTCATTGCTATAATTATTTCTGTTTTATTACTGAGGTCAGCTATAAAGAATTGTATTTAAGACGTAGGAAAATAAGATTATTGTTAAGTTATAATACAACTGTTAAGCTAGGCAGTAAGGCTTCCCGATTAAATAAATAAAGTTTTTTTTTTAAATAAAATTATTAATTAAGTTTTAGCTTACACCGAGTCTCTGGAACCGCAACTCAAAGGGCTCGTTTTTGTATTCCATTTTGAATATACTTTTGTAACTTACACGAATTAGTTAAATGGCATGTTGTTAAGGAAAACAAAAAATATTTTATGAAATATTCGCTTTTGTTATCGAATAAGACTTTGAAGACTTTTTTAAGTTTCTAAGAAATTGAAAAAAAAATACTATTTTTTCTTAAATTCTGGTAAAAAAAAGACGTTCCTATCTTAAAGATAATATAATGAAGAATTTAAAAAACCAAAAAAAAAAAATTGCTCGTGTCCAAAAATCGAAACATCGCGCCAGTCTCACAGACCGAATTCAGTCAATTGCTAACATACACCAAGTCCGTACAAAAAATTGAATGACATAATCAATAGTAGGGGAGCCCAAGAGGGGATTTCGGGAGTTACTAAAGCGCGGCAGATTAACATACAGGGAGATACCCTGTACCCGTTTAAATACTTCCACCAAATGTTAGCCCCGTATATGTGGCCGCCCGTCAAGGATAAAAAGGATCAAATTAGTAAAAAAAAAATTGATCATCAGAAACTGTAGGGTGGGTTAGTTGCATGCTAAAAAGTGTATATTCCACTATTCTAAGAATTTTTGATTGACGTTAAGAAGTAGGTGAGTTACAAACTTGTAAAAAAAAAAACGACATCTCGACTTTTTCGAGCGTGGCTACATTTTTTTTCATTTTAAAGGAAATAATTCAACGTTCACAAAAAATTTATAATCTGACGATTTCCATAAGCCGAAGTGAAAACTAATCGATAAAGTTTAATGCACGCGTTTCTATTCTTTTTTCACTTCTTCTCTATCTATGGCTCTCTCACTCCGTCCCTACCCTGGTTACTGTGTAGAAGTGATGACGCCATGACAGCTGACCGCCTAGATAGTATTGTTTACAACGTATTTTTAACGTCTTAATTTATTTTGTGATTTCTATATAAATTATGTGAATTAAAATTAATAAAAACTTGACTATGAGTGACTTAAAAAAAAACTGTCAGATTAGGCGAATCCCTTCAGATAATCGTCAGATTATGAGACAGTACGTTTAGGGTATATAGATGAACCGTATATATCTTAATCTGGCTTGAAGTACTCAAAATGGCAATTTTTTTTTGCACATTCTTATAATGGCCGCGAGTTTGGGTCACATCCAAATCGTCAGATTATTATGTAAGAGCTTTTTTTAAAATTCACTTAACACCCCCTCAGAAAATCTGACGCGCTCGATTACATTTTTTTTTTTCATTTTCAACCCTTACGTAAAACCACCCCCATCATGGAAACAATCAGATTAACATTCATACATTTTCAAAAAAATGTAAAACATGGATGCTATTAATATCTGACGCGCTCGAGTATATCCTTGCAACAGTTTATTTTTACATTTTTGAAAATTTATAGCCGCTCCCCCCACTGATAAAAGTGTATCATTTTTTTCTTCCTATTATCTAAGCTTCGCAATCCAGTAGGTCTCAATGACGCTCGAGTAAATCCCGATTCAGCATCCTAGGCTCCCCTACTATAAAGCTTGTCAAATCATAAAGCTACTAAGAAGCTCATTTATACAAAGTGAATTGACGATCCCTCAGACTAACGCGGGGATATAGGAAGGTTAAAGACTCGTATACAGTTATAACTTTGTATTGCTCTCTTTTTGGCCGTATTTTATTATATTGTGTTGTTGTTTGGTGTCCTCACACGGTCAATCTTATAAATAAATTGGAGATGATCCGAAAGATAATCTTACGGTTTGCGTTCGAAATTTTGCTTTAAATAATGAAGATGTCTTAAATTGTAAGAAAATGCGTCAGTTGTTGGGCCTTGAGTCTCTAGAATGAAGACGAGAAGAGTTTAGTTTAGTTTTTATTCGTGACATTCTTCGTTCAACAATCGACAGTGGATATCTTTTTTGCCACAAAACTCATGTCAATTTGTAAGTTATAATATTATACTTTTAATAACGATTTTTTATTAGCAAACCATTAATCAAAAAAAAATTTAAACAGTTCCTATCATTATTTGCGCCGCTAATATTTTTTTCATAAATACCCTCTTGAGATTAATATAGCAGGCGAAAATGACAAAGGCTCACTTTTCTTAAAGAAAAAATACGTACAAGAACATCTTTCAAATTTTAAAAATTGATTTGAAGTATTAGATCACGGTGGCAGTACTTTTTTTAAATTTTCTAAACTACAAACTATTATGTCACAAGTTCTTTTTATGAAATGGGAAAGATGAAAAAAATATGTTGTGGAGTATGTTAATCAAAAATGTCCTGACAGATAGGACTTACTTTTTTATAATGTCGTTTTCAATTGGCAATCCGGAATTGGTTTTAGATTCGGAATCCCAATTGAACAGTTTTTTCGATTCTGAAAAGTTTGAAGTTTGGTGTGACTGTATTAGTATTTCAAGGAATCACTTCACAGTTCGCACAATTTGTAAATTAAAAAAAATATGACATTTATCAAGTGTGGCATTTTAATCTTTGAATGTGTGAGTGATTCTGTTTTTGCTTCTGATTTCAAATCCAGAAGAGAAATTCTCTTTTTTTTAGAATCAGAACTGTCACTTTTTCCCAATTGAACGCTTTCAGAATGCTTTTTTCCTCTTCCAGATTGCCAATTGAAAACGACATAAGAATATCATAAATTCGTTGTCATTCTTATACAATTTTTGCACACATTTTCTGAGTCTTTGTGTTCAATTCTATTTTTGGATACTTACTTGCATAATTGTCTTTCAACATGTTTACAATAGAAGAGTTGTCGGAAAAGCATCTGGTACTTGGAAATGGCAATGTGATTTAGAACTAACGAAACAGGCCATTTAACTTCATATCTAAACGCGAAGCATTCGAGCCCCACTAAGTCCAGTCTGTCATGTGACTGCCAATACTCTAAATAACCATTGATAAATATAAAATTGTGATTAGTAAGTGTTAAGTTTTGTACTCACCTTCTTCATTATTAATGATCTTGGACATTTGGGTAACCAAATCATACGTCAGAAGTTCGCAGTGCACATCATCTTTGTAAGGATCATGTTTGGCTGAAGAAAGACGCAATGTTAGGCCCAAGAGATTTTCCAATTTCATTGGCAAAACCTGATCTACATTTTTAGCTAGTTCCTCTTCACAAGCGTCCATGAATTGAGTTATAAAGTCACCCTGATGCAGGAGTAAATATCTCTTCACAGACATTAAATGACCCATAAGGTCGTTTTCTTTTAAAAGGACTTCAAGTAGATTTTTCGATGCAAAGCGGTACGCATTTTGGATAACGGTTATATGATTTTGATTAGCAGAAGAAAACTGAAGATCCATGGTTTGTGGTGGGGTTACTTTTTTACCACATTGACGAATGACGTTTAAATATTTTCCAGTTCGCAGAATAATATCGGACACTTTTTCCAAGAAACGAGGAATACGTTCACGACGAACTGTATATCTATAGCATAGACAGGAAAAATGAAAAAAGTATATAATTTGTCCATTGATTTTTAAAAAAAGTTTTGATTTTTTTGTATACAAAAAATATTTTTTTGAAAATTTTGATATGCAATATTATTAAGGTTATATATGTAGGACCTCCTTAAGAAAATTTTTCATCGAATTCCGTCCAATATTTAAAGAGAGAACCGAAAACCAAAAATCCGATTCTATGGCAAGTAAATTAAAAAATGCTATTAGAATTTTAGGTTTTTAAAAAAAAAAATTTTAATTGAACATAATAAACTTCTCGTTCTTAATGCTGGGTGATGACTTATCTATTTCGAAGCTGTTTTTTTGCGATTGATTCTTGTGAAATCAATCTGGATGATGATAAGAAGAATGTATCCTATTTGTTCGGGTGCTTACGAACTGACCCTTATAGGCGCTGGTATAGCAATAGTGCTCCGACGTAGTCGATATAAAATCTCTTTATTAATTAACTAGATTGAACTTACTTCGATGAAGGCTTATACAAGAAGAGGAAGTTAGATAGCAACCTGATAAGCAGGAAGGTATAATTTTAGAGTGTGGTGAATTTAAAATACATTCAGGTGCGACATCTTTTATCAATTTTATAAAATTATAATAGAACATTCTGTTGTTAATCTATTACTTAATCTGCCGTAAACATTTCGGCCCCCTTGCAGCAACACATGATGCAAATACGCTCCAAGATATAATTTTATGCAAAATAGATACAATTGAAAATTTAAACAATTTAAATTAAGAAGTTACAAATCGGAAATTTAAACAAATATAATAAATAACATATGAATATTTACAAAATTTAGTAAAGCTTTGCATACCATAGTTTTAAACGAACAAGCCCTCTAATCAGTGGTAAGCACGCAAAGCTTAACGATTGGACGGGTCACTATACCGTGTTGTGTCCTAACATCCGCAACGCGAACGTAGTTATCAATTCCCGTATAAACTTTAATAACGCGCCCTAACCGCCCTTCGTTTGGAGGCAGATTCTCATTTTTTATTACTACCAAGTCATTTTCCTTAACATTTTGCTGAGGGTATTTCCATTTGTGACGCTTTTGAAGCTCTAACAAATATGTATTCATTTTTCCTTCTAACGCAAAACTGTTAGTGAAGTATTTTTAGTTATGTCCATCTGTTAAGACAACTTAAAGACGAGTTCGTAAGGTCTGGTTCTGGTGGAGCTAAAAGGGGTCCACCGCGAAGAAAATGACCTGGAGTAAGGGGCAAAGTATCTTGGTGGTTGTCTGACATTGGAGAAATCGGCAGAGAGTTGAGACAAGCCTCAATTTTAGCTAGGAGGGTTTTCTACTCTTCAAACGTGTATTTGTGGGCAGCAGCAACTTTTCTGAAATGCCTTTTGAAGCTTTTAACTCCAGCCTCCCACAAACCACCCATATGAGGCGCACCGGGTGGAATGAACTTCCACTCTTAATTTTTATCATTGTAGAACTCCGAAGCAATTGAAGGAAGTGATCGTTTAAATATCTTGAAATCGTTTGCGATGATTTTGCTAGACCCGACTAAATTTGTACCATTGTCAGAGAAAATGGTTTTAGGCATACCTCGACGCGCAATGAAGCGGTTCAAGGCTCCTAAGAAGGACTGACTTGAAAGATCACTGGTAGCTTCCAAGTGAATAGCTTGGTAGAAAAGCATATAAACAAGCACACATATCCTTTGGATAAGCGGCAGTTACGACCGGAAAATGTTTTAAGCGTAAATGGACCCGCAAAGTCTAACCAAGTATTTATAAATGGTAGTGAAATCTGTGTCCGCTCATTTGGAAGAGCTGCCATTTTTTGCTGTCTCATTCCCTTTCGATGAACTATGCAAACTTTGCAAAATCGAATAATTTTTTTTACCAGATTTTTTAACTTTGGAATCCAATACTCACATCTTGTCAAACGCAAAACCAATTGATTTTCACCATGAAGTGAAACTTTATGAATAAATTCGATGACGAGTGGTGTAATGTGGGAATTGTAAGGTAAAATTACGGGGTATCTTTCGTTGTAAGTAAGCGACGAGTGAGCTAATCTTCCATTAACTCGAAGAATTTTGTTCGAATCTATGAAAGGATTAAGATTATTTAGAACTCTTTTTGCAGGAATTTGCTCACCTTTTGAAAGCACGGAGTACTCGGCGGGATAGTATATGGTTTGAGTTAATCTTAGGATAAGATTTTTTGCACGAATATTTTCTTGATGTGTTAATTCCTTAGAGGTATAATCAAACTCAAATTTTAATTTTGGATGGATTCGATGAAAAAACCGCAATATATATGCCACTACATTTACTGTTTTTGGAAAAGTAGCGAATTTTGTAATAATGTTTTCGATATTGAAAGCGTTTACGTCGGCGGCGGTGGTGTGATTTGCTTTGATAGGTCTTTTTTCCAAATCTTGATCTCTTGGGCAAGTAAAAGGTGATCTAGACCACAACGTTTCAGCCTGACTAAGCCACAAAGGACCTGTCCACCAAAGGCTACTTTCTCTGAGTTGAATCGGAGTCAACCCACGAGTAGCAAGGTCGGCTGGGTTGTCGGCAGAACGGACGTGCATCCACTGAGCATTATAGGTATTTTCCTGTATGAGGGATACTCTGTTGGCAACAAAGGTAGCCCACCGTACATGAAGGTTTTTCTAACCAACATAAAACAATGGAGCTGTCAGTCCACAAGAAAAGCTTATAGCTTTGACAGTTAAGTTGAGGAAGAACTTTTTTAACGAGATTGGAAAGAAGCAAAGCACCACAAAGTTCCAGTCGTGGGAGTGAAAGACTTTTCACCGGGGCTATTTTAGTTTTTGCACAGAGAAGGTGACTTGACCAATTGTGAGTCTCGTTCTCAATACGAAGATATAGAGTGGCAGCGTAGGCACTTTCGAACGCATCACAAAATCCGTGGATTTGAATCGAATTTGAATTGGGAGTGTATTGAACCCATCTCGGAATTTTGATGGACTCGATTTCCGGAAAATTCTCAAAAAAACTCTTGCCAGCGATGACACGTTAGGGGCACAAGATTTTGGTCCCAAGACGTGCCATCTTTCCATATTTGCTGCATTATTATTTTTGCAGTGATGATTACCGGTGATAACCATCCTGCACGGTCAAACAACCGAGCTATAACTGAAAGCACAGCTCTTTTAGTTGTGGCAAAGGCGAACTTTTCAACAAAAAAATGAAATGCATCCGTTTTAGCATTCCATTGAATGCCGAGGGTTTTAGTGCTGCTTTTGTTTTTGAATTTGAGAAGTTCTTGATTGTAGAGTTCATATAAGGGAAATTTATCTATAAGTTGGGTACAATTTGCTGTCCACTTGCGGAGTGAAAAACCCGCTGAACTTAAGGGCAATATAAGCTCATTTTGAGTTTCTAAAGCTGTGTGAAGGTCATGAGCTCCTGACAAAACATCGTCAACGTAAAAGTCGGTTTTCAAGACAGAAGAAGCAAGTGGTAAGAACTCTTGAACGTCGCGTCATCAGCAAGCCTTTTTAAAGTTTTTAACGCAAGGTAGGGCGCACAATTTACTCCAAACATAACCGTATTGAGCTCAAAATCATGTATTTCGCTATTTTTGGATTCACGAAACAATATACGTTGGAATGGTGTATGCTAAGGATGAACTTTTATTTGGCGGTACATCTTTTCTATGTCCGCGTTGAATACGTAGCGAAAGAAACGCCATCGCAAAATAAGTGTCATCAAATCTGACTGCAGTACAGGACCAGGATGTAAGATGTCGTTGAGACTGGTGCCATTACTCGTAGCATTAGATGCATTGAAAACTACTCTTAATTTTGTATTCAAGCTATCTGGTTTCAAAACCGCATGGTGTGGTAGATAGAATAAACCTATTTCATGATTTTTATAGGGCGAAACTCTGTTCATATGCTGAAGATCAAGATATTCTTGAAGAACATTATTGTATTGCGAATGAACTTCAGGTTTTTTAGATAAATTTATTTCGTTGCGTTTGAACTGTTTTAGAGCAATGTCTCTGGATTGGCCAAGTATTGGTGTTGGTTGTTTGAACGGAAGTTTCACAATGTAACGACCGTTTACATCTCTGCTAGTAGTAGCATCATAAAAATCCTCGCAGTATTGATCAGATGTCGAAAGATTTTTGGACTCGGGAACCTCTTCCACTTTCCAGAACTCAGAAATTTGTTTGTCTAGGGAAGTCTCGTTGAGACTAGACACAATAGTCGAAAAACTCTTTATATCTTTAGATGGAAGGGGTCCTGAAAGAACCCAGCCAAAGAGAGTATTTTGGCCTAGGAAAGAACCAAAAACATTACACCTGATACCTTCCCTTATAATAGAAGGATATAAGTCAGCACCAATGACTAATTCAATTACGGAACTTTCGTAGAAGTAAGGATTGGCAAGGTTGAAATCGATAGGACGAATTTCTGATGAATGTATATCACATGAAGGGAGATTACCTGTAAGGCGTTTTAAAACGTACGCTGTAGCTGCTATAGTTGTGTTTTCATAATTTGAACCTAAAATAAGGGAACACATTTTAGAGGAGATAGCTGTAACAACGTCGCTCATTCCAGAAATAGAAGCTTGAACTGGATTGACTGGAAGATTTAATCGTTTTTGGGCATGTTCATTGTTCAGTTATGAAAGTGACCTCAGATCCTGGATCAACTAAAGCACGGAGAGTAAACTGATCCTCTAAATGATGAACATTCACAAGAGCAGTGGCCAAAAGTATCTTATTGTTATGTCGAGAAACGTAAGTTTGAATTTTCACAGGGTTAGAAGTGGACTGTACTGAAGGGTTTGTATTCTGAAAACGAGAAGATGGTTGGAAAATTTCTGTGGAATTTGAAGCAGAGTTAGTTACAGAATTCACAGCATTATTTTTATGGAGCGCAGAGTTAGTGAAAGGACATATGAGTTATTAACATGCAATAAACTATGATGTCGCTGTGAACATTGCATGCAGGAATATTTACTTCGACAATCGATAGCCAAGTGTGTTGGAGACAAACAATTTTCACAATAATTCAAAGACTTAACCGTTGATAGTCTTTCTTCCATTGGCATTTTCGTAAACTTCGAACAAAATCTTAAATGGTGATATCCTTTGCAAAGTTTACATTGCGAATCTTTGTTTGCTTTTCAATGAAATGATTTATGTTGTTGGTTTTTCGATTGTAAAGACTTGATAGGTTTTGAAAGCTTAGAAGATTTAAGCTTAACATCACATTGTAAATCCGAAACTGTTTCTAATATACGATAGCGATTAGTCAAAAAAAGATCCACATCTTTCCATGAAGGAATATCACATGGCTTTTGAACTGATTGTTCCCATAAAGATAATGTGACTTCCGATAGCTTACTAGAACACAGATAGACTAGAATTGGATCCCAAGATTCGGTAGATATCTTATGGGTTTTGAGATTCGAAATGGCATCATTTATGTGACGTTGAATGTCTATGATTTGTGTGCTAGATTCACATGTGATTACTGGCAAATTAAACAGGGTTTTAAGTTGATTATTAACTAATATTCGTTTGTTTTCGTATTGATCTGCCAGAGCAGCCCAGGCTAATTCAAAATTGTCCGCTGTAAGTGGAAATTTGGAAACAATATTTAAGGCGTTGCCTTTTGTTTTTGCACGAAGGTGAAAAAGTTTTTGTACAGAACATAGTTTTAACTAATATTCGTTTGGTTTCGTATTGATCTGCCAGAGCAGCCCAGGCTAATTCAAAATTGTCCGCTGTAAGTGGAAATTTGGAAACAATATCTAAGGCGTTGCCTTTTGTTTTTGCACGAAGGTGAAAAAGTTTTTGTACAGAACATAGTTTTGGGTGTTTGGTATATACGGCCGTGAACATATCACGGAAAGACGGCCAGGACAAATAATCACCAGAAAATGTTTCGGTGGCACAAGCTGTAACTTTAATGCATGGAGTCGAGCATGAGCCCAGGTTTAAGGACGGAGCAGTAGTAGGAATACTATAGTTTTTAATTATCTGTAGTTTTTTAATGTTATCTATTATATCAGCTAAGCAATTAATGTATGTTTTGGAAGCAGACCTATATCTTGATTTTAAAGTTTCTAAATAATCTCCATCACCTGCGTCACCGCCGTTGGAATTGACGACACCAGGTTGGAGGCATAGCGTGTAAGAACGTTTTACTTGTAACCAAAGATTATTTAATTCAGACTTATATGCTTCGAATTTACTTTCTGTCTCATCAGTCAGTACTATTTCTTGGTAAGTGGTTTGAAATATTATCAAGTCATCGGTAGAAACGATAAAATCATCGAGAACTGTCATATTGTTTCAAATTACGAACGATTATAAATAACGGGGAAAATACCTTAAGCAAATCAACAAATAAAGAAAACTTACCCAGAAAAAATGAGAAAAATTATCCAAGAAATGACACAAGAAATAAAAGGTAATCAATATGGTTTTTTTTGGGCGTTACTTGCAGGTTTTTCCAAAACGGTTAACCCCAATACAAAGTATGTTTTCAATTATAATTTATCGTACACTATTCACAGCACAATGTTAAGACACCAGAGAATAAATGATACCGTTACCAACATTTTTTTTTTTTTGAATTCTAGTTATTTCCGAAATTTTGGAAGAAAAGAAAAAAAACTAATAGAAACCGAACGTTACCACGTAGTAGAAAAAAATATTTTTATGCTTCTCTTCAGCACTTGTCTACCCTTTCAGTTAATCACAATATTTTTATATTAATTGTAAAAAATAAAAACAATTAACCTAAGAATTAAGATCTTGCACTTATAATGTATGCAAGCACCTGATAGCTAAGATTGACTGATGACTTTAATTATTGGGAGCGTCTTTGATGTCTTCAAGGGCGAATAATTTTTGGCTTTTTTCTATTTGGTTCTCTTTGCAGCGGCGAGTTCGTGGGAGGTAAAGATGTGTAGGTGTTATGTACGAGTATGACTTGATGATCTTCTCTCAAGGCAAATAATAGATTGGAGAGTTCGGGTATATGTACAGATGAACTGGAACTTGAAATGCACTTCTGATTGAGTGCTGCTTATGTACTGGAAACTGGAACTTATGCACGATGATTGCTGAGCTTGATCTTGAACTTGAAAGTTTTTTATGCACTTTCTAGACCACGTGCTCGATTATGTAATGGATAATGTAGATGGTATATGATGAATATTAAATTTGCGCGGGAGTTTTTCACTCTCATGCAAAATCGATGTAATTTACAGATGAATTAATGATGAATTTCTGGTATAGTAGGTGTCGATGGATTGATCACTTATATCGATTGATCAATTTAATTCGAACTTTTATGAAATTTCGCAAGGATTTGCGATTGATGAATCGTAGATTCTTCTTGTTGATTCGTTGAGTTACGATCGATTTTAGAAGAATTGCTTATAATAATCGTAGATTATTTTGATTAATGTGGATTAATAAAAGCAAGGGTTAACTAGATTGAACTTACTTCGATGAAGGCTTATACAAAAAGAGGAAGTAAGATAGCAACCTGATAAGCAGGAAGGTATAATTTTAGAGTGTGGTGAATTTAAAATACATTCAGGTTCGACATCTTTTAGCAATTTTATAAAATTATAATAGAACATTCTGTTGTTAATCTATTACTTAATCTGCCGTAAACACTATTCTTCTGTGGTGGTCCCTTTCTTTATTAAAAGTCGTTGTATATTTACTTTAGAATTTCCGTCCATATAGATATGTTGGAGAATATCAACGGATCCGTGGTGTTTGCTGATGTTATGTTGTATGCGGCAAGCTCAAGTGTAACTCCCCCTCCCTTAAAATTGTTGCTACTCCTGGAGGAAATTTGTGAAGCTTATTTTTATTATTATTATAATTTATTAACAAGTAATTAAAATTACATGGTAATACTTAATTTAACGAGCCTAGCTGCGGAGACTATTGGCTCAATTTTGTTTAGTTTATATTAAAATGTTTGCTTTTAAAAGAAAATCTGATATTTTTTCGATATTTGTTGAACTGGGGTTTTCGAGAATTTCATAGATAGAATTATTTTTAAATATATTTTTGATTATGGGCTGCAATACAGGGCAGTGTTCTAAAATGTGGTTAAGGTTCAATCTGGTGTTGCCAATTAATACAACTTGGTGGCGGGTTTCTGTTGAAGAGAGATGACTTGCTGATGTGTGTCCAAGTCCAAGTCGTACAAAATTGGAGATTTTGTGTTTGGAAACATATGTAGGGTATACGGGGGTGAGTTTAACAGGGGGGTCATTCCCTAATTTTCGAAACGATAATCGTCAAAACGATATATATCGTCAAAAATTTGCTTCACTTAACTCTATCGCTATCTTCTCGTCTATCGTTTTCAGTTTGAAATCGTTTGGTGTTTTCATATATTCTCAAACTGCAGTTAAATGTCAAAATGAAAAACTTTGCCCGTTTGGTAACTTGAAATTTGCAAATTTTGTTTTTATTTCTATGGGATTTGACAGAAAATAACAACTTTTTGTGTGATTTTTGTTTGTTTGTTTTGATGCCGCCGCCTATTGCAAAATGTAAGTTATTATTTCTAATATTAGTATAATTAAATAAATCGAAATAATAAAATTTTGTTCACAGCTGTAACGCAAAAACAATTTCAAGTTTTATTGAATTATATGGATGAGCAAGAGCTAGTCCAAAATCGTTTGCCTGTCAACCATTGGTACCCAACGCTGCCCAAAGTCTCAATGGTTACAGCAAGTCTTAATATTGGAGGTATGTAGGTTGAACGGAGTACCATCACGAAGGCTTCTTTTTACAGTCGAAAACATTGAATAAAACTATAATGGTTTACATTATTTCACAATAATAAATTGGAAAGATTATAATATATATATATATATTATTTTTTTTTATACATATATTAAGTAGTCGTGCTTACACATGGGTTGGAAGAGATAAAGGGTCTGATTTATCTCTTAATTGTCTTCGCAATCGTATTAATTTTAGTTTTTTTAAATTTTCATTTTCAATTTGTAAGAGTAATAAATTGCGCCGGAACATTTTTAATCCAATTTACTTAATTAACAAATGAAAATGAATGACGGACGATACCTATTTAGCTATCGTGCAAACGATATCGTCTTGACGATATCACTTTAACGATAATCGTCATACGTGATGCGTGACTATCGTCTTGACGATATTACTCTGACGATATTCGTCTTACGTGAAGCAAGACTATCGCCGAAACGAAATCGTCGGGCGATAATCGTTTTACGGAATGACCCCCCAGGATTTATTTTTTTTGTAATGATGGTGATATAGGCTCCAGTCCTGGGTTATGATGGATTTTGACTCTTTTTGAATGAGTTTTTGTAAATCGAGTTTGGTGTGAGTATTAAAGCCATATACAGGAGCATTTTTAGCCGATTTAGCTGCAGTGTCAGCGTGTTCGTTGCCTTGGATTCCTACATGTCCACTGTCCACATTAACTTGATATTATTTGGTGAGTTGAGATCTGATTTCTGATATGAGTTCAGTGTTGTTGTCGGCGTTTTTTATCGCATTTAGTACAGATATGCTATCAGAACATATATTGTGTTTTCCACGGCAACTCGATACAATCTTAGTGGCTTGAAGTATGGCGAATGCTTCTGCAGTGAATATTGATGCAAATTCAGACAGGTTACCAATGCAGACAATGGCACCGTTTTCAAATGTCACTGCAAATGATGTATTTTCCGTTGTCTTGGAACCATCAGTAAATTAAAATTCCCATCCATCCGATTTTAAATCGAGTGAGATTTCTGTGCAGAGGTGTCGGTAGATATTTGTTTTTTTATAATTTGCTAGAGTTATTATTAGAGATTCCGAGTTAATGAACCATGGGGGAATACGAAAAGTAACATGACGTTCTTTTCTAGTTGGAAGTTCTAACTCAGCTGCTTTAGTACGGATGGCAGCGATGGCGGATGGGATCCTTTTCTTTAGTTTGTGCTCCGATGCTTTATTGAAGTCGTTATCGATTATCGAATTTTTGGAAAAGGATAGTTGCAAAAACAGTTTAGCAGTTATGGTATCTCTACGTTCTTCTATGCTTGGTAGTCCTGCTTCTGCAAATATACTTTTCATAGGTGTTGTTGGAAACTCGTTGATGCTTCTCCTTGCTGCGGCGTGGTAAGTTGGTTTAATTAACTATATATTCAAAATTGATTCAGGACAATGCCCATACATGTACAAACCATATTCAATTTTATTTAAAACTAACATTCTCGTAGTGTTTGGAAGGGTATTTACATGTAAGTTACTTTTATTTGAGGCTAGAAATCTGACAATATTAGTTCTCGCAGCTGATTTCTTAAGTTCTATACAATGTTGTTTCCAAGAATACGTTTTATTAAAGACTAAACCTAATATACTTAAGTTACTAACATTTTGTATTTCTACATTATGTATTTATATTAATATTATTATTATTATATTAAGTTGTGAAAAATTTTTTTTTGTCTGTCTAATTGGCATAGAAATAGACAATATTTGTATCTAAATTAACATCAACAAAATTATTTATTAATTATTACATAGTTAATGTGTTCGAGGTTTAATATATGCAAAAAAAGATTTACATTATGTAGTTAAGATACTTAGTTTAGTAGATATTATTTACAAAAAAAAATTACATTATTTTGATTTAAAAAAAAAAAAATTTTATTATATTCTTACAAGAATTCGTTAATTATCAGTTTTCTATATTTAAGACAAGTTGCTAAAAAGTTGTATAAGGAAGGGAAGTTTTTTCCATTTAACTGATCATATACCTCCTCAATAGAAAGTATCTCATTTCCAAAACATCCTAATCTCGTTTTTTTATAAATTGGACATCTGCCTATAAGGTGATAAGTATTCTCGACTTCGTCCAGATTACAAACTGTACATATACCAACTGTATTTTTCTTAAAAGCTCTTGCATTGATATTTAAAAGACCACACCTGGCTTTAAAAATTAAACTTACCAGGTGTGGGCTGTTATCATCTGTGAAGTGGGGTGTTATATCATATTTTAACTGTGGGTAAACATCATGAAATTGTGATCTTCTGGCATCACCAATGTGATTTTCATGCTCACGGGCTTCTAAGGCTAACAAAATACCTGTATGAAGACTTCTGAAAGAAGAAGTGGTAAGGTCAATATCAATATTGAGTTTTTGACACAAGTCAACCCAGTCTAGTACCCAAAATGTTTTTTGAGATATTGCCTCCATAGCAAGTATTCTTGGCAATCTTCTCTCAGGATACTCTAGTACTTTATTGATATATTCAAAGTGAAGATGAAGTGAACGGAGATACTGAGATCTCATGCCAGTTTCAATCAGTAACATGTAGTTTGGAGTATTATTAGGAAGATTCAACATCTTTTTCATAAAAAATCTAAAAAGTTTTTCCACTTGATCAAAGCTTTTTGATCCCCATACCTGAGAACCGTAGAGCATTATTGACCTCGCAGCGGCTTCAAATATTTTAAGTTTATTAGAAAAGTTTATATTAGGGTGGTGAATATACTTTGACCACGTTGAGTTGATACAACATTTCGACATCGAAAGCTTTAAATCAATGTGTTTATTAAATTTGTAATTAAGAGTAAGTCCCAAATATTTATAATCATTAACGACCTGAATCTGTTCGGAACCATATTTCCAGCTAAGTGAATTTGATAATCTAGGACCAACTCTAAACACAACAACTTTTGATTTGTTAAGGTTAACTTTTAAACCCCATAAAGTGCAATAGCTATGTAAGGAGTCAATCAATAATTGAAGTTCAGTTGGGGAATCTGACAAAATAACCAGGTCATCTGCATATAGTAAAACTTTTACAACCGAATCTGCAAAACTGACACCTCCCGGTAAATATGAATGTGAATCATTTACATAAAGGCTGAATAATAATGGACTCAGTAAACATCCTTGTTTTACACCGACATTAACATTAAATGGGTTCGAAAGAGAAATTCCATCCCAAACCTGGCTAGTTGTATTGTTGTAGAGGAGTTGTAAGGTTTCTTTTATCTTAGTTGGTAACCCCAGAGATGACAATTTGAAGAAGAGTGAATTACGTGATATAAAATCAAATGCACATGAAAAATCAACAAAAAAGGCGAATGTTTTTTTCTTCTTAATGCGGTTTAAGTAAATTATGCTCGTTAAATTAAATATGCTGTCAGTTGTGGAGTAACCAGCTCGAAAACCTGATTGAAATTCACATAGAATATCATTGTCTTCAATCCAACCATTTAATCTGTTTAGAATCAGCCCTGTAAAGATTTTATAAAGAGTATCCAAAAGAGATAGACCTCTGTAGTTTTCACAATGATTTGGGTCACGTTTCTTAAATAAAGGTATAACAATAGAACTACGAAATGAATCTGGTACATCACCAGTGAGAAATATTTTATTGAGTAGGATGAGAACTTCTTCAAGGAAACACTCCGGTGCATTTTTGTAAAACTCATAACTTATTCTATCCTTACCAGGGGCTTTTTTAGGCTTTGATTTTTGTAATACATATAAAAGTTCCCACATTTCAAAGGGACGGTCGAGGAAAGAGTCAGTAACCATCGGCATAGCCCAGAGGATGTTTTGTACACATTCAGGTTCTAACAAAAGGGACTTAAAATGGTTATAAAAATCATGTATCTGAAGAGTGCTTTTATGTTTATAGGAAGCGACTTTTAGACATTTCGATAATCTCCACCAATCACTAGAATTCCTAACAGTATTTAACTTTCTAATATTTTCTAGACTTTTCTTTAACTTTTTACTTTTACAAATTTTTATGTATTGGGATCTACAGTGAATGTATCGCTTTTTATACAGACTCAAATTATTGTTGTTACGAAAAAGCCGAAGCATCTTTAACATTTTATTTCTGGCCCGTAAACACTGGAAATCAAACCACTTCTGTTTTGGAATAAATTTGTTTCTCCTAACACCGGTAGCCGCAGCTAACTTTATTTTATTAATAAGTGTGTTAACTTTTTCTTCAATTGAGACATTTGAATGGATGTATGCATAATTTGATAAACTTGTTAAAGTGTCAAAATACTTTACGGCCATGTTCTGAGACCAGTTTAACTTTTTTCAAGTGCTAAGGGGCCTAATACAACAGTATTAGGTTCAGGAGGAGAGAAACACAAGTTCAGAGGCATATGGTCCGAATATGGTTTGGCGGGAACCGAGAAGTTATTTATGATTTCTAGAAAATTAAACGAACACACGCAGTAGTCAATAATTGAATTGCCCGTTGCACCACAAAACGTAAACTCCCCAAATTCATCACCACTTATTCTACCGTTTACAATAACACCACCTATGTTTTCAAATAATTCCAAACATTTTCTGCCTTTCGCATTAACTCTGTTGTCCTTAGATTTTCTCTCTTGTGATATAAAGGGTAAACCTTCAATTAAATGCCTATCAATTATTTGACCAGCGCCCGTACGAGCATTCAAGTCACCAATGATGCAAAGAGATTCAAACCTCATATCATATAAAAAATTTTCGAACTTTTCAAAATCACCCATCCACTTAGTACAATTCAAATATCGTAGTATAAAATGGAGATTCATATCACCAAATTTAGCAGAAAGCGTTACGTTATCAGAAAAAACATTGAAACTAAGATTATATATATTGATTATATATATTTTGAATAGACTTTTTGAAACCGAAAAAAGAGCCTCCGCTTGCGCGGCCAGCTCTATGGAATAACATTCGATCGTCGTGACATTCTATCGACTTGTTCCAGCTTTTTATTCATTGACTCAAGGTCCTCTTTTTTTTTTTTTTTTTTTTTATATTGCACTCGCGCACAAGGGGTTATGAATACCCTTATAATGATTAACACTGTGCGAGC
This sequence comes from Syrphus vitripennis, assembly GCA_958431115.1. Lineage (NCBI taxonomy): Eukaryota > Metazoa > Arthropoda > Insecta > Diptera > Syrphidae > Syrphus > Syrphus vitripennis. The sequence goes on along the minus strand of OY288110.1, from coordinate 43,302,415 downwards.
AATTAGGAAAATAGGGAAGGATTAATAAGGAGAAACCGATGCACATTGGTTTTAAATTTTAGAACATTACAATGGGGGGGAAAAATAGAGCTGGGTAAAGCATTCCACATTCGTGTAGTGCGGCTGAAAAAAGAATCCCTGTATTTAACGGTACGTCCGAAGTTGGGCTCAAGGGTAAACTGATGGGCATTCCTGGAAGCGCGAGTATTACGGTTGAATTGTTTTGGGGGAGGAATGCAACTGGCTATTTCGATAGAACACTTTTTGTAATAGTTGCGATAAAAAAGGGATAGACACGAGACGTTGCGACGATGTTCAAGAGACACAAACGTTTCCGTAATATTTCTATCTCCTATCATCTTTAAAGCTCTATTGTGGATTCTATCTAAAAGATTTAAATGAGTTACTGGAGCACCTGCCCAGATATGCGAGTTATACTCTAGCTTTGGACGGATGAAGGCTTTGTAAATTGTAGCCAGATCAGAAGGGGAGAAAAATTTCTTACATCGGCGTAGAAAACCTAAACACCTAGCAGCATTTTTGGCGACTTCGAATATGTGATCATTCCAAAGAAGATGGTTTGTAATGCACATTCCGAGAACTGATAGGTGTTCAGTTTCCCCGATGCAAGTGCCACTCATGGACAGTGGCAAGGGTGGTGGGTTCCGCTTTAACGACAATAGACAGCATTGAGTTTTCGAAGCGTTAAATTCTACACGGTTTTTAATTCCCCAATGGACAATGCTGTCAAGATCAGAATTTAACGAGCTAATCATACGCTGCCGTTCCAGTTCCACATCCGAAGAACAAGGGTGTGAATCTAGAAACGAATATGAAAAGCTGAGAGTACTGTCGTCAGCAAAACAATTTAATGGATTAGAAGTTTCAGACAAAAGATCATTGATGAATATAAGGAAGAGAGTCGGAGACAAAACAGAGCCCTGGGGCACACCAGCATTTATTTTATGGACATCAGACTTGAAACCATCCAATACAACTTGTATTGAGCGGTCCGAAAGGTAATTTCTAATCCAACGAAGAAGAAAATCATCGATACCAAATGCACGCATTTTCGATAAGAGAGCTTGATGCCAAACTCTATCAAACGCTTTTAAAATATCAAGTGCAATAATCTTACTTTCTCCAAAACGATGTAAAGATTTTTTTCACTGTTCGGTGAGATATACCATCAGATCACCGATGGACCTATTGCTACGAAAGCCATACTGCCGGTCATTAAGAAGCTTTCGTTCCTCGAGATATTTTTTGAGCTGAAAATTAATCAGCGTTTCCATGACCTTGGAAAGAAGGGACGTAAGTGCAATTGGTCGGTAATTTGAGGGTGAGGAAGATTCGCCTTTTTTAGGGACCACAAGCTGGACAAATGCTGTTTTCCATCCACTCGGGAAGAGACCAGTAGAATAGGATAGATGGAAAAGCTTACGCAATGGCTTTGCCAGCGTAGAAGAACACCTCTTCAGAACTATGGGTGGGATACTATCCGGGCCAGCGGATTTGTGTATATCGAGATCTTTGAGAACTCTTGCTACTGCACGAGTACGAAAGAAAATTGGTCCCATGAAATCGTTAACGTTCACAAGTACAGGAGGAGTCATGACACAATCTGGCAGCGTCGAATTAACAGCAAACTGTGCTGCAAGCAAATTGGCTTTCTCAAGTGAGCTGACAGCAGGAATGTCATTGTAGACAAGCGTTGGTACCGCGGATTCGAGTTGGGATTCGAGTTGGCTCGTCTACAAGCTGGGTTAAGTGATTTAACTCAGCAAAAATCTCAACATACCTTCCTTCGGGTGTTGTCTGGCCAGAAAAGCGAAGCCAACTAGAATTGTGTACATTGAAATCGCCCGTAATGACGATTTCAGTGTGAGGATTATGGGCAACAATTCTTTGAATGGAGTCGGACAAAGCATCAAATTTGTTAGAAGTTGATATTCTGTCCAGGTTTGGACTTCGATAAATGAAGCAAGTATGAATGATGTGCTTTTTAACCGAAAATTTGAACCATATAAAATTGAAATTCGTATTTAAACAGGGACCGTATTGTGGTTGAAGTTGGTAAGCAACATCGTTTCTAATATAAATCGCGAGACCGTGGTGGGAAAAGAATAATGGCACTAAGCAATACCCGTGTAAGTTAAATTCTGAATAATCAGTGTTTACACCCACCTGAGTTTCACTCAGTGCCAAAACAGCTGGCCTGTTATTTACAGTATGGACGTACGTGGCACAAAAATTCGATCTAAGCCCCCGAATGTTACAGTTATCAACCCTAAAATTACTCACCATTGTAAGCTAAAAACGAAAAAAACCGAAGCAAATGATTAAATTAATTAATCTAAATTAATTGTTAAACCCAGCTCCAATATTGAGCTTTTCGACACACACCATCACTAGTGTTATGCCTTAGTGATAATATGAGACGATCCGCCCCTGGATACTCAGAACAACAATCAATTATTATTTGCTGTTATTCAAGCTTACCCATTACCTGCACTGTAGGGAAAAAAGATCCACACAGAACAAGCAATGGACAAACCAAGAACAACTGTGTGGGAAGAGTGAAAGGAGAGAAGTTGGGAAGCTCGATGTGCTGTGTAGTTGGTGTTGATGCGAGTAGGTACACATATTTTTTTTTTTTGTTTGTTACTCGTATATATTATATTTTTTGTGAGGCACTTGTTTAATGCTTAAACAGAGACACTGAACTAGTAGGTTAGATTTGATGTATGAAGTTTTTTTTTTTATTGCACGGCGCGATAAATTAAAAATTTTAAAATTTAATACTGTTTTGTTTATTTTATTTTTTTTATCACAATTTAGGGGTTGTTAAATGGGCTTTTTTTTTTTTAATTAAATAAACACTGATTGACGATAGATAACAGGAATACACAACAAGACAGACTTTCACTTTTACAGAACACAACAGTAGGTGCGCATGCGATGGGATGCAGATCGGCACTCAAGAGCCGTATGTTCTCGCTTCGAAGTTGTTCGATTTCTAAGTGAAGGGGAGCAAGGTCATCCTTTTTTGCGACGTCTTCCAACTTTTTGTCAAGAATATTCTCTAATTTTAGTTCAAAAATATTCCAACAAAACACATCACGTTCGTGAAAGGAAATAGAAGTGGAAGGAGGTACAACAGCAGTACCAGAAGCAGCAGCAACAACAACAGCGGGATTTAGAACCTCGGCGGCAGAATTGCCAGTTTGCAAAGCAGCAACAGCATCAGCAGGCAGATGAGGAGGAATGTTTGTACCCGATTTGTTTGTATTCCCGAACATTTTTTGTATTTTTGATGATTTTTTATCAGGATTAGATAAAAATTGTTCTGGTGAAGTTAAATGCAAAGCTCTTTTATTACCAGGTGTACCCATAAATTTGCAGGTTATGTGGTGGCAGTCGAGTACGAAATACAAAAAAAAATATTCTTGGGAAATTAATTTTATAGGTAATTTGACTTGATCGAATAAATCAACAACTTTTCTTTATTTTACTCGTAATAATAATCAAAATTAAATGCAAAACTTATTCAAAACTTATTTAATTCAGACTTTTTTATAAAAAATTTTTGCGGACAAAATTGAATTGAATTGAATTTTATTGAGTCTTTAAGTTTCGAGTTATATTTGTCTTATTCTTATTCTAATTCTATTTCGCTTTAGCATGTACAAAAGTGGCTGTAATGTATGGCCTTCTTTTTCGATTACAATTTTTGCTTAGCCTCATGGCGGTCAATTTTTATATATAAAATATATAGTCTATCTGCTCTTGCTCAGGAGCTTTTTTCTGTTATGTGTTCGCAATTGCAACGGGTGAAAAAATATACATATATACAAAATCTTACAATACTAACAAAAACCTTACAAACTAGTGTGCCAAAGAATAATTTACATAAAAAATTTCATGTTATAGAGCGAGAACACATTATGTGTGGTTTTCATATATGACGAAATCATATTTTCTTTTAGATATGATAACAATTTTTTTGTTTTTAATTTTTATGTATAGAAAAGGAACATTTTCGATTGCTTTCTTTTTTAAAATAAATTCATTTCTTTTCGATTTTTTTTCTAGCAATTAATGGCACAAGAGATAATGAACATACTGATTTATTTCATGATAAAAAGAATAGATTACTGTATGAATTATTAAATTAACAATGATTCACTTTCACTTTGCAGAGAGCAGTTTTAATATTAATATTAATCACATCATAAATGTTAAGCAACTTATTTCGTGGTGCTTTCAGTTTTGGTTAGAACAGGTTTATCCATTTTGGTTAAATTTTTCTTGGAAGGGCCACCGAATCAGTACAGCGCGTCCGTCAATTGGGAAATCCACCAGTCCCTGCGGGGAGGGAATCCATTTGCACTTTGTATCGCACAATGTTAATTGTGCACCTGGGTTTTGTCCGTGACTGACAGTTATCAACCATTAGGTTGAATCGGTTGCTAGGCCAGAACTGGATTCTGCCTTGTGGTCCGTTTTAACGGGAACAGGACAAACGGTAATAATTACGGTTTCAAACCAAATTATCGGTTTCTGTTTTTTTTTTTTTTTTTGGTAAAAAAAATTGCTATGGTGCGGCTGTGCAAAGCACAACCGACCTCGTTGAGATCCTCCACCAGGCTCCCTTTTGCGGACAAAAATGAAATTGATGTTTGACGTTTCGTGTCAGTGCTGCCAATCACTCATCATCTATCTTACATAAAATATATATATCGTCTGGGTAAATGCAGTGATCTAGTAATTTTTGTTTTTCCAAAATTGTATTTATATCGTCAAACGCAATTATGAATAAAACCACCGAGAGAGGTGATCCCTGGGGTATACCGTTATAAAGTGGGTAGTTGGAAGAGTAGATGCTGTTCTATTTGTTAAAAAAGATCTTACGTAACCGTATATTTTTCTTCCAACACCCCATTTTGTAAGATTATTCAAATATATATGGAGACCTATTCTATCGAAGGCTTTTTCAAAATCAAGGGAGAGGACGGATATATGGTTAGATAGAGCTTTCGTAGTAAAATAGTCAATATGAAGAAGAGCATCGACGCATCCTCTGTTGGATTTAAAGGCAACTTAGTTAGGGCTTATAAGTTTGTTTGTTTCCGCAAACCATAGTAGGCGTTTTGCAATTATTTTTTCCATTATTTTGGATAGACATGGGATAAGGTAGATAGGGCGATAACCTTCGATAGTATTTTTTGGTTTAGGAATTGGTATAACGGTAGAAGACTTCCAGGTATGGGGAATAATCGAGTTATTAAGAATGTTACTTTATAGATCAAGAATTCTCTCCTTAGTTGTAAGGTGGATTTTTCAGCATTGGATAAGATATTCTATTTCTGCTTGGGGTTTTGCCTTTAACTTTACTGAGTGAGGTTTTGAATTCAATTAAAGTTATTGGTTGTTCGATGCGTCGAGCTGTTGGATTAGTAGCATGTTGAAGTGGTTGGTTAAGGGTATCTAATTTTTGTCTAATGAAAGCGTTTGAAAAATTTGTATCTTCAGATGCTTTTCACCAAGTTTGTGCAATAAAGTTAGATATTTTAGGCGGATCTGTGTAAGTGTCGTTATTTGATTTTATGCAGTCTATTGCGAGTAAGGTTGGGTTGCCGGTGAGACGACGGATGTTTTGCCATAACTTGGCAGAGGAAGAGTTCGGGTTTATATTTGAAGTGAAGTCGGTGCCTTGCTGTCTTTTAGTAATCGTCTAAATTTAGCATTTGTTTTTTTGTAAATTATTAAATTTTGAGTAGTGGCATTCTTTTGTAAATTATTAAATGCAATCATTTTTTCTTTTCGTAGCGATGAAAGTTGATGGTTCCACCAGGGGACTACCCGAGTTTTTTTGAATGGAGTAGATTGAGGAATGGACAGATTTGCAGCAGTTCTGATTGCTTTTAGCAACAGAGCGGCTTCTTTGTTACTGTTTGAGGACGGTGCTTTGTCCGACAGGTATTCAGTGGTTTTCTGTTGAAATAGTGGCCAGTTGGATAAATCAGTTTTAAATTTAGGGTCAAATGTATTTGATAACGTAATGTTTTCACTGTTTAAAGAGGTCAGTATCGGGAAATGGTCACTGTTTTGTAGGTCACCTAATGTTTTCCCAGTTATACTTGGAAGGGTTTGCAGGTTTGAGTTCAAAGGTATTATTTTTTGTGAGGGGTATTTTTTTTTAATTAACATGGCAATATCTTGCTTACCAGTATCATTATCGAGTTATAAAGATAGCCATCAAAGGCTTTTGGGAAATTGAGTACCTTGTCAAAGGGGCAGTGGGTTTCTTGGATAGCAACGATTGTAGGATTATGATATTTAATCATAAAATTTAGCTCATCAAGATTACTAATAAATCCTTTCATATTCCACTGAAGAATATTGAGAGCTACTTTAATGCTACATGAGTTCCACGCACTTCTTTTGCCAGAGGCAAGAGAAGAGTGGGTAGAAGGAGTATTGTTCAGGTTTTGGTTTGTGTTATTTGTTTTACGTTGCAAATTGTAATGGTTGTTTAAATTATGTTGTTCGGCGGCGCTTTGACTCAGATATTCGGGCGTTGAATCACTTGGGCTCTTCTCAGAGCCTGATTGATTCAACTCTCGAACAGCAGAGTCGTTCATTTGGATGAAAGTATTATTAAGACATTTCGACATCATGATTGTCTGATTTTTCGTTTTGTATATAATATTCATTGTTACCCAAAAATTTTTGGGTGACTGCAGAGGGAGTGCAGAGAGATTTTTAGAGTGCTTTGAGGTAGAAGAAAAAGATTGGGTGTTGGTATTTGTGTATGTAGAGTGTTGTGAGTTATTTATTGAGATCGAATGAGTTGATTGAGAAGTGTTTGAGTTAAATGATGCAGTGGTAGTAGTTAGGTTTTCTTTTTGTTGTGTGGTAGGAGGTTTATTTGTGTTAGTTAGAGCAGATGCTGAGTTTGATGTGTTTTCTGGTGAAGAGTTGGTATTTACTTTATCTGTACTTTGAATTATTGAATTTGTTTTGGGTGGGTTAAGTAGATGGGGGTATGGGATGAGCTTGGAAGACAGGATTGGGGATTCTTTGTTTTACTGTTTTGGTTTGTTACTTTTTTAGTGGTTTCAGCGAACGTATCAGCATGAGATGGAATTATTGCTGTATTTTGTTGAATATATATTGGCTTGGCTTCTTTCATAGTGCTGTTTTTTGCTGTTTTTATTGTTAGAATTTCTTTTGCTTGTGTTTATGTAGGACATTTTTTGTCTGATGAGGGTTGAGAGAGGGAACAATTTGCGCACATTGTGCGAGTGCTTCGTTCTGGAGTATGAGGGGGAAGGCTGCAGATTTCGCATATTTTATGGTAGAGATCAAATGTGAAGAGAAAAAGACCTGAGGGTTTTTGTTTTCCATCATCACTTTTTTAGGAACTTATATACGTCAATGACATTTTGAGGTTTCATTTCACTAACAATTTCAGCTTCAGACACATTATTGAGGCATGGGGCGAAACAGACTCCTTTAGTTTGTTTTAGCTTATCATGTAGCTTACGGTTACTGGACAAATACCAGCAAGATCTTTGGTTCGAAGGAAGATGTCTGCAGTCTTTTGAGACCTTACAAATATCAATAAACTACCGTCACGAAGTTTATTTATACTTTCGTAATCTTGACTTATAGCATCGATAGATTTTTTAAGCACAAAGGGGCTCAGTGAAGTAATGAGATTATCGTTGGGTTTTGGGGAGACAACAATGTATCGAGTATTTCTTACACTCATAGATGGGAGAGTTGGGAATGGGTTCAAGGGTAGGAAGTTGTTTTTTTTTTTTTTTTTTGGGCTGAGGTCGGGATCAGGATCGGGATTGAGAATCCCATAACGACCACCTATATTGCTTGGCCGACTGGCCATATTAATTATTTTTTTTATTTAATGGGTATACTCAAATGCGATACCAAATAATATTAAAGAGAGAAAATGGTTTAAAAGAAAAAAACCGGTTTCCGCGCTTGGCTACAAAAAAGCTAATCACACAGTAACTTGATGAACGATGTTATCGGTTCGAGAGCTTATTTTTATATATGAATATTACTAAGGTTATAATTGACAATATTATTATAGTTTGCATTTAATATGATATATTTGTATGTCTTTGGATATCATAAAATTTTTCATGAATGTAATCTATATTTTCAATGTCTTCCAATTTAATTTCTTTATATGCACATATGTTAGCAAGGTCTGTATGTAATTCTATATTATCAAGATGCGTAGATTTTTCTTCACATTTATTAAGTTAGTATACATACTCGTATATGTCTTATTGTCAAAACTAATTTTACAGTTTTTATAATTAATCAATACGTTATTACATATTTTCATTGCAGTTTGTTTTTATTTCAATATTTCCATTTTTTATTACTAATTTTCCCTGCTCTTATTCTATTACATTATTATTGTACAATTTTTATAGCATAAACAATTTTTATATTATACATTTATTAATTCTTTTACTTCATATTTAAATTCCTTATTTTCGTACATTATTACATAATCATCTATTATGTTAATCATTTCTTGTTTTGAATTTGGTAAATTTGTTACAAAATATTTATTTAATTTCAATATCTTATCTGGAGCACTTATTACAAAAATAATTTCATCTTTAAACAGAGCTGTTGATATTTGTATGTTTTTCAATTTATTGAAATCCATTTTAAATCGGTTTATTTCCTCGTTATTGAACATTGTGCCAACCATAACGTATAATTTACTTGAAATAATATTATTTTGTATTTTGTCAATTACATACTTGTTTTGTTGTATCCAATTTTGCTCGTATTTTTAATATAATAAATCTGTGTCCGTAAGTTACGCTTTTTTTACATCAACAAAATTATTTTTTAATATCTCATTAAATTCTTTCTCGATAGCATTTAAAGTATTTTTAAATTTAATTTTAATTTCAATTTCAATTGGTTTGTTCACATTGATAATAAGTTCATGATTGTTTTCTTTATTTATCATTACCATTTCTTGTAATTTTTTCGATCACATTTCCACCTATATCAAAAAGACCTTATTTTGACTATGATTTGTTACTTTTTAAAATGGCAGCCGGGAAATTAACTTCTTTCAATTTTAATACATTTATTTGTACGAAATATAAAACTTTTTCTATCTTTGACGCACAGTTTAGCCACTAATCGAATTTAAGGATAAAATTTGGGTTTTTCTTTTATGCGATACATCGATTGAAAGGTATAATAGCACCTTCTAGATTTCAAATAAGCTAAAAGTGAGGTATGTAATGTCAAAAAATACAAATTTATCGAAACAAAATATGTCAATATCAAAAAGAAATGTCTAAAACGTGCCTAGTGCCTAAAAATATTTTTAAGGAATGGAAATAGGAATGGCTTCCTAAGAAACACGAAAACAGATTTGTAAATTGAGTTTTGTGTCGTATTCCTAAATGTTGAGGCTGTCTTTGTTGAAATTATCAAAAAATTAATAAGCTTCTTTAGCTTGTACAAGAAACTTTTGTTCCTATAAGAGGTATGTACATTTTACAATTATTACAGTTACCGTCTAGCTCTCGTAGCGTACACTTCGTGTTGACCTCTCCATCTGAAGTATTAACTTGTCTACCCATTCTTAGTTTTTCTCTTTCGCTCAATAGAGCTTTATCTCTCTCCTACTCAAACTTTTTTTTTTCAACCGCGTGTGTTAATTTTTTCCCCCGAAGTTAACTCTTTGGAGGTTAAAATGGCCCCGGGGCCAAATAAACCCGGGAATAGGCTTGACATCCTTACGGATTTGTCTGATTTCGAGCCTAGTCGTAAGAAAAATAGACGGTCAAACCTAGCATTCCCCGACCTTCCCCAAATTTCAAATAATAGAAATCCTAAATTTATAATTATAAAACCAGCCGATGAAAATATAAAATTGTCTTCTGTAAGCATTTTCATGCTCAGGAAAGCAATCGATAATATAAGTACGGAATATGAAAATATTTCTCAATTAAGAGATTGTAATATTCTTATCTTAACAAAATCCCAAAAAATTGCAGACAAATTCTTGAGTGTAACTAAACTTGCAAATCAATGTCCTGTTAAAATTGAATTACATTCCAATCTCAATAATTCTAAAGGTGTTGTTTTTGCTCCTTGTCTCAACAATATAAGCGAAGTAGAAATAGTGCGCGAACTTGCACCACAAGGTGTAGTTGCAGTGTATAAATTTGTAAAACCTGGAGAAAATAATTTGCCAGTTCCAAACGGTTTAATGCTCTTCACCTTTGATAGGTACCAACCACCATCTACAATAGATATTGCCTGGTATAAAGCCAAGGTACATATACCCAATCCTATGAGGTGCAAAAATTGCCAACTCCTAGGGCATACAACAAAAAGATGTATTAAACCTCAAATTTGCGAAACCTGTAGCCTACCCCCACACGAAAAATCTGAATGCACTCGAATTATGTGTGCCAACTGTTCTGATAACCATCCATCCTCTTCAAAAAAAAGGTACCAAATATTTACAAAATAAAGAAATCATAACCATAAAAACCCGCAATAAATGTAGCATGGCAGAAGCCAAACGCACATATGTACAATCTTATGCACCCAACTCAAACATCTTCCAAAGCATACTCTGAAAAAGTAAAACAAACTCTACAAACAACAAAAGAAAAAAAAACAAAAATTACCCTTCCTTTAATATTTCCGCATCTAATCTCACTATAGCTCCTGAAAACTCCTCAATCAATATCAATACAAATAATAAATCTCACGCAAATACCTCTTCAACATCTCTAGCCTCAACTTCATCTTCTAAATCTTCTCTCTCTTTCACCACAACAACATCAACATCCACAAATACTTCTTTTAACCCAATTATCTCCTCTGCTGCTTCAACCACACAAACAACTTTAAACAAACCTCTCAATCATCCACTTCCTTCTCCTTCAATCCAAAAGACACCAAAGAATACAAATTCACAACAAAACTCACCTATCTCTAAAATTACAAATAATCTTATAAACAACGAAGTATATTATATGATCACTTCTGATACAGATGACAATGTATAAAACCAAGAAAATTTTTAACAACACAAGGTCGCAAGCATTACTGGCTGAAGCTGAAGTGGGACTTAGTAACTCCCACTCCAGTTCCGGCCAGGGGTGTTTGCGACCAAAATCAAATCCACCTTATTTTTATGAAAAAAATTTAATTACTATGCAATGGAATATTAAAGGATTTATAAACAACTACGACGAATTAAATATCATCATTAAGCAATACAATCCAGATATTTTGTCAATTCAAGAAACTCATTGTGCATTCAATTTCACTCCCTACATACCCAAGGCGTATATACTAGGATATTTCCATAATTTTCAAGAAAATATAACAGCAAAGCAAGGGATTGCAATTCTTATTAAAAAAAACATCCCGCACTTAAAAATTCCGATAGTCTCCCATATTTTGGTATTAGCAGTTGAAGTTCATCTCTCTGTTAAAGTTACTTTGGTTTCAATTTATATACTACCTACCCAAAAATTTTCGAGGGATGACCTTATCAATATTTTTAACCAAATTGAAACACCTATGTATTAATCTGATGGGCGATGTCAACTCTTGGAGTGTTCTTTTGGGATCCCCAATTACAAACCATAGAGGTGCAACGTTTGAAAATTTTTTGTCTTACTCCAATCTTGTGATATTGAATGATGGCTCTCCTACCCACTTATCGACACACAACACCCTAACACACGTCGACATTACATGCTGCTCCCCGAATTGCAAAATAAAGCTTCTTGGCAAACTTTGGATGATCTCCACAATAGCGATCATTTCCCTATTATTTGCAAACTGGCTTTGGTTCAATCATTGCTAAATCTTTAGTGAACCATAAATTTAAAACTGATCTTGCTGACTGGGATAGAGTAAGGGTTGCCTTTACTTTCTAGATGTCGCCCCGTTCGACTTCCACCATGACAGTACTATGGGCAAATTCTTAAACGCAAAACTTGCGCAAATTATGTTAAGCAAACAATTCCAAAATGCAAACGTAAGCATCCCTGCTAAGCAGATTGTCCCTAAATGTAGTAGATTTTATTTTCATGCGCAAATGCAAATGTATTTCGGCAAATGTCAAAAATATCTTGCGCACTTCACTTGCTTTGCCTTTTCAACTGCATTCTCCATTTGCTTTGCATGTGGTTTGCAAATGTTGCGTTTAAGAATTTGCCCTATGTTTTCCATATACAAAGTGATTTGCAATTCAAAAAATAGGATATTGTGATACTACCTCTTTTCGGGTCACGTAAGCACCGCCGCCGTATGCTGGCTTAGAGAAAAGGAATCACCGATATAGTTATTTTTTTATCAAATTAAAAATCTTAAAATAACTTTCTATTTAATAGGTTATAAAAATTAGATTTCATGAATGTAAATCACGCCAATTCATATGAATTCTGAGTGTTTTTATTTGAGCTTTAAAATGAGCTCAATGCCCTGTTTGATTTTATTTCAGGCGGTGGAGTAAGGCGGGCTCAAGCCTTTCGGTGAAGAAAAAGATGTGACTTGACAATGATTGACCATTGAATTGATTTTGGGGAATTCTAAAGAGGCCGCTAAATTTCCAGGCAGGTTGCGTTAAGGGCCACTCACGGCATCGACACCCGCAGTGTCTCAAAGTGTGGGATCTTACGTGGTGGTGAAAATTATTTTCTGGCATGTTTCCTGTTTTGATAAAGGTGAGGTCAGTCGCAGGGGCAAGATCTCCCCCTTATCCGACGAGTTAGGCCGCACACCGCTACCATGTCAGCGTCCCTCGCGACCGACATTCGTTCCCTTCTATTCATAGTCCTACGATGCAAAATAAAAGTTTTTTTTTGTATATAACCGTCTTCTGAAATCCCGACAGTTTCTTTTATTCTTCAGAGGATTATTCCCAGCATCCTTGACCTTCTAGAAAAGATCCCTCCCATCCACTCCTATTGCACTCTTATCAAATGGCGCCTATTCGTGTTTGCCCTAGTTTCTTTCCCAAATGACAAGCAGTAGTCTCCGTTGAGGATGTCGAAGAAATTTGTATGTCTTAATTAGGATAACTCTTTAGCATGGCTAAGTAACTGCGACAAGGAGCTTCGACGTCGTCAAGGGAAACAATAAGGATATTCGTCGTGTTGTCCATAGTAGTTGCTCTCGCTGCTGTAAGTAAGATTATAAAAAAAAAGTCTTTCGCTGTTAAGTCATAGCTCAACGGAAATCATTTTAATAGTAAATAGTAAAGTAGTAATAGTAACAGTACCTTCGATCCCAGAACTAAGCCTGAGGTAGAAAAAAAAAAGGAAAGTTATATAAAAAAAAGGACGCGCGACGTCCTTGCCTACCTTGAAATGCACCGTTTAAGGGACATGGTTGGACATGGTTGAAGATTGGCACCTAAGCCCAATATGAATTACACACCGGTCGAAAGTCCTAACTTTTACTTCCCCCCGGCAAGTGAAACCCCTTATTGTACACTCAGCGATGTCCTACGTCTCGTGAAACCAATTCAATACGTAGGAAGTCTGTGGGTCTCTGGGTCAATCAATATTCTGGAACAAATGCTTAATTGATTTACCGATGCTTTCAGGTAGCCGTAATAACTTTTTAAGAGATGTGAAGAGAATTTCACCCAGTAGAATAAAAAAAGGCTATACGTGAGTGATTAGTATTTAGGATTCGATAGAAGTTTTGTCAGGAGAAACTACTTGCTGTTGGGAACATTTCATTAGAAGTCGAAATGTACCGATTGTTTGAATTAGATAAATTGAGACAAAAATATCTTCAGAAGACAAAGGAAAATAATTTCATGCAGCATGAGGGAAACTAATTAATCAACATAATAAAAAAATCACCTAGTAACAGTAGAAATGAGAAATGTACTAACATTTTGAAAAAATAATCCAAAATTCTTTCCATTTAAATTGGATATAGGCGCGGAGGTCAATATTTTTCCAACATCTTATTTTAATCTTATAATAACTGCAAAAAAAAAAAGTTAAACCATGTATGAATGTTTGGAAGCGTTCAGTGCAGAGCTTAGATCAATAGTTTTTTTTTTTAATGTGGACAGAAATTAAATTCAAGTTTTAGACATTGTTGTTGAATGTGGGAAGGCTTAATAAGTAATGTTCAGTATCCAAAAAGTAGGCTTATTAATTAAAACACCGATGTTTTTAATGGAATCGGAAAATTTCCAATACTATGACATTCAAAATGATGAAGCAATCTGTCCAATTACCACGTCACATAAAATCAACTATAATAAAACCAATTAAAAAAGCCTTCGATGCATTAGAAAAGTTCACAGTCCAAGGGGATCGCTAAGTAATTTAATTATTGTTGAGAAACCAAACAAAGATATTCGAGTATGCTTAGATCCAAGGGATTTAAATGAAACCTTTAAACCTGAAAAACTCTTGATTCCAAAATTAGAAGAAATCACTCTTTTCGGTTATGGATTTAAAACATAGGTTTTTGCAAGTCGAAATGAATGGCAATCTGAGGGAATATTGGCAATTTATTAAGTTTAAGTCTAGCTCCTGTAATATTACGATGAGAAAGAACATGAGAAAGAAATTTAATTTTCAAAAAAGCTCGCGAAATGGGAATTATGTTCAATGAACAAAGAGTTCAGTATTAAATTGAGAAGTAGGTCATATATTTACGGAGAATGGAGTAGCTCCAGATCCAGATTGAGTCTGAGACATCTTAAATTTAGAAAACCTATATATAGATAGATGATAGATAGATAGATATTTCTTTATTTCTCAAATAATTCTTCAATAACAATTTATTTCATATAATGCAATAAGAATAAAAATAAAAGAGAAATATAGTAGAAGCATTTTTAATTTTAAAAAAAAATTGTTTTAAATGCCCCTTCATATTCAAAATTCAATTTAATTAAACATTATACTAAACATTAAACATATACTAAAAAAAAAAAATTGCAAAGGAGTTGTATACCGAACCTGGACCAAATTTCTAATTCCATGTGTGAATTGTTTAAAATACAAACGAATGATGTATTTGTGTTGTGGTTTGCATACAGAAACCATGAACAATATAAAAAGTTTAGTCGCAAATACTCCAGTTCTTAAAATGTTTTTTTTTTTGCCTGTTGTCAGATGCAATCTGGGGCACCTATAAGTTTTGCATTTTCATTCAGTCAAATTCGAAAATTTTTGCTTTGGTTTTTAGTTACCTTTCCAATTTTCTTTTTTTTCCTAGCAGTAAAAGTAAAAAAACTTCATTCAGAAATAGGTTTAAACAAAATTATGCCAGCAGTCTAAATACATTTGTTTTATAAC
Source organism: Syrphus vitripennis (assembly GCA_958431115.1). Taxonomy (NCBI): domain Eukaryota; kingdom Metazoa; phylum Arthropoda; class Insecta; order Diptera; family Syrphidae; genus Syrphus; species Syrphus vitripennis. The sequence goes on along the minus strand of OY288110.1, from coordinate 43,287,038 downwards.
ATATATTTTATTTTTATTTTATATATATCGTCAAAGTTTTATTCACGAATAAAAATTTTGAAAAAAAAATAAACATTAAAAGTAAACATTTTCTACCATCGAAAATTTCGAAACGGATACCTCGATAGTGCTGAGAAGTTGGATACGCTCAGATCGAAAAAGAGCTACTGGCTATTACATTAGCATGCACTAAACTGCAACACTATAAATATAAATACATATAAACTTTTCAGACAAATCAAAAGCTGTTAGTCGATATATGTAAAAAATATTTAGATACATCATATATGTATGTATATATATATACATATATACATACATATATGATGTATCTGAATATATATGTATATATATATATACATATGTATATATATATATACATATATATATACATATATATATACATATATACATACATATATGATGTATCTAAATATATATGTATATATACATATATACATACATATATATATTGCACCAGGTTACAGCCCATGAAACTCAATTTATTAAAATACCGCAATAGATAATATTTTCCCTTTCTTCCATTTTTACGAAAAATGGAAAAAAAATTAATTATAGTAGTCCCAACTATCCAAAAGCAAATAACTAGCTTGTTTCACAGATTACAACTAACGTGGAAGTTTCCATCAACAAATCTAAAAAAAAATATTGAAAGTCATTACCATGGAACATCATATGTTAAAAACTACTTTATATTTAAAGAATATAAGAAAAAGATATCATAATACGATACAACTCCTCACAAAAAAAAACATATGGGATCCCTATGTTCGCAAGGTTCACAACACCAGCAGTCATAGTCAGGCGAAGGATTGAAACTATAAAAAAAAATCTTTTTTATGATATGATAATATAAACTGAATGAATTAAAAATGTAAACTTTTTTAAAATAAAACAAAATGTAATTACTGAATTGAAATACAAAAAAACTACAGTAATAGTTCAACAAGTGTTCCGCCACATATATAAAAAAAATTGTTTTCATATAAAGAGTGATTTCCATAAGGTGTCACAAAAGGCAGTGTAGGTTGGACTTAAAAAAAAAATCGTAAGGGAATTAGGGGTCTATTTCCCCCCGTTTAGGCAGGAGGGGCAATTTTCGAAAGAAAATCACTAAAAATAGGAGAAACAAATTTGAAAAAAAAAATAACGGTAATACTTCTCAACTTTTTTAAATATTTTTTTTTTTTCAAAATTTCATGTAATTAAGTATTATTTTTTTCCTAATATTCGATCCTAATCATTTTTGATTGAACACAAAAAACCGGATGTCAAAATTTTTTGTAGATCTTTTTTTCAAAAATCAAAAACAACAAAAACTATTTTTTTTCTAGGAAAAACCATTTATTTTTGTTTTTACGTTATTGGATTCTTAGGTAAATTTATGAATGTAAGGATTAACGTTATTTTTACTTTTTTTTACTATCATGCAATAAAGTGAAAAACTACTGGACTAACCATATTTCACATATTTTATCATTGAGAATACCTTAGTGAGAGCATTGGGTTAAAATTGACCTGCCATTATTTTTTATTACGATGGGGTCGGCTTGGCGACGGGGTCTACCGTCGCTAATGAAACAACATCGGCAACTTCAAATTGTCACATACACCAACCCCACAAGCCAATGAATTGAGCCCGACGATGGAAAAAAAATTTTCGAAACGCATGCTTATAAAGTTAAAATTTAAATTAACTAAATGTTGTGACAATTTTAAAAGTAAAAAGCAAATTAAAAAAAAGTTTTGCATTAAATAATAATTTTGTTTTTATTTCTAACACAATCATGCATAACATATAGACGACACCACTTAACAATACTATCATATTACTCCAATCTTGAATTAACAGAAATGCATTACTGCTATGGTATGGCTCATGCGCAAAGCGCAAAGACTCTACGCTGAAATATATCCTAATAGGTGTCCAAATTTTAGGATATTTTCAAGAATCCATCAACGTCTTCGAAACACCGAGTGCTCGATTTGAAATGACAACGTTCCCTTGGCATACAAGCATACATTTTAATCTACCAGCAAGATGGAGCTCCAGCAAATTCACAGCCGCGCTGTAAGGAACTGGCTAGATGAACATTTAGTGACCATTAGATAGGAAGAGGAGGTCCCACAGAATGGCCACTTAGATCGCCAGATATAGCTTCGTTAGATTTTAATGCTTTGGGATTCATGGAGAACTATTTGTGCGAATTGGAAATTGAATCTTTGGAACAGCTGAAGCAAATTACAAATGTCCCTCCCTCCTAAACGAGGGTAAATAGACCCCTAGCCGTTATATGGCAGGTAGCGTTAATAACGGTTTTTAGAAAAATATTCAAAATATATAATATTCAAAAATACTCACAAAATCCCATTGAAAAAATTTCATTAAAATCATTAGAGCCGGTTTTGTGATAAATATGTAACGATAATATGACAGAAATCGTTTGGAGCAAAAAAAATAAGCTTCAATCTAGGGAATTTCCTTAAAACCGCAGTCCAGAGTTTGAAGAAAACACCTCCAGTAGTTTAAGCTCTACGTCGAGGTACATACAGACAGAATTGCGAGACCCATTGTTTTCTCTATCGTCGATATGTCAAGCCTGACTACTATCTCGAGTTTGATTCTTTTACGAATCCAAAACTTGTCCTGTACCTATAGTCGCAATTTAAAAATATATTATGTAGTTAAGAACTATATAATAACGTTCCTTTTAAAGAAAAATGTTTTGTAATATTTTGCAACTTGAATTGAAAAAAAAAGAACGAAAATTAAATATGTACATATATCACGAGTGAAATGTGTAACTGAGTGGACGTGTACGGTTGTGTGGCAATAAGAAGTTGAGTTTAAAGCATTAAATTGCATGCCAAGTTTTTCAAAATCAGTCGAGTTTGTATTAATTACATAACTTAATCACTTTTACCAAAAATCATAAAAGTTGGTAAATTATTTTTATATAAACAAAGTATTGAAAGTTGGATATTTAAATTGAATAAAAAGCAAAAAAAAAATCAAATTGCGCGCTCAAGTAAAACCAGTATAAACATACCTAAAGTGTTCCACATTTCCCCTACATCCCACCCTAACACAAATACAATACATTATGTCTGGAAAACGCAATAGACCCCAGTTCTCACCTTTATCGCAACTTAAGACATCAGCATCCAAAATACCGAAAAAACTCTCTTTTCCTGTGGGGGCCAAGCAAACTGACGTTTCTCTTTCCAAGGAAAGTGCATCCATCATATCGCTCCTCACTACGAAAATCCAAGAATCCGAAAATCGTATACTGAACAAAAAAATTAATTATAAAGCGGAATAAGGCGTACAAGGATTGGAAACGTTTTGGCTCGGAAGCACTCTTAAATATTTATAGGGGCTTACGGAATAAGGTTACATATGAGATTAGAGAATCTAAAACGTGTTTATGCGTTATGCCCCGAGGCTTGATCCCTCCATAGCTCGACACAAACTTTGGAAAAACCTCAAGGAAATTGGAACAGGAAAACAAGCCAGTACCATTAGTTCAAGAATTGATTGCAACGAATTAAATAAAAATTTTATATCCCTGCCACCCGATGTTGATTCTAATATTGTTGATACTCCGATCGATACTTCTGGGTCACGAGTTACAAACACAACTGAGTTTGATTTTGAAAGAGTTGAAGAATGTGATGTACTCGAAAGTTTTTTTTGGCGATCAAATCAAATTCAGTTGGGTTTGATAATATTCATCCAGTGTTCCTAAAGGCAATACTTCCGTATGTGCTTAAACATATAACGCACTTGTTTAACACCATTCTTATGACGGGTATCTTTCCAACTGCTTGGAAATACGCAAAAATTATTGCTGTTCCCAAAAATAAAGAAGAATTCAGGACTATAAGATAAGTCAGATATGGTCAGATAAGAACATTTCTTCACAGAAGCAAACTACTCTGCTTAAAACAGTGTAGCTATCGTCCACGACATAGTTGCACAACAGCACTAATAAACGTTGTTGAAGATATAAGACAATCGGTAGATAAAGATAACAATTTTGGGACCACTACTTTTTATTATGTACACTAAAAATCTTTTTAATTTAAGGGTTCTTACACTTCTTCTTTATGTTATGCAAACACATCAACCCCCCTACCTATACAGCAGAATCCGTTTCATGCTATCTACAAGATCCTGCAATATTGTACCAGTTCGATATTCATTTCTTATATCAGAACGTCATTTTTTCATAAATGCCATTCGACAATGGAATTCCCTGCCCCAATCTGTTAAATTGATAAGCTGCTCAGCCATGTTTAAACTGAAACTAAGATAGTACTTAGGGACAATAAATTAGGATGGTTTTATATTTTTATGTTTTTTTTTTTTAATTAAGCATACATTTTTTTGAAAAATTTATAATATCTTATATTTTCACTAATTTTTTTTTTTTGGTTTTTTAAATTAAATTATTTAACGGTTTGCTTGTTAAAATTTTATATTATAATGAATTATCATTTATATTAATTATTAGCACACAAAATTTAATTTTATACTTATAAAGCTTGCGCTATAAAAAAGATATTAGGGGAATTCATGCAACTCCCCTCATACTTACCTAAAGCAACCCCAAGAGTTGTCAAAAAAACTTGGGTTTTTCAATTCTCAAAAAACACTTCAGGGTTGTCAATTGTTTCTTTTACATTCAAACCAGAAATTTATACTCTGTGCTGTGTTTAAATTGAAATTTGTACGGATTAACCCGTTGCACAGTCAACAACATCAAATACATATTTTCATTTCTACTTCTATTATTGTTGTATTAAATTTATTTTTTCGATTTAGTTGAATTAAATAATAAACAATACCTGCAACACGTAAGTCCACAGCAAAACAAATGCTTCAAACTCGTGTCACTTTGACAATTTATTCTTTACCTCAACTCGCCCCAGCAAAAAACCTAGTTCTACTTCAGGGCGAGTTCAGGGCAACCCCAGGTCTCAAAAAACACAGAATTTCAATTTCAGGGTGAGTTCAGGTTTTTCAAAAAATGCTTTAGGGCGACCCCAGGGTGACTTCAGGGCTCAACGAACAAACTTAAAGTTTCGAGAAGAAATTTGTGACGTTTAGTTGTGACAGCTGATTATTTCTCACATTTATGCAAGAATTTTTATGGGGTGCTCATGCAAACGTAAAGCGGAAAATTATATCTTTCTGCAAAGCGGAAAATTATCTCATTGCATGAATACCCTTATTGTATCTTACTGTGTAAGTTTATTCCTATTAATAAAGAACTACGCTTGCCAACGCAAACGCACGCACCACAGCGATCTCTATCTACGACTGCACATTGACAGGTATACCTCTCTACTCCGTAGTACCAAGCAAAGGCTACCTGAGTAATGACATGTTTAATAATTATGTTTAATAATTAAAAAAAAAAAAACTTTTAGAGGGAGATGTTTTACAAAGTTTAATTAATAATTATAGCTTTTAAGCTTGCTTATGTAAATACAACCAAGAGAGCAAGCAGGATTTAGAGAAGGTTTCTCAACCACTGACCCTCTTCAGACAATTAACCAGCTCATCGAAAAACATAACGAATTTCAAAAACCACTTTACCTCTGTTTTATTGACTTCGCAAAAGCTTTTGACACCGTGGAACACAGCAGTATATGGACGGCACTAAGTAATCAAAACATTCATCCTACTGTTATCAAAACGATGAAAAATATATACAAAAACAACACAGCCAAAATAAAAACCGACAAGCTTGGACGAGAATTCCATCTAAAAAGAGGAGTAAGACAGGGTGATCCTATGTCGCCGCCATTATTCTCCGCTGTCCTGGAGGACATCTTCGAAAGACTGAAATGGAGAAACAACAGGCACGGTATTCAGATCTACGGAGAATACTTAAATAACTTAAGATTTGCGGATGACGTCGTTCTACTTTCGAACTCACCTACAAAGATTCAGACAATGTTGAATCAACTCTCAACTACCTGTAAAAATGATGGACTATGTTTAAACTTGACAAAAACAAAAATTATGACCAATCACAAAAAAGACGATATATTCCTGGGAAATGATAAAATAGACTATGTAGAGGATTACATGTACCTGGGACAAATAAAATCATTTGAAAAGCAAGAAGATAAAGAAATAAATAAACGAATAATTAACGGATGGAAACAGTTTTGGAGTTTGAATGAAATATTGAAATCGAACTTAAGCAGTGACACAAGAAAATACGTAATCGACTCGACAATATTACCTGTTTTGACTTACGGGCTACAAACCCTAGGACTAACCTCAAACCATCATGAAAGACTGAGAATATGCCAAACAAAAATGGAACGAAATCTTTTGAACATACGACAAATACAAAGAATAAATAACGAAGAAATAAGACGAAGAACAAACATAATAGACGTAATACAACGGACGAAACAATTAAAATGGAGCTGGGCAGGTCATATATCTAGAACAATAGACCAAAGATGGACAAAAATCGCAACAAAATGGACCTTTTTTGACGAGTGCAGGCCAAGAGGGCGCCCGAAAAAAAGATGGGTTGACGATCTGAACCAATATAACAATAATTGGTATAATGATGCCAAAAACAGGGCTATATGGACGACAATGGGGGAGGCTTATGCCAGAAATTGAAAGACACATTTAAATTGAAAAACAGATAGAAATAAAAATATATTTATGTACCGAAATATTTAGAATGATTATTTGTAAGATAAGTAAATATTATTTAATTTTTATATTTTATAAGAACTATGTATGTATATGTAAAATTTTAAAAATTGGCAAATAAAGCTTCAAATAATAATAATAATAATGTAAATACTAGTCATTATACTAGCATATACATAATAAAGGCTGAGTTCATAATTGTAAAAGTCCAGCAAAATTACCAGAATCGCGTTCATTAATGTATAAAATAATTAATATTTTTGTAGAAGTTTGGCATCCCTTGTTTTCATTACTCTAGTTATACTGCAATACTCCAGTAAAAGTATCGCAAACTTGCATCTTTCAATTTTCTGTTGCAAAAATGTAAACAAGCAAGCATGTGAGTAACGTTTATGTCTTTTTTACATTGTTTTGTTTGTTAAAAACATCCTTTATTAAATAATGATTAATAAATATAAATATAATGTTTCAGGACAGACCCTGATAAAAAACAAATTGGACCAATAACGACCTCAAACTTCTGGTTAATTTCGTCTTTTTTATAAAAACATTTAAAAGCAGCACCCTTAGCATTTTCAACACACGCAATATGTTAACTTTTCATGAATTGCTGTTTTTAAATCACTATCCAAGTAGAATTAACAGGGGTGACTGTCACTGTTTTGATAGTCAATTTTCAAAGTGACATCTAAATAGCTGTCACTAACAAACCATAGCAAAAAAGTGATAGTCAATGATAATCACCTTACGTGGAGCAAAAGCATCCATTTTGATGGTCAATAATCAACTAACGCCTTACGCGATTCCACCCCTGAAAGAAAGGTCATACGAAATGAATTCGAAAAACGGATATTCTTGTATTGTTTTTAGAAAATCTGTATTCTTCGAAATCTGTCTTAACGCTGGTTTGCAATATATTTTAGAAATCAATAGCACTATTCTTCTGTGAATAATAGTTTGTTTTATTTTTAGCATTGAAAAAGGATGTAAATTTTCTAAATTGGATCCATTTAAAACATTCAAAATAAAATTAAAAAAAAAAATTTTCCTATCGAAAAAAACTCAATTTCGATGGGTATAGTTACTGTATACTATACTAATGAATGGAGTTTATACCGAAATTTATATATTGCAATGATACTGTATATTTTGTGTTCATAAAAGTTTTAAAGTAACGTTACGTTAATACTTTATGGACATCTAGTAGATATGATTCTATATTTTTCAAATATTGTCTCTACTACGGCGGAACTGAAGTAGATCCAGTATGAAGAAACAACTAACCAACTTGGCGTGCAAAAGTATCATTTCAATAAAGCTATAAACGGTGTAAATTTAAATGTGATACGAGTAATATTTTTATTTTATTATGAAGAAAGCCAATAAATAAATATTTTTAGATACTGATCCCAATATTCTTTCTAAGTTTTTAGATACTAATAATTTATAAAGGAAATTTGTAAGAATTTTTATTTTACTAGAAATAATTTAATGCATAAAAATATCACTGACCTTTTCTCCCAGTAATCAGCAGAGTAATGTTCTGGAAGTTCTTCTCTTCTTATAATTTCATTGTCTTCAACTAAAAATTCTTGTTGCGGGTCATTTATAACACCTTTTTGTAGCCACAGTTGAAGAATATCCATATAAGGAACAGCAGCAAGCTGCGTTAATTGTATCATAAACTTTTGAGATTCTTCATCGCCTGTAAGTGAACTTATTTTATCATACAACAAAGTCAAGGCCTGACCTCCACGAAGATCATGCTATAAATAAATATATATTGAACCTATATTAAAAAAAAAAACAATTATATAATTATATTAGTATTATTTACACAAAAAATATCTGAAACAGCGCCCGCTAAAACTTCCATAGTGTTGAGTGTTGGACGGACATAAAACAACATCTTATGTAATGTTAGATTCTCAGCTATTAGCTCGGATTCTAACTGTGCTAGAAGGAGCTGATTTATAAATACAAAAATACATGTATTTATAAAAAAATATAAGCATACATTACATATATGAAAAGTACTAATAATTAAAAATATATTTTGTTTAACTGGAAAACATAACTAACGTAATAATCATGTACTAAATCCCTCAAAGCAGCACTAAGCGCTTGTAAAACTTGTCCACAATTTGCGAAGTTGGCCTTCTGGATAAACTTTTGCACACATGTGTAATGCGATGCCAATGGGAGAATTTCCTGGGCAATATCTCGAAACGAACTATGAATTTGATCGGAAATATTGAACTTGAGGCTGTATTCAATGTTTTTTATCTCTTCAGGAGTAATGTATGACCCACGCATTCCCGTCAAACAATATATTAAATCCAAGAGCAGAAGGTTTTCCTGACTTGAAATCGGAATTGCAGCTATATTGCTCTGCTGAAAACACATTATATCGATTTTATGGAAATCCCAAAGAGCATTTGTCCGATTTTTATCAGAGGCCGGGAACGAATTTGAGTTGTTGAGCAGAGCAGGTACATTACCTATCGAAGTATTTTGTGCTGATTTACTGATACCACTGCATGCAGCTTGAACAATTCGCTCTTTTATCTGTAAAAAAGAAAATTATGTACAAAATCAATATTTCATTGAATATTTCATTCAATGACTTATTTGTATAGAAACTTATTTAAAAGTATTTTTTACTATCGGAGTGGTCTATACGATTTTTTTTTGCGTGGATTGCCTTTTTGAGTACGTAACCTCAGGTTGTATTTTGTAGTTGTATACAAACTTTACAAACCAAAAGTATGACATTTTTAACGAATTTATCCGTATAAAGTATTTTCCAACGTCCACTTTTCTGGCGTTTTTTTCTGATACTTTCTTAATCTAAAGAAAATATGTTGAGCGGATTAAACTTTAACGGGCAATATATTTAATCCGATAAAATTTAAACCAATTTAATCTATATTTTCATTCTTAAAAATACAGCCTAAATATGGTCCATGTATTAGAAAAAACCAAAAAAGCAAGGAAAAAAGTCGACAAAATTGAAGATGTAGTGTCGAAATACTTTGTATATGAAAACTATACTGCCGTCCTAAGGAAAAAGGGCTCAAAAATTGAGTTTGAGGCATTTTTGGAAACTTTTAACAGTGCCTTATTTTTGTGTAAAAAAAAAATTATAAATTCTAACTGTAAAAGGCTCAAAATCACTTGTCAAAATGGGCACATATCCATTTTTCTGCTCTTTTCCTAAGCAAAAAAGGCACATAAGCCATTTGCTGAGTAAAAAGGGCCCATATGCCAACATGAATCATTGCCTATGTGCTTTTTTTTTTGCTTAGTATCTTAGAACTTCGGCGGTCAGCCATCAGCCATCAGCCGAATAGGGGGAATAACATGTAGCATACGAAAACATGCACGTGCCGTAACTATTCGGGACTGGTGGAAGTGTGATCATAGCCTCTTCGCGGCGGCTGCTAGAAACAAACCCCAAAAAGGTTTGGCTAATATGATCAGGCTATTTCCACAGGTTGGCAACAGGTTAATTCCCTGTTCCGTAAAACTAAAAGAATTACGAGACCGTCAACAAGCCTCGGAAACGGACTGATCTCACGACGACAACCCTTGCAACGAAAACGGAACAACGATTTACGAATTTTCTTATGGAACGTACGATCGCTCTATAGAGCTCGAGCTGCTCAGCAGCTAGCCGATACCCTGTCAAAATATAAAGCTGACATAACAGCACTGCAAGAAATAAGATGGACAGGGAATGGTGTTTTGCAAAAGAAAGAATATGACTTATATTACAGCTGTCATACAAAACACCATGTGCTCGGGGTAGGCTTCCTGGTCAGCGAAAAAATGAAGTCTACCGTCATCGGCTTTAACGCTATAAGCGAAAGGCTATGCACCCTTCGCGTGCGAGGCAAATTCAAGAACATCAGCCTCATTAACGTTCACGGACCTACGGAGGAGTCCTCAGACGAAGATAAAGAGACTTACTATGAACAAGTCGAGAGGGCCCTCCATGCCTGTCCAAGGTATGATGTTAAAATCATCCTTGGGGATTTGAACGCTAAAATAGGTCGGGAGCCGGTATTCAGGCATTACGCAGGCACCCACAGTTTGCATGAGAACACTAATGACAATGGACTTCGAGTCCTAGAATTGGCAGCATCGAAAAACATGGTCGTTGCGAGTACCAGGTACCCGCGTAAAGATATCTACAAAGCCACCTGGGTATCACCTGATGGAGCCACTCGTAACCAAATTGACCACGTGTTGATAGACCGTCGCCACTACTCGAACTTGATGACGGTACGAACGTACCGAGGTGCCAATATCGACTCGGATCACTATCTTGTTGGTATGGTTTTCCGAGGGCGGATTGCCTTGCGAAGACGTATTGCATCCGCCGATCAGGTTCGAATCAACACGGCTGCACTACGCAATGAAAACACCAGTAACACCTTTGGACTTGCGTTAGGACTCGCCCTAGAACCACTCGATCCAGGGAGAGTAAGTCCTGGAGCCAGTATGCTGGGCGTAGATGAGAAGTGGACACGCCTTAAAAACACTGTCATTAGTACTGCCAATTCCATCTTAGGCAGCAGTCGTAGAAGTCGGAACGACTGGTTTGATGATGAATGCAAGCTAGCGACTGAACGTAAGAATGTTGCGTACCGAGCAATGCAACAATCTCATAGAACGCGGGCACGCGAAGATGAATATAAAGAGCTCAGAAGAATAGAAAAACGGCTTCACAGACAGAAAAAATCAGCCTGGGAGAAGAACATCATCTGTGATTTAGAAAGAAGCCGAGAGCGAGGTCCGCACCAGGCGCGGAAGTTCTAGCAATCCGTCCGAAACATGACGCAGTACACACCACGCTGCACTTACTGCAAGGACGGAGAGGGAAACCTGATCACCGATCCCCAAAGCATACTGGAGCGATGGGAAGTGTACTTTAATGAATTGCTAAATGGTCAGCTCACTGCAGAAGTAGAGGCTCCACTACTTCAAGAAGATTACCCTATGTTACCGCCACCAAGCATAGAAGAGGTTGAGAAGGCTATAGCCCGGCTTAAGAAAAACAAAGCCCCGGGAGCCGATGGCATACCAGCCGAACTATTCCACCACGGCGGGCCAGCCTTACGCCAAGCAATTCATGATATTATAGTGCACGTATGGGAGCAGGAAGAAATGCCAGAAGACTGGCGAAAAGGTATAATTTGCCCCATACATAAGAAGGGAGATGTCACAACGTGCAGCAATTATAGAGGTATCACGTTGTTGAGTACCGCCTATAAGATACTCTCCTCTATCCTACAAGAACGGATAGCCCCATACGCTAAAACCATAATCGGCCAATATCAGTGTGGTTTCATTCCAGGCAAATCAACAACTGATCAGATCTTTACCCTTAGGCAGGCGATGGAAAAATGTCTAGAATTTAACATCCCAACATACCATCTGTTTATAGACTTTAAGGCCGCCTATGATAGCATAGCCAGGGTAGAACTTTACAAAGCCATGAGAGAATTCGGCATCCCAAATAAGTTGACACGACTTTGTAGGTTGACCATGACCAACGTAACAAGCCAAGTAAAAATAGCCGGATTGCTATCCAGACCAATCAACATCTTTAATGGACTCCGACAAGGGGATGGTTTGGCCTGCCTCCTCTTCAACCTGGCGTTGGAGAAAGCAATCCGTGACTCTGGCACGGCAACAAGAGGGACCATCGTCAACAGGTCCAGCCAGATACTGGCTTACGCAGACGACATTGACATCATCGGAAGAACCGAACAAGCTGTACACGATTCCTTCATCCAGATCGAGCAGGCGGCACAAAATCTGGGGCTGCACATTAGTGAAGGTAAAACAAAGTACATACATGGTGGCGTCGAATGCGAGAAGAACAGTTGGTCAAACAATCAAGGTAGCGGAGCACGAATTTGAAGTGGTGCAATCCTTTAAATACCTTGGGTCAATAGTAGCAGCCGATAATAATATAGAAGAAGAAATACGCGGGCGGCTGCTCAATTCCAACAAAGCCTACTATAGTCTGTCAAAGCTCTTCAAATCCAGAAATCTCACCATAACTTCAAAACTGCTGCTGTACAGGACCATGGTCCTGCCAGTACTCACGTATGGATCCGAGACTTGGGTGCTTAGCAAAAGACACTCCGACCTCTTAGCCGCGTTCGAGAGAAAAGTCTTAAGGAGAATTGTTGGCCCCATATGTGAGGAAGGGCGATTCCGGAGACGGTACAATCATGAATTGTACGCAATCTACCTTGAAGCAGACATAGTGACAAAAATTAAGCTCGGTAGACTCCGGTGGGCAGGGCACCTAGCTCGCATGAGTGAAGAGGAACCTGCTCGGAAAGTCCTTTGTGGTACATTCTATGGTAGACGGCAGCGTGGTAGACCATGCTTGCGCTGGAGAGATGGCGTAGACCAGGACGCCCGAAGCCTTGGGGTGCGCAACTGGATGGCGTCGGCTCAAGACCGGGATAGGTGGAGAGACTTGTTGAGGGAGGCCAGGACCGGACCCCGGTTGTCGAGCCGATGATGATGATGATGTCTTGCCTGGGCCTACATAGAAGATCGTTTGAATGGGTTTTATTATAGGTGGGCTATATCTTCCTAGAAATAATGTAGTTGGTTAAATTGCTCCACCTTCGATTTGATTCTGTTTGATAGATAGAAAATATTTCTCCATTTATAGCACTAAGAGGAATGTTAACCATTTTCGCAAGTGAACCTAGTTTCTAAAAATATTTTTAAGGAATACCAAAAAAAATATTTTTCTTTTGGCTCTAAAGTCACACAATAGACTTGAACACGGCAAAATATTGGACTGATTTTCAAAAATATGTTTTTCACTTCCTTATTTCTCCGATTAATGTTCTTTTATCTTGTTTTAAAAAGCCTATTTATCAGTTTAAAATTCAATTAATTAACAATAAATTCGTTGATTATTATGAAATCGGACACATCAACCAGCACAATGATTAGAAAATAAGTTTTTCTATTATTTTTGAAAGATATTTTACAAGGTTTAAATTAAAATTAAAATTCATTCAACTTAGTATATACTTGTACTTATATGAAAACTATAGTTCTCTCATGGTTGAGAAATACTCTGGCGACATCTAGTTATGCATTTTAATTTTCTCGTCGAGAAACTCCTCGAAGTTGAAGTCTGAGAAATGGAGAGATTGGACTCTACGAATAGCAGAATCATTGTACATATAAATAAAGTACTTTGTATTTATAAAACATATCATGGCGAGTTTTTTTTAATACTGCACGGGTCCTTGTGGTGGCGCTGCTATCAAGTGCGTTTTATATTGGTAGACTTTGATTTGGAGAATTCTCGAAGAACCGGCGAATTTTAATAGGAGCGAGAGGATAATATTATTTCGATTGCCATAAGCAATTAAAGGAATAATGGGAATAAATATAATGTGTATGGAGAAATGTAAAATCTGATAGAAAATGTCAAATAAAAAAATAAGAAAAAAAGTTTTTTTTTTTATTAAATTAAGCGCGCACTAAAGGGGATATGACTACCCTTGAAATGTTAACACAGTACGAGCGTTTAAGGAAATGGGATAGGAGTTAAAAGGAGATACCGATGCACATTGGTTTTAAATGTCTGAGCATCGAAATGGGTAGGAAAAATCGAGCCGGGTAAAGCATTCCACATTCGAGTGGTGCGGCTAAAGAAAGATTCTCTGTACTTAACAGTGCGTCCGAAGTTGGGCTCAAGGGTGAACTGATGGGCATTCCTTGCGGTGCGAGTATTACGGTGGACTTGTTTAAGGGGAGGAATGCAACTGGCTATTTCACTAGAACAATGCTTATGGAAGAAGCGGTAAAAGAGTGAAAGACAAGAAACGTTACGACGATGTTCCAAGGAAGGGAACGTTTCTGTTATGCTTCTTTCACCTATCATTTTCATCGCTCTATTTTGTATTCTGTCCAAAAGATTTAGATGTGTAATTGGAGCACCCGCCCAGATATGCGAGTTGTACTCAAGCTTTGGGCGAATGAAGGCTTTATAGATAATAGCCAGATCAGAAGGGGAGAAATATTTCTTACATCGACGAAGGAACCCTAAACACTTAGCAGCGTTTTTGGCGACATCGAATATGTGATCATTCCACAAAAGATGGTCTGTGATGCACATACCGAGAACTGAAAGGTGTTCAGTTTCCTCGATGCATGTGCCACTCATGGATAGCGGCATGGGAGGTGGGTTTCGCTTTAACGACAGTAAGCAGCATTGAGTTTTGGAGGCATTAAATTCTACGCGGTTTTTGATTCCCCATTGGACAATGCTTTCAAGATCAGAATTTAATGAGCTTATCATACGCTGCCGTTCTAGTTCTACATCCGAAGAACAGGGATGGGAATCTGAGAACGAATATGAAAAGCTGAGAGTATTATCGTCGGCAAAACAATTTAATGGATTAGAAGTTTCAGATAAAAGATCATTTATGAAAATAAGGAAGAGAGTCGGAGACAAAACGGAGCCCTGGGGCACACCAGCGTTTATTTTATGTATAACAGACTTGAAACCATCCAATACAACTTGTATTGAGCGGTCCGAAAGGTAATTTTTAATCCAACGAAGAAGAGATTCATCGATTCCAAATGCACGCATTTGCGATAAGAGAGCTTGATGCCAAACTCTATCAAACGCTTTTGAAATATCAAGTGCAATAATCTTACTTTCTCCAAAACGATGTAAAGATTTGTGCCACTGTTCGGTGAGATATACCATCAAATCACCAGTGGACCTATTGCTGCGAAAGCCGTACTGCCGGTCATTAAGAAGCTTTCGATCTTCGAGATATTTCTTAAGCTGATGGTTAATCAGCGTTTCCATGACCTTGGAAAGAATGGACGTAAGAGCAATTGGATGATAGTTGGAGGGTGCAGATGATTCGCCTTTTTTAGGGACAGGCTGGACAAATGCAGTTTTCCATCCACTCGGGAAGAGACCAGAAGAATAGGAGAGATGAAAAAGCTTACGCAGTGGCTTTGCCAGCGTGGAAGAACACCTCTTCAGAACAATGGGTGAGATACTATCTGGACCAGCGAATTTGTGTATGTCGAGATCTTTGAGGACTCTGGCAACTGTACGAGTACGAAAATATATTTGTCCCATGAATCCGTCAATGTTCTCAAGTACAGGGGAGTCATACTACTATGTGGAAGCGTTGAATTTGCGGCAAACTGTGCTGCAAGCAAATTGGCTTTGTCTTGTGAGCTTACCACAGGAGTATCGTTGAAAACGAGCGTTGGAACCGACGATGAGGTACAATTACGCACATTTTGCAAATGACCAACAATTTTTACTACCTTTGGGACATTGTAGTATTTTATGCCTTATTTGTTGGTCATGCAAAAATTTGGTTCGTCGTATATGGGCGTTGCAGGTATTTCTAGCTTGTTTGAACTTGTTCCGGTTTTCCTCAGTGGGGTTGGCTTTGTAACAACGGAAACTTACTTCTCTCAAACTGATAGCTTCTTTGCAGCTCGAATCGAACCATGAATTCTCTTTAGGTTTGATGCTTTTGGTCCTGTTCGGAACAAAAGTTCTCATTCCATAAAGAATAATGTTTGTAATCATATCAGCGCTGGAATATATGTCACTACCAAGGAAACATAGATAGATGATAGATGATAAATGAACTTTGATTTAACCCTGCCAATCCTGAAATCTTTCAACTAAAGTTAAAGACAAAAACTACTTTCAAAGTCTTGCAACAAAATTAGACATTAAATAATAATTAAATAGACAAAAAAAGTTAGATACCTACCTACGTTATTTGTTAGGTGAATTTGAGGATGGATAAGTATTTACATATCTGTGTAAGAAAATATTTAATGAAAATGTTCTTCCTAGATTTTGTGGGTATTCCTGTGCGTAGATTGTTCGATTTTTCTTGTAAGATTTAAATCCTGATTGTTGAATTGCTACTTGCATTCTCTTATTTTCAAAATTAAAAAAATAGCCTAATAGTACTATTTTTTCCATTTTCAGGTACAACATTGAAATCACGAAATTAATGATAATTTATTTAATTTATTGATTTTTTCGACATTTTTGTTCAATTGAAAGTGGGTTATAAAATCTCATGTTCTATGTTACTAATAGTGGGAATGACATGTTTTAGTTTTCTTTTTTATGACTAGTAGAAAATAAAAAAAATATATTTTTAGGTCGTAATTATTACAAACAAAAAAAAAAGAAGAAAAGTAGATTCGAAATTTTCAATTTTATAAGTTTTGTTTTGCCGAATTTTAAAACTGACAAAATGAATACTTTCATATACATACATACATTCAACACATTCCGAGCAGCAATAATTTTTACAAATTTATTTGAATAATTGGGTTGGTATGCCCATACAAACTGTGTTTTTGTACCTAAAACTTTGAAAATTTTAAAGCGTAAGAAAAAAATAATTCATTAATTAAAATAATAAATAAAGTACTGATGAAATAAATAATTGAAAAGACGAAAGTGTTTTGTACATTTAAATGCTTAATTTTTTAATCAAATTATGTTACATTATATTATATTTTTTTTTCTTCAAACCCTCTTGAGTCTAGAATTCTGTTATGTCCAATATAGTTGTGGGTCCATTGAGAGATGGCTTTAAGATGGACAGCGGTGTTCTCTGGACCTTGCTTAGCTTGTCACAAAATATAACTTTATCTAAAGCAGTCCACCAGATTGCTACCCCATAAGTAAGTATCGATCTTTAAACCGCAGTGTAGAGCCAGTGGGTGATAGATCCCATTTGGTACCCACTGCTTTTTTACAGGAGAATAAAGCTACTGTATCTTTTTTAATTCTTTCTTGAATATTAGGTTCCCAGATTAATTTTTTATCTAGAATAAGAGTATAAGAATAAATATTTGGCTCCGTCTGAAAAGGAAAGCGAACCACTATATATTGTTTGGGGAATTAACTGTTGAGTTTTATATTTCCTTGACAAGTTCTGTTTTGAGGGAATTACCCCTAGCCCACAACAGTCTGTCCATTTTGTTGAGCTTGAATCTGGGTGTGAGAATCTGGGTGTGCTTCCCTTATGCTGCTATTTCAATATCATCGACGTACGCATTACTTTGAAACCCTCCCCTTCTAGAGTTTCAAGTAAGTCATTGACAACTAAATTCCATAAAAGTGGAGAGAGAACTCCTTCCTGTGGCGTGCCTCTATTGACTGATCTCCCAACCCAGAGTTGATAACCCTACTCTCCAACATCAGGTCAATCAATCAAGTTATTAAGCTATTCCCTTTCAGTCTTTTTATTGCTGTTGCAATTGCAAGGCTGCTGACATTATTGAAAGCGCCTTCTATGTTAAGTAGGGCAACCAGAGTGTACTCTTTATGGTAAAGGGAGTATTCGACAGATCGGACTAGGGTATGAAGTGTAGTCTCTACCGATCTTTGCTCTATAGTATCTTTCAAGTTTTAAGAAAGAATGATGATGGACTTATTTGCATTGCCTGCTTTAAGTTTAAAAACCACGTTTACTTCCCTCCATAATAATGGGATAAGAATAAAATTAAAATATCCATTAAAAATTGTATAGGAATAATTATATCTGAAGTTCAGCAGGTAAGTTAAAGTTAAAAAAAAATTAATATTTTTATTTTTGCCATTTGAATAGAGCTACAAAAAAAGTCCCACTATATCCCGCTGAAAAATAACCTAGTCTAACATTTTGGTAAACCATATGCAAAATCGCAGCTGCTACTTTTTGCAATATTTTGAGATAATGTAATTTGTTTAAAAAAAGCATGTTCAAGACTAATAAGTCTATTATATAATGTTTCGTTGTATGTAAATGAAATTAAATATGTTTTTTTTTTTAATTCTATTAAGTGAAGTGTGCATTTATTTTTTTTATGAAATAAAGTAATAAAAAGTACAATTATTGTACTTTCTATTTACCTAAAGATTTGTATGAAAAATGCAAATCACCATGTGTGTATAAAATAAACACATCAAAAACCTGATCACCGACTGATAACTAAAAATATTTTTCAGATTCTTACAAATTCTTCTTAAAATTAACATTTAATCCAATTCTTTTAATCTGGCATAAGATCAAAACATTGTATTAATGATTGAATCAAAATGGAAAAAGTAACGGAGACTATTTTTTACTTGAATTTTAGAATAAATCCTTAAAATGATCATGGTGACTCAATACTGGTATTCTGTTTACATTTAGATATGTTTCTACAGTTTTTACTTGGACCGAAAACTATCGAGTTTTGAAAACAGGATGTCATAGAATTCATATTTAGAGATATTCATTTTAGAAATAGAAAAACAGAATTCATTAGAATTCCATAATATGCATTATAGAAAGTTACTATAATCACGATATTAAGACGAATAAGAAGTTCACCTTTATTATGGCATTCATTCGTAGGTTCTTCAAAACACAGATACATATAAATCTAGCATCAGTGTGAGCAGTTCTCTTTACAATCTAAGTTATAACTGCTTCTTGTCCCCATTATTTTGCAATAATAATTCTTATTCCTGGCAACAGGTAGGGAGAGCTTACGCAATTTGAAAAGTATGTAATAGAAAAAAATAAGTATGAGAGTTTATAAATGCAACCATTTTGAATCGAAGTCTGGAATGAATTTTTAATTTTAATAATTCTAGACTATATAATGGTATATGTACATGATTTCCTTATTTCTAATGTGATTTACCTACTTTTTGAAATTATCAACAAATCAAGTGCTTTAAAAATTCCAGAAAAATATTCTAAAACTAACATAGTTTTATATCAATTCCAAAACAAAATGCAAAAAAAAACTTACATCAGATACGTTTTCAGGTGTGACTGTTTCAAAAAAATCGGTAGAACTTAGTAATGGTGTTAATGTGGGCATATCCTTTTTCTGAACCTGCATTGTGTTCGTCTTCGAAAAATGGTTAAGAAACTGTAACAAACAGTACAACGGGTCTTTTCTGAAAACAATAATCGACCATTAAATTAGAACAAATTATTTTTTTCGATTTTCAGACTTTTCAAAGTTTTTTTCAGCCTCCAACAAATGCTCACTTGCATTCGGTTGATGCTTCGAAATAACCTCGAGAATTTTTAGAAGTTGCTTGCTAGAGTTCTTTTCCTTAGTTATTCGGAATTCGCGTAGAACATCTTCTGTAGACAATTTTGCACTGTAATCAACAAAATAAATATTAATGATTAAAGAAGAAAAAATATATGAATGTGTCAATCTACCCGGATTTTTCAATTAATGTCCTTAGTTGAACTCTGTATGGATCTTTCTTGTTTTGATCAGTCATACTTCTAAAGTTTTAATTGGTAACAGTTAATTTCCAAATAATTGATTTAAATATTAATTACATAAACTGTAATTTAAAATTTTAACAACCAGCAGTTTATTTTGATTATCGTTTGGTTTTTGACTTCTTGTATATTTGATTATAATTAAAAAATAAGAGGTTGACAGCTTTCCATTTCTAATAAAGATTCTTCCAATTCCAATATAAAACGGGAATATAATTTTCAGAGAGGGAATACATTTCTAAAGTAGGTGTGTTTGGTAACTTGAAATTTCGTACAAATTTATGGAGTATGAAGACACGATGTGACTTCATTGGCAATATTTTCGGCAATTGCAATATCTGAACGAACGTTTGCCCGAATGCGAAAATTCTGGGTACTGCACTGGGTGGGTATTTCTTTGATCGTAATTTCATATGTGATTACTTTCAAAAAAAAATCGAATTTTTCATAGAAAACTTTGAATTTGTTTCGAAAATAATTGAAATGTATGCTTCACTCTTTTTTTGTTTTTTGTACTGTTGGAAAAATAATCCTGTAGGCAAACGCCAGGCCAAGAGCATTGATTGCAAAGAAATATAACAACTTTCGTATATTTTGAAGTTTGGATGTTTATTCTCTGTTCAAAAACAAATAAATAACAAGTGTTTTAAAAAAGTAAAATAAATTTCTTACTATTTTTAGCAAATTTCGGTAGGCCGCTTCTGCTCCGGTCGGCGTTCATACAAAAAGTGCAAATTATGCTAAGCGAAAGTAGTGCCACGTAAAACTACACAATAAAAGATGTATTCCTAAATTGTAGGCGCGCTCAAATTTATCTGACAATTGAAAAGATCTGTTTGACCGACCGAAGCAGAACTACCTTTGTATATGAAAACTATAGTACTATCATGGTGGAAGTCGAATGGGGCGACATCTAATTTACCTATGCAACCCTTACTCTTTTTTTTTTGCGGAGAGCTTATGGAGGTTTTAAATGATATTTATTGATATTTTTTGGATGCAATAATCCAAAAAATAGTCTACTCTTGCCCCTACCACCAATTTTCGACGCTTAAAGACTCCCCAAATCGAATTTTACACCTCACATTTTGCAGCGCCACCACCAGGACCTCTGCAACCCTAAAAAAAACTCGCCATGATAGTACTATAGTTTTCATATACAAAGGAACTACCTTCCGAACCATAATGATCTGTTTTCATTAACGTTGTTCGATTATTTAACACTCCACCTCCCGTGAGGCACCCGGTCCCATCGCAGCCTCACAATCAACCCTTAGTACAGCCAGCTTAACCGCCGGCCTCCGAAGAACTCCCGTTGACGTTTGAATCTCAGCTGAACGGACCTGATCATCTGGTCCAACAAAAACTTTTAAGATTCTTCCTCGCACCCATTGACTTCCCGGAAGGTTCTCATCGCAGACGAGGACCAGGTCTCCTACTTGAAGATTTGGGACTTTGACGAACCACTTACTTCTTTTTGTTAGTTCTGGAAGATATTCCTTGATCCATCGATGCCAAAAGCGATCCTTAATCTGCTGACTTATTCGCCATTGCTTTCGGAGGCAGAGAGCTCTTTCATTGATGTGTCCAGGCGACTGCGTTGAGTTCGCTCCACCAATCAAGAAATGATTCGGCGTTAATGGCTCTGCATCTTCGGTTGCCACAGGAAGGTGTGTAAGGGGGCGGCTGTTGACTATGTTTTCTGCTTCAATAAGAGCACTTACTAATGTCTCGGGTTTAGGCGCAAGTTCATTGAGTGTGAATGACAAAACTCTCTTCACTGACCGGACAAGTCTCTCCCAACATCCTCCGGCATGTGGGTTGGAAGGGCAGTTGAAGATCCATTCAATCCCTTTTGCGGAGAGTTCTGCTTTGATGGCATTATTATCGAAAACATCAGCTGTCAAAAGTTCTTTCTTGGCACCGATAAAATTGGTGCCATTGTCACTTCTAATTCGCTTTGGTATTCCTCGCCGATTGACAAAATTACGGATGCACAGAATGCAAGCGTCTGTTGACAAGTCAGCTGCTAGTTCAAGGTGAACGGCTCTCACAGTCAGGCAGGTAAACAGGGCAACCCAACGTTTTTCCTTTCGACGTCCTATTGTCACATTCACTGGGCCAAAATAGTCCAATCCTGTAAAACTAAATGGCCTCAAGAAGGGAGTGAGTCGGTCCTCGGGCAACTGCCCCATCAACGGCGGCAAAGGGCAAGCAGATCTTATCCTGCAAAATGAGCACCGACCTCTTTCTTTTTTGATTGCAGATCGTAGACTGGGGATCCAAAATGTTTGTCGTATTTCGTTAGTGACCGTATCGTCGTTTTGATGACACAAACGGCGATGAAAATGAGCTATTATCAGATTTGTCAATTGGTGGTCCTTTGGCAATATGATGGGTCGTCTCGAAGAAAACGGAAGCGTGGTGGCAGCGTCAACGCGTCCGTATACTCGTAACAAGCCATCATCATCCAGATATGGAGTTAGCTTATAGATAGAACTCGATTTCTCAACTTGCTGATTGCAACTCAATTGGCATATTTCTTGGGCGAAAACATCTTTTTGCGCAATCCCACAAAGTACTCGTTCGGCTTCTTCGAATTCTAAGGCAGACAATTCTCCCTTTTCTGTTGTTTGGCGACGACAGGATTTGACAAACCGAATTAACCAGGCTGCCGTTCTTTTTAATATCAAATATTTCGAGAATCTAGAGAAATCAAAGATTGGCGTACTCACTTTGGCGTGCAGAACGTATTTCGGTCTCATTTCTTCTCGGCAGACATAGCTAGAGATATCGTCTGGTTGGGACGGCCATTGATCTTCGGGCAACTTGAGGAAAGGAGCACCTACTATCCATTTATTATCGGCTCGGAATACTGGTGGATATCGTGCTCGTGTTGCATTTTCTTCCCTCAATGATGTCTTTGCTGACACGAGAGAAATTTAACTTAAACAAGAACACATCCTCACCTGGGTCCCAGCACATTCCCAAGACTTTCTCCACTGCGGCTTCAATATTCATGGTAACAATTTGTCTCTGTTGTTCTTTATTATCTGAATGATGTATATTTTTTAGAACCTCTTCAGAATTTGATGTAAAATTTCGCAGCTCGAATCCACCGCTTCTATGAATGGCTACTACAGCGTTAGTGACCTCGACCGCTTCTGCAACATCATTGAAACTTTCTACGTAGTCGTCTACGTAATGATGATCTGTGATTGCCATTACAGCCCTTGGATATTCTTTGATGAATCTTTTTGCATTTAAGTTTTTGACATACATAATTTGCCGAACACGGCGAGCAGGTGGCACCAAATGTCATTGAATGCATACTATAAACACCAATCGGCTGGTCTTCGAACTCTCGCCAAAGAAATCGCTGAGAATTTTGATCTTCAGGCTGGATCATCACCTGATGAAACATTTCTTTAATGTCACCAGTCACTGCAATACGTCTCATTCGAAAATTGTAGAGAATTGCCATTAATGGCTTCAAATCATCTGGGCCCTTCAATAAGAAAGAATTTAGGCTAACGTCATCCACTTTTGCAGCCGCATCGAATACCAAGTGAAGCTTTTCTGGTTTGTTCGGATTTTTCACTCCGAAATGCGGAAGGTACCAGGTCCTTGGAGTGATTGTTTTGGCTTCATCGTATGAAAAATCTTTGGCGTATTCTTTTGGACATAACTTGAAATAATAAATCGGTACTTATCGGCAAATTCTGGTTCTCTTCGAAATTTATTTTCCAGGCTGAATAATCTTCGACGAGCCATGTCGTAGCTCGGAGGGAGGATAATTTGGTTCTGCTTCCACAAAAGTCCTGTCTGATATCGATCGTTTTTCTTCTTGGTGGTGTCCAGTAGAATCTCAAGTGCTCTCTTGTCATCTTCAGAGATCAACCTTTCTTTCGGTTTTTTCACTCCGAAGTTCTCGATGCAGAAGTACTCATCAACCATACGTGTCAATTTAGATTCTTCATCATGACAGTTTTGGTCGCCATGCAAAACAAGAACTCTTGTAGAAAGTTTCGCCATTGTTTTTGTCCTACCGTACACCACGTATCCAAGTTTAGTCTCGGTAACAATCGGTCCGATTTTATTGGACCCAATTGTTCGTATTGGGGCTCCCAGGTGACAGTTGTCTAGCCCAATCAAAATTTGTGGACTTGCATCATTATATTCGACGGCTGGGAAGCGAGATAATATATCAATCGCATGGTCATGGTCCAATAAATCTGCTTTGGTAAGCGTCTGAGTCGGCAAACTCAATTCATTAACGGTGTGTGCTGCTTCCATCTTATACCTCTCAGCACCATCAACGTCTGCGCTAATATGCAAGTCAACAACAAAGGATTCGTTTGTAAACGATTCTTGACCAAACCATTGAAGTTTAAGATCTGTCTTTCGCCCCTTCAAACGCAAATTATCAGCCAGCGCAGCGCTCATTATGGTCACAGATGATCCTTCATCAAGAAGAGCATATGTTCGCAGCACTACACCATTACCATAAAGTCGAACTGGTAGTACTCGAAATAGAATTTTGTTGTCTTTTCCCTTGCTGCAACTCAAAATATTTTTCTCAACTAATGGTACCACGGCGGCGGCATTGGCTTGAAATGTCAAGATTCCTGATGCTTCTCTGTCCTCATGCAACGATGGATGATGATTCTTTTCACATTTATGCTTTCCACAAGCCTTTTTCGTTTTGCAGAAACGTACGGAGTGACCATATTTAACAAAAACACAGCCTTTGCTTCTTCACATAATTCCATTTGGTTGTAGCATCTTGTTGGTTGTAGGAAGGACACTCTGAGAGTAAATGTTTTGCTTTCTTACATAGGCGGCAAGTTTGATTTGGTTTGACTGTTGGTACCTTTTGTTCTACGGCATAGAGAACGTTTCTTTGATTTGGCTTTTGTCCGGATTTAGGCTGAGGCTGTGGGCAAACTGGGGTAACCAAACATATTAATCTTGCTGTGCCAGTCAGCCACTGTTCAAAATGTCTTATTGTTGGATAGGGTTGGTAACAGATGCTTCTCTGAACCCACTCCAACTTCTTGCTCATAGGAAGTTTGCTAATGAGCTCGTCGAGGATTGTAGGGTTGGCTAGCTGTGACGTCATTCCACTTGCTTCTAGAAAAGTGGCCAGATTCTGGACTTTGGTTGCAAATGGTATCAAAAATTCCAATTTGTCTTCTGGAATCGGATTTATTTCACTGGCTTTGAGTAACTGGCTTCGTAACAATATATCTGGGCGACCAAATCGAAATTCTAGAGCTGCCATGGCTTGATTTATATTGCTCGGGTGGATAAGCATAGCTTCGACGACTTCTCTGGCAGACCCTTTTAGGGCTTTCTGCAGACGCAATAAATTATCTACATTTGTATAATTATACATGGCAGTAGAATCTCGAAAGGATGTTGAAAACAACGGCCAGTCCTCAGGCCTCCCAGTGAATTCAGGCAGATCACGTAACTTACGGCCGGCTGCGGTCTGATATGAATACAAATTGGTATCGGCACCTGCACTGTATGGTGTCGGCATTTGCGGTGCTACTGTTGGTGGTGCTTCAATTTGATTCGAGTTGAAAGACTGGAATCCAAACAACGGTGGCAAGAACGATGGCACTTGAGGAACACTTATTGGTGTTAAATGGGTTCCACTATTATAACCTGGCGGACGTGGTGGCACAGACGGTTGTGATTGCATGTAAGAAATTCCACACCATGAGCTGGGCATGTACTGTGACAATTCGAATCCAGTGGACATATTGCCAGCAGAAGTAGCTGTCACCGTGTTTGTGGCAGAGTCTAATTGTACACTGGAAGACACAACTGAAGAACTTGTACATCGGCCAGTAACATCTGAAGTAGTTACGATGGCACTGTGATGTTGCGTGGCTAGAACTTCTTGCAGACGAAGTTTTTCTTCCTTTTCAGTGGCTGCTGTAGACAACGCTGTTTGAAGTTGCAAGCGCATTTCATCCAACTGCTTTTGGATTTCTTCCATAGCTGTCGATTTACAACTCTTATCGACGATTGTCTTGTCCAACTCTGTGTCACTTCCACTTTCCATAATATGCTCGTCAGAGGAAGACTCGTCGTGAACAGACTTATTTGGGTTCAGTCTGGAAATTTGGCGTCGGCCGATGACTTTCTTTTCCATGGAGTTCTATGGCTATATTGTTCGCTGGCTGCGAAATCTCTGGCTGAGAATAATTTATGGGACAAGGGCTTCCAATCCCAATGGCAATATTCTTAAAAATAAGAATAAAATTTGTAGGCAAACACCAGGCCAAGAGCATTGATTGCAAAGAAATATAACAACTTTCGTATATTTTGAAGTTTGGATGTTTATTCTCTGTTCAAAAACAAATAAATAACAAGTGTTTTAAAAAAGTAAAATAAATTTCTTACTATTTTTAGCAAATTTCGGTAGGCCGCTTCTGCTCCGGTCGGCGTTCATACAAAATGTGCAAATTATGCTAAGCGAAAGTAGTGCCACGTAAAACTACACAATAAAAGATGTATTCCTAAATTGTAGGCGCGCTCAAATTTATCTGACAATTGAAAAGATCTGTTTGACCGACCGAAACAGAACTACCTTCCGAACCATAATGATCTGTTTTCATTGACGTTGTTCGATTATTTAACACTCCACCCCCCGTGAGGCACCCGGTCCCATCGCAGCCTCACAATCAACCCTTAGTACAGCCAGCTTAACCGCCGGCCTCCGAAGAACTCCCGTTGACGTTTGAATCTCAGCTGAACGGACCTGATCATCTGGTCCAACAAAAACTTTTAAGATTCTTCCTCGCACCCATTGACTTCCCGGAAGGTTCTCATCGCAGACGAGGACCAGGTCTCCTACTTGAAGATTTGGGACTTTGACGAACCACTTACTTCTTTTTGTTAGTTCTGGAAGATATTCCTTGATCCATCGATGCCAAAAGCGATCCTTAATCTGCTGACTTATTCGCCATTGCTTTCGGAGGCAGAGAGCTCTTTCATTGATGTGTCCAGGCGACTGCGTTGAGTTCGCTCCACCAATCAAGAAATGATTCGGCGTTAATGGCTCCGCATCTTCGGTTGCCACAGGAAGGTGTGTAAGGGGGCGGCTGTTGACTATGTTTTCTGCTTCAATAAGAGCACTTACTAATGTCTCGGGTTTAGGCGCAAGTTCATTGAGTGTGAATGACAAAACTCTCTTCACTGACCGGACAAGTCTCTCCCAACATCCTCCGGCATGTGGGTTGGAAGGGCAGTTGAAGATCCATTCAATCCCTTTTGCGGAGAGTTCTGCTTTGATGGCATTATTATCGAAAACATCAGCTGTCAAAAGTTCTTTCTTGGCACCGATAAAATTGGTGCCATTGTCACTTCTAATTCGCTTTGGTATTCCTCGCCGATTGACAAAATTACGGATGCACAGAATGCAAGCGTCTGTTGACAAGTCAGCTGCTAGTTCAAGGTGAACGGCTCTTACAGTCAGGCAGGTAAACAGGGCAACCCAACGTTTTTCCTTTCGACGTCCTATTGTCACATTCACTGGGCCAAAATAGTCCAATCCTGTAAAACTAAATGGCCTCAAGAAGGGAGTGAGTCGGTCCTCGGGCAACTGCCCCATCAACGGCGGCAAAGGGCAAGCAGATCTTATCCTGCAAAATGAGCACCGACCTCTTTCTTTTTTGATTGCAGATCGTAGACTGGGGATCCAAAATGTTTGTCGTATTTCGTTAGTGACCGTATCGTCGTTTTGATGACACAAACGGCGATGAAAATGAGCTATTATCAGATTTGTCAATTGGTGGTCCTTTGGCAATATGATGGGTCGTCTCGAAGAAAACGGAAGCGTGGTGGCAGCGTCAACGCGTCCGTATACTCGTAACAAGCCATCATCATCCAGATATGGAGTTAGCTTATAGATAGAACTCGATTTCTCAACTTGCTGATTGCAACTCAATTGGCATATTTCTTGGGCGAAAACATCTTTTTGCGCAATCCCACAAAGTACTCGTTCGGCTTCTTCGAGTTCTAAGGCAGACAATTCTCCCTTTTCTGTTGTTTGGCGACGACAGGATTTGACAAACCGAATTAACCAGGCTGCCGTTCTTTTTAATATCAAATATTTCGAGAATCTAGAGAAATCAAAGATTGGCGTACTCACTTTGGCGTGCAGAACGTATTTCGGTCTCATTTCTTCTCGGCAGACATAGCTAGAGATATCGTCTGGTTGGGACGGCCATTGATCTTCGGGCAACTTGAGGAAAGGAGCACCTACTATCCATTTATTATCGGCTCGGAATACTGGTGGATATCGTGCTCGTGTTGCTTCGTCAGCTGAATTCATCTTAGTCGGGGTCAAACGCCATTGTCCAACCTTGCTACTGTCCAATATTTCGGCAACTCGAAACCCAACAAATTGTTTATGATGACGCGGATCAGAACGAAGCCAGCTTAGCACTGTTTTTGAATCACTCCAAAAAACTCGTTCGTCTGGTTTCAGGTGATGGCATTCCAAAATAGAGTCACACAATCTGATTCCCAAAACTGCAGCTGATAATTCTAGGCGTGGGATGGACATCAACTTTTTCGGAGCGCATCTTGTGTTACCACAAATAAACGTGACACATACTTCCTCGTTGTACTCAACCCGCATATATACTGCTGCACTGAACGCCTCTTCACTGGCATCGACGAACGTGTGAAGAACAATACTGCTGGCGGCCGATAATGAAACGTGGTAACATCTCGGAACCCTAAGCTTCATCACGTTATGAAGTTCCGCTCTCCATAGGTTCCATTTCTGGAAAATTTCATCGGGGATCGGCTGATCCCATTCAGTACCATATCTTCATACTGACTGCAACAACAATTTGGCGTGAATAACAAAATTAGCTATCATGCCGAACGGATCAAATACTGACATCGTAACGCTTAAAAGTTCTCTCTTAGTTGGGCATTTTCTTCCCTCAATGATGTCTTTGCTGACACGAGAGAAATTTAACTTAAACAAGAACACATCCTCACCTGGGTCCCAGCACATTCCCAAGACTTTCTCCACTGCGGCTTCAATATTCATGGTAACAATTTGTCTCTGTTGTTCTTTATTATCTGAATGATGTATATTTTTTAGAACCTCTTCAGAATTTGATGTAAAATTTCGCAGCTCGAATCCACCGCTTCTATGAATGGCTACTACAGCGTTAGTGACCTCGACCGCTTCTGCAACATCATTGAAACTTTCTACGTAGTCGTCTACGTAATGATGATCTGTGATTGCCATTACAGCCCTTGGATATTCTTTGATGAATCTTTTTGCATTTAAGTTTTTGACATACATAATTTGCCGAACACGGCGAGCAGGTGGCACCAAATGTCATTGAATGCATACTATAAACACCAATCGGCTGGTCTTCGAACTCTCGCCAAAGAAATCGCTGAGAATTTTGATCTTCAGGCTGGATCATCACCTGATGAAACATTTCTTTAATGTCACCAGTCACTGCAATACGTCTCATTCGAAAATTGTAGAAAATTGCCATTAATGGCTTCAAATCATCTGGGCCCTTCAATAAGAAAGAATTTAGGCTAACGTCATCCACTTTTGCAGCCGCATCGAATACCAAGCGAAGCTTTTCTGGTTTGTTCGGATTTTTCACTCCGAAATGCGGAAGGTACCAGGTCCTTGGAGTGATTGTTTTGGCTTCATCGTATGAAAAATCTTTGGCGTATCCTTTTTGGACATAACTTGAAATAATAAATCGGTACTTATCGGCAAATTCTGGTTCTCTTCGAAATTTATTTTCCAGGCTGAATAATCTTCGACGAGCCATGTCGTAGCTCGGAGGGAGGATAATTTGGTTCTGCTTCCACAAAAGTCCTGTCTGATATCGATCGTTTTTCTTCTTGGTGGTGTCCAGTAGAATCTCAAGTGCTCTCTTGTCATCTTCAGAGATCAACCTTTCTTTCGGTTTTTTCACTCCGAAGTTCTCGATGCAGAAGTACTCATCAACCATACGTGTCAATTTAGATTCTTCATCATGACAGTTTTGGTCGCCATGCAAAACAAGAACTCTTGTAGAAAGTTTCGCCATTGTTTTTGTCCTACCGTACACCACGTATCCAAGTTTAGTCTCGGTAACAATCGGTCCGATTTTATTGGACCCAATTGTTCGTATTGGGGCTCCCAGGTGACAGTTGTCTAGCCCAATCAAAATTTGTGGACTTGCATCATTATATTCGACGGCTGGGAAGCGAGATAATATATCAATCGCATGGTCATGGTCCAATAAATCTGCTTTGGTAAGCGTCTGAGTCGGCAAACTCAATTCATTAACGGTGTGTGCTGCTTCCATCTTATACCTCTCAGCACCATCAACGTCTGCGCTAATATGCAAGTCAACAACAAAGGATTCGTTTGTAAACGATTCTTGACCAAACCATTGAAGTTTAAGATCTGTCTTTCGCCCCTTCAAACGCAAATTATCAGCCAGCGCAGCGCTCATTATGGTCACAGATGATCCTTCATCAAGAAGAGCATATGTTCGCAGCACTACACCATTACCATAAAGTCGAACTGGTAGTACTCGAAATAGAATTTTGTTGTCTTTTCCCTTGCTGCAACTCAAAATATTTTTCTCAACTAATGGTACCACGGCGGCGGCATTGGCTTGAAATGTCAAGATTCCTGATGCTTCTCTGTCCTCATGCAACGATGGATGATGATTCTTTTCACATTTATGCTTTCCACAAGCCTTTTTCGTTTTGCAGAAACGTACGGAGTGACCATATTTAACAAAAACACAGCCTTTGCTTCTTCACATAATTCCATTTGGTTGTAGCATCTTGTTGGTTGTAGGAAGGACACTCTGAGAGTAAATGTTTTGCTTTCTTACATAGGCGGCAAGTTTGATTTGGTTTGACTGTTGGCACCTTTTGTTCTACGGCATAGAGAACGTTTCTTTGATTTGGCTTTTGTCCGGATTTAGGCTGAGGCTGTGGGCAAACTGGGGTAACCAAACATATTAATCTTGCTGTGCCAGTCAGCCACTGTTCAAAATGTCTTATTGTTGGATAGGGTTGGTAACAGATGCTTCTCTGAACCCACTCCAACTTCTTGCTCATAGGAAGTTTGCTAATGAGCTCGTCGAGGATTGTAGGGTTGGCTAGCTGTGACGTCATTCCACTTGCTTCTAGAAAAGTGGCCAGATTCTGGACTTTGGTTGCAAATGGTATCAAAAATTCCAATTTGTCTTCTGGAATCGGATTTATTTCACTGGCTTTGAGTAACTGGCTTCGTAACAATATATCTGGGCGACCAAATCGAAATTCTAGAGCTGCCATGGCTTGATTTATATTGCTCGGGTGGATAAGCATAGCTTCGACGACTTCTCTGGCAGACCCTTTTAGGGCTTTCTGCAGACGCAATAAATTATCTACATTTGTATAATTATACATGGCAGTAGAATCTCGAAAGGATGTTGAAAACAACGGCCAGTCCTCAGGCCTCCCAGTGAATTCAGGCAGATCACGTAACTTACGGCCGGCTGCGGTCTGATATGAATACAAATTGGTATCGGCACCTGCACTGTATGGTGTCGGCATTTGCGGTGCTACTGTTGGTGGTGCTTCAATTTGATTCGAGTTGAAAGACTGGAATCCAAACAACGGTGGCAAGAACGATGGCACTTGAGGAACACTTATTGGTGTTAAATGGGTTCCACTATTATAACCTGGCGGACGTGGTGGCACAGACGGTTGTGATTGCATGTAAGAAATTCCACACCATGAGCTGGGCATGTACTGTGACAATTCGAATCCAGTGGACATATTGCCAGCAGAAGTAGCTGTCACCGTGTTTGTGGCAGAGTCTAATTGTACACTGGAAGACACAACTGAAGAACTTGTACATCGGCCAGTAACATCTGAAGTAGTTACGATGGCACTGTGATGTTGCGTGGCTAGAACTTCTTGCAGACGAAGTTTTTCTTCCTTTTCAGTGGCTGCTGTAGACAACGCTGTTTGAAGTTGCAAGCGCATTTCATCCAACTGCTTTTGGATTTCTTCCATAGCTGTCGATTTACAACTCTTATCGACGATTGTCTTGTCCAACTCTGTGTCACTTCCACTTTCCATAATATGCTCGTCAGAGGAAGACTCGTCGTGAACAGACTTATTTGGGTTCAGTCTGGAACTTTGGCGTCGGCCGATGACTTTCTTTTCCATGGAGTTCTATGGCTATATTGTTCGCTGGCCGCGAAATCTCTGGCTGAGAATAATTTATGGGACAAGGGCTTCCAATCCCAATGGCAATATTCTTAAAAATAAGAATAAAATTTGTAGGCAAACACCAGGCCAAGAGCATTGATTGCAAAGAAATATAACAACTTTCGTATATTTTGAAGTTTGGATGTTTATTCTCTGTTCAAAAACAAATAAATAACAAGTGTTTTAAAAAAGTAAAATAAATTTCTTACTATTTTTAGCAAATTTCGGTAGGCCGCTTCTGCTCCGGTCGGCGTTCATACAAAAAGTGCAAATTATGCTAAGCGAAAGTAGTGCCACGTAAAACTACACAATAAAAGATGTATTCCTAAATTGTAGGCGCGCTCAAATTTATCTGACAATTGAAAAGATCTGTTTGACCGACCGAAGCAGAACTACCTTCCGAACCATAAAGATCTGTTTTCATTAACGTTGTTCGATTATTTAACAAATCCTCTTCCAGTATATATTACTTTTGAAAAATTTGTTTTGTTAAATAAAAGACCTTTTTTAATACCATTGGTTCCAATGGACCATATAACTGAGATGAGAAATGAAAAAATAACAATAATAATAACAATAGGGTGGTTCTTAAGGTACAGGTAGAAAACGTGCATTGTATATGGAACCTATAGTACTATCATCAAGATAGTTTTTGTGTTGTGTGCTGTGGTCGTTTGAGGGCGCACTTGTATATACACAGAAACAGCAACCAAAAAATTAGTAAAGCGCCATTCATATGAGCTGCGACCTGCGTCTGCGAATTGCAAATGGTCGCAGAATTTGACATTTCATTCATATGAGTGGTTGCAGACAGCTGTGAACCAGACAACACAAAAGAAGGCAAAGAACTTTTTTTGAGGTTAAACTCGTGGGAATAATTTGTTCCCAGCTCTGTGGAATGCGTCTTGGTTTTGTGGACTGCGAATTCACATTTGTAAGTTCGCAGGTCGCAGTTGTTGGTCGCATGGAATATATTGAATTGTGTTTTATTTGCAGTTTTGAAATATGGAAGTTATAAGGGGAGAGAGAGAGAGAGAGAAGACTGGGTTTGTTCGCGGCTCAAGATTTAGGACCAGATGACGTTTGGCCGGCCGCAGTGCTGTCGATTCTCGCTGTCAATCGGATGTTTAGCTGACATTACCTCCTCTTAGGACAGAACTATGAAGGAAGAAAGGAAAAAGGTTGACAGGAAAGAAGTAGGGCAAGGGAGAAATAGTGAGAAGGATCAGAAAAAAAGAAAGAAGAAAAAGATAGAAAAATGACGACGTAACCGGAAAAGATAGGAACGGACACGACCTAAGGAGAGGGAGAGAAAAGGCACACGATGTCCGCTGCGGGGGTCGCGGCATGCTTGCTCGGCACGGCTATGACTCGCCGGTTGGTGGGGGGGGATCTTGCCCCCACAGACGGACTCCTCCATTTTCAAAAACATAAATCATGCCTGAAATGATGTTAATATATAATACGATACCACCACCTTTTGAGTTCACCACACTCGAGGCTGCTGGTGACGGTGCAGCTGGGCCTGAAAATTCCCACCCCTCCATGGAATCCGGTAGGCCGCTCTCAGATCCGGATTCCCCTTTGTTGGATTCCTTCAGTTCACCACTCAATCGATATTGGTCATACTTAACGTCCCTTGCCCCAGCTTACCTTTATCACCCCCTCGGAATCCTTTCTACTCCGCCATCGAGCTATCGGCCCGATCGCAAAAAGAACACCAGATTTCTTTTCTCAACATATATACACCGAAAATTTCCTAACCTTTATTCATTCAAATTTTACAAACGATTGACCGGTAATAAACATACCAAATTTCGCTAATAATGTAGTTATACACAAATTGATAAATTACTTGCTTTTAGAAAATTAAAAATTGATCAAAAAAAATAGAAAGAAAAATAAGTTTTAACATTAAAATAAATACCAAAAAGAAACAAGGGCCGTTTGACAAAAAAAACTGGAAAATCAACCGGTTTCCTTGGCGGCAACCCTCCCCACCGTCTCGCAACTACGTGCCAGGCGTATCAGTTCACGCCGCTAAAACCCAAACGTAAAACCCTTTTACCTTCCTAAAGATAGAGCTCTATTTGAAGGGGTACTAAAAGGGGCAAAATCTTGCTCCACCGGACGAGACGTGGACAGAACTCCACCACGGAGTCTTACCCTTATTGCCGGTGTCGGATTTTTCCAAAATCTTTTGGCGGCACTTTCACAAATATTAAGAAAAAAACTATTAACGTTGGTCTGTATCTTCAAGGTGATTTCAAAATTTTAAAATTAGTTCGGTATGAAATGAACAAAGGTTCACATATATATACATATATAAAAAAAAAACTATAATCATGAACTCTGGAACTGCTACCAAGTGTAATCTCGCAAGACGACTTGACCAGGATCTTGCCTCCTGTCTTTCCGTCGTCGTCGTACCGGTGACCGGCTAGTTCGGCCAATTTTATGGGCGCTGAGTCGGCACTGGTTAAAGACGGAATACTAAGCGTTTTTTTTTTTTTAATCAAAAAAAAAGAAAGCCAAAAAAAAAACTGAAAAATTACAGAAAGGGGTGACGCCTATTTAGCTCCCGCTGAAATTGTTAAATAAATGGTTCGATCAATACCTATCGTCCCTAAAACTCTCTTACAACCACGGTCTTACTTGGCACCCGGAGACTCACGGGCTTATGCTCAACCTGCTAGTGCCGGCTTTGGCAATGGCCAAGGATTCTGCCACAGATTCTATCAGAGTATTTTTTGCCAGCAATATCACCCTGGAGCGTAGCAAAAGTAAAAAAAAAACGTTGGGCATTAGTTCCTGTACATTTACTGATACACCAATAATTTTGTTTCGGAACTATAACAAATAAAATAAAAGAAACTCACCCTTTCACAAAAAAAATTACTAAAATTTCCAAATAAGGAACACAATTAGTTTTTGCGTTTACACTTATAATTTAACTCAACTGCACGCACTGGTACTCTACTACCGAAGTATATGTCAGAGGTTTTTTTGCACTGTCTACACATGCGGTTGAACTTCAAATGTCCCTGTCGATCATTTACAACCTCCTTCTAACCTACATTCCCCGATGCACTTTTGTTGGCGCCCGTAGAATGCAAGTCATGCACTCGGCCATTTTTAGCTAATGCTCTTAGCCTAGTTTTAAGCCGTCAAGTAAGGGATACGTTCTTTTTTTTTTTTTTAAGCTATTGTCAATGAAATTACCGTCAATGATATTACCTGCCTATTCGGAGTTCGTTTCAAAATTTTTTTTCGTTTCTTTTCTTTTCTTTTCTTTTTTTTTGACAAGGCAATTATCTACCAATAATATGTATTTAACATTTAGATGTCATCATTAATTTCCTTTATTTTTGCTTTTGCTTTTTCTTTGCTACCCTCACTTTAATTGTATCATATATTCTTATTTATTTTCTTTGTACTCTTATTGTAGTTAAGATAGTGCTTAAGTTTCGCTTATTTATATAAGTAATGTTAATCAAAAAAAAATAAATTTTGCATGTACGCAACAACAAAACCACCAATTGTTTTGATTTGCAAAAATAGACAACAAAAATAACAAATCATGACGACACTCGCGACGCCACTTTAATTACCTCAGAACTTTCATAACTCTAATGTAATCCTGCCCTTTCATGGAAATATTTACATCCCACTCTTCTTCCAGTCATTTCTCGTCCACCTTCCAGGAAGCCGTTCCAGTCATTCCAATTTTACGTTCATTCATTTTATTTTTTACTATCTTTACTTCCGCTTACTATGTAGAACGTCAGCCATTGATGAAGCATGAATGGCAATGGACCCACTGCCACCACCAAGCAAGAAACCTACAACATAAAATAGGCCAGACGACCACGAATACGGTAGTCAGAACAAAATCGTAAGTTTTCAATCCTTAATTTTTCTTGTAATCCATCTACAAATAATTATTTTTATTTCGATTCCCAGGTTCTCAAAGGAAACCAAGGTGACGACCCTAGTTCTGCATCTGCAGCAAGAAACAAAATCGTAAGCATGAGTACCTACATATCTGTATATTTATTGTTCTCACATTTAGATGCATATTTCGTTTTCTTTTCAGGAACATCCTTTTCGCGCCGTTCGACGCCTTAGCTGCCGAACCCGCAGCCGTAACAAATCAAATAAAAAAATTGAATTTTCAACAATTTGTCGTGTTTGCATGCAGCCTATTTCTTTGGAGTACATAGATTTAGATACTCCATTCAATGAAACAATCTACTTCGGATGTTTTAACTACTGTACTCAATTGGAAGCCAAAGCTAGTGACAAATTACCCAAAGACCATTTGTCTTTCGTGTGCCAACTTATTACAGATGTCCTATGATCCCATTAACGCGGCTACGGAAGCTGATACAAAATCAAAAACACAAAATTTATATAGGTATATTTTACCAAAAGAAGATTAACGGCCAAATAAAAATGAAGAACTAAATTCGACTAATGCTAATGATAAATTCGAGAATGAATTCGTTGCTGAAAATGAGCAGATTATTGATTCCTGCCGAACCCGCAGCCGTAACAAACCACCGCCGCGGAGTCGAGGTCATATCGAGGCACCGGGACGATGGCTAGGCTGGTGTCTTATTTCACTTGGCCTGTGGGGAAGAACCCACACCATACCGCAAAGCCGGGCCATTCCTACCTTTGTCCTGTAACAGGTATGTTCTTTTTTTTGCATTTTTTTTTTGCATCTTATTTACTTGACTGGGTTATACATAGTCATCATCATATTCGTGCTCATCCTGAACAAAAAAAACAACGTCATCATTAGCATCACCATTATCCTCATCTTCGTGCTCATGCTGAACCACAACAACAACCACGTCCCTCATTGTCATCGTTGGATCCTCGTAAAAGAAGACAACATTTTTAATCGTCTGAATCCAGGAATAATATGGACAACAACGTCCGTCATTTTCATCGTCTGTCCGGGATAGATCCAGGTACTCTTAGTGATAAGCTATCGAGTCATATGTATATTATTATTATATAGTTTATTATATAGGAATATTATATAGTTTTAAATTTTTTTATTCCTAAAATTTTTTGTGTGTGCCGCGTTGCTTTTACTTATAGTCCGGGAATTCATGTGTCCATAAATAACTTCTGTAGGCGAGGTAAAATTATAATTATCCGAACGTCTTATTTGTTGGCTATTACCATATTTTGGTTGCGTTTGAGTTGGAATGAAGGGTAACTCGGAGTCATTCTTCAAATGTTCGAATGGGTTAATTAGCTAATTGCCTGATATATACATATTTTTATATATTGTCTATTTTGTTAGATCAAATACTCTGCATTGCTTTTCCTTTTCTACCTGTGACCTGAGGTTGAGGCAGTGTAGACAAGCATTTTCCTTTTTTTTTTTTTTGTTTTTCGAGTGGTATTGTAAAATTATTTAAAATAATTTATCTATACAAAAGTTGGACGGACTCAAAACAAAATATCACAGATCGGGACTTAACTACTTAAAATTAAATAAGAAAAAAAATATCACAGATCGAGCATTGGTCAAAGGGTACGGATGCCTGGACCATATCACAGCTTTTATTATTTTTGAAAGTGTGATTGCACGATTTACGGATGGATTCTTGCATTCGATGAAAAAATTTTAAGATTTTGTATTTGGGTTCTATGTTTGAATACTGATTCGTGGGACGAATTTATTAATAAAAAAAAATTTTCCGACTGAAAACTTGTGAAGAGTTATCTTGTTTTCTTATTTTCTTTTTATTTGTTCGTTTACGAACTGGGTTTTGTGGTCATTTAGCAACTCGAGAACCCATCGGGTTTTTTTTTTTTTTTTTTCTTTATTCAGTTATCCCGATCGGGATTCTCTTATTCTATTCAGTCTTTTAAATGTTTGTTATCCTCACATTAGCTGGGTTCTTACAAGTTTAATCAATCTTTTAAATTTATCGTCTTGATATCACAGTTGTTCTTATCCTAGTCAGTCTTTATAAAATGTTTTAACTCGTATCACAGATGTTGCTTCTTATTCTAGTCAGTCCTTATAAAATTTTTTTGTTATCCTAACATAAGTTGGATTCTTACGAGTCTAATCAGTCTTTTAACTCTATCGTCTTCATATCACAGTTGTTCTTATCCTAGTCAGTCTTTATAAAAATTTTTATCTCGTATCACAGATCAGCACTTAAATATAACTTAACGCTAAACTTAAAGCTAATCAGGTACGGTGATGGATATTTTTGTCGATCAGTACAGGTACATATGGAGATCAGTCTGGACGCACATCGTCGTTATCACAGACTTTAATTAATTTCTCTATTGCATGGTGT
This sequence comes from Syrphus vitripennis, assembly GCA_958431115.1. Taxonomy (NCBI): domain Eukaryota; kingdom Metazoa; phylum Arthropoda; class Insecta; order Diptera; family Syrphidae; genus Syrphus; species Syrphus vitripennis. The sequence goes on along the minus strand of OY288110.1, from coordinate 43,248,381 downwards.
TTATTGCACATTGCTTTAAGCTACGTTATGTTTATAATGTATGACTAGTGACAGGATAAGGTACAGTTTTAAAGATGTGTTAAAAGAAAACTTTTCTGACTAGAGTTGGCTATGTGCCGAAGAGAATTAAACATGAATGCGCAACAACAGGATAAAGTTATTGCTTCATATCTTTCGCATGAAAGATACCAATGCTTTTCCCTGCTAGGTTCTCTAATTCGTATAGGTTTTTACCTACAGCTTTGACTACACGACACTTAATGAATTTTGGACACAACTTGGCTGACAATAGTTTTGACGAATCACTTAATATAAAATTACGTTTGAAGACTTCTTGTCCAGGAAGATATTTTACGTTTCTGGAACGGAAGTTATAATTTTTCGCGGTTCTTTCGTTTCCTTTCAAAATATTTTCTTTTAATTTTTCGCGGATGATTTGCAACCTGGCTTGTCTTGGTAGTGTCGACACTTCTCCATCGGCTAAGTTATTTAACTTGTTCGCGAGTTCATAGCTGGAGCCATGCATCATCATGTTCATTCCGAACAACGCGTAGTATGGTGTAGTACCAGTAGCCGAGTGTACCGAGCTTCTCAGAGCCGCCGCTATCTCGCTTAAGTGGTTATCCCAATCTCGCTGATCGGTTTGTAGATAAGAACGAATGGCTGACAGCAAGGTTCTATTGACTCGTTCGGAGGCATTTGATTGTGGCGCATAATTGGCTGTCTTGAAATGTCTTATTCCGTAAGTAGTCAAAAGATTTTGAAACTCTTTTGAAAGGAATTGTTTGCCATTGTCCGAATGGATTAGTTGAGGCACACCATAGGTATTAAACAGTTCATCACGCAAGAAGCAGACTACACTTGAAGCTTTTGCTGCACGCAAAGGTTTCAAGAACACAAACTTGGACAGGTGGTCGAGGACAACAAATACATACGCGTTACCATTTTTGGAACGCGGATAAGGACCTATAAAATCTATGTATAGTTTTTGGAAAGGTCTATCGGTAGAATAATTACTAGTAATTGGTGGACGTGACACTAAATTGGAAGCTTTTGACTCTTTACATATTTTACAATTAGATATATATTGTCGAACTTGAATGGTCATGTTTGGCCAATAGAAAAATTGTCGAATTCGATGTAACGTTTTTGCTATGCCCCCGTGTGATGATCGTGGTGGATCATGAGCTTTTTCAATTAGCTCTTGTGTTAGATGTGTCGGGACCCACAAACACCATTGATGTTCGTTTAGGACATCACTATCCGTTGTTGTGAAACAACGCTTGTAGATGAACCCATCAACGATTTTTAAATCTGGAAGTTCTTTGTGTTGCTGTTGAATTGTTTTCCTGAGTTCAACATACTCATCGGACTTAAACTCTTCGGAATCCAAGTCTATCAACGGAGTTACTTGTTCCAACGAAACTGCATCTAAGTGTGCCCGAGAAAGCGTGTCTGGCACAACGTTTAGTGATCCTTTGCGGTGCTCTATGTTGAAGGCATATGCTTGGAGTTCTAAACTCCACCTAGCTAGACGACCACTTAGATCCTTCATGGTCATAAGCCACTTCAGGCTGGAGTGATCGGTTATGATCGTGAAGTTCATACCTTCAACATAGGGCCTAAATCGTTTCACCGCCATCACCGCTGCCATGCATTCCTTCTCGGTCACTGTATAGTTCTTTTGGCAAGCATTCAGCTTCTGCGAGAAGTATGATATGGGCAGTTCGCCTTCATCTTCATTTTTCTGGAACAGAACTGCACCTATTCCAGAATCGGAGGCGTCGCACTGGACGAAAAATGGTTTCTTAAAATCGGGGTGCGTTAGCACCGGGGCTGAAGTTAACGTTTTCTTAAGTGTTTCGAATGCTGCTCGGGCTTCTTCAGTCATTACGAACTTTACTTTTGACTTTTTCAGGGTATCCGTTAAAGGTGCTGTTAGTGTGGAAAAATCTTTCACAAACCGCCTGTACCATCCCGCTAGGCCTAAAAATCTTCTAACTTGCCGGGGATTCTTCGGAATAGGGAAATTGGCTACTGCTTCTACCTTTTCGGGATCCGTTTTTAATTTCCCACCACCAACGATAAAACCCAGGTATTTCAATTCTTTGAAACAAAACCTGGACTTTTTAACGTTGATGGTGAGGTTCGCCTGCCTAAGACAGGTAGCTACTTCGTTCAACAGTTTAAGGTGGGACTCGAAATCTGGAGCGATTATCAATAGGTCGTCAAGGTATACAAAGACGCGATCCCGCAAACGTGCAGGGATTACCTTGTCCATTAACCGACATAACCTTTGAGCAGCATTACACAACCCAAAGGGCATGACGGTGAACTGGTACAAGGGTCTCCCTGGCACCGCAAACGCCGTCTTTTCCCTGCTGGCTTCCTCCAGCGGTATTTGCCAAAATGCTTCTTTCAGGTCTACGCTGCTTATAAAGTATGTGTCGGGTAAGCGACTGAGTAGACCATCTATATGAGGCAGCGGATTGGCGTCTTTCTTCGTCACTGCATTGACCCTACGAGAGTCTAAGCAGAACCTGTGTTTTACCACTCCGTTTTCTCCTACCTTTTTTATTAGGACTACCGGTGAGCACCAGGGGCTCTCACTTTCCTCGATTACTCCTATTTTAAGCATTCGGTCGAGTTCTTCATACAACAAGGCTTGTACCGCTGGAGAAACCGGGTAATGGCGTTGCTTTACCGGGACCGCGTCGCCAGTATCAATGACATGACTCATCAATGAAGTCTTGCCAAGACCATGACGCTCGTAGTCCAAAAACCTCATCTTCACGGCTTCTAATTGAGACTGTTGCTCGGAAGATAAAACGTGTGCATTAGGATGTGGAGTGTTATCTGGTTCCGTAATGGAGCTAATTATGTTTGGAGCGACACGAAAAGTTCTCCAAAAATCTACTCCGAGATAACATTCTTGTTCGAGGCCTGGAACTAGATAAAATATAGCATCGTCTTCTACACCATTATATTGTAACTTACATTTAATTTTTCCAACTATTTGTTGGTTTTTGCCGTCGGCAGTTTTAACTCCCGATTTATACGGAATAACTTTTATTTTTATCTCTTCTATGAATTGCATACAGTTTTTGCCAAGTATACTGATACTCGCACCACTATCAAGTAGACCGTACAACTCCTTATGACCTATTTTTAATTTTGCATAAGGACGAGGATCTGAACTGGTAAAAATCGTTGTCGCGGCTATGCAATTTCTTGTATTCTTTCTCTGTCGATATCTTTGACGTGTTTTTAAAATTCGATCTGAAGTCGCGCTTAATCTACTATTGAAAATTCGTTCTCTAGCTTCATTATATTCTTTAATACGGATATGCAACGGAATGAATTGAAGTTTATCTATACTTGTCTTTATTTTCTTATTATCTAACTTATCTTTTGAATTCTTTCTTTTTAATATGGTAATTTGTTTCTTGTTCTCACTAACTTGTGACTGAGCGTCTAAGACGATCGAAGTGGTTCGTGGGGTGTCTGTGTCGAACGCGACTCCCCCAGACTCCTCGCGTTCGACCTGGAGTTTCCCGGCCGACACTGCGGACAATTGGGTTTAATAACTTCTTCTTTACCGCATCCAAAACAATAAATTCTATTGCTTGGAGACGGACAATCTACGTAAGTGTGTCCCACTTCGTGGCAATTCCAGCATTTCAACTGTCTCGGTTCATTATTAATTCGGGACGTCCGAGGTCTGCTGTTGGACTGTTGGAAAGCGTCGACGTGGTCTTCTCCGTACTCTGGGTTGTCGAATGCTAGTTCGTTAGCTGCAAAACGGTTTTGTTGCCTAACCGGCCTAGCGACTTCACGTTCCCGTTCGGCTCCTCTCGGTGGGAAAGCGAACTCCGCGTCCTTGCATGCTCTCCTCAGCTGGTCGAGATTGAAGAGCGCTTGAGGGTATACCAACTTTCCTATGCGGTCATTCAAATTTCGCTTCAGAATTCGAACTAATTCTTCTTCCGAGATCTGGATACCTAGCTGACTTTTAAGTTTGTATATTGCTGCGAAATAAGTATCGATGGGCTCCCAGGCTCCTTGACGTCGGTCCATAATGTCTCTCATAATCTCGAGATCTGATTTTAGATTTTTAAACTGACGCATTAAGGCGTCTCTAAGTCCTGGCCAGTCCGTACGATAACTTGTTCGTTGATACTGCCAGTACCATTCGTATGCTGTTCCTGATAATAGTAAATGGAAGTCTCTTAGGACCTCCGCCCAGGAACATCCATGCTGTTGCTGTAGCACTTCGACTCTAAATATGAAATCTTCGACGGTTAGTCGATCCGGCTTGCCTTCGAAAAGAATTCCCCACTTATCGATACGAATCGGCGGTCTTGCTGCTCTCGTCTGATAAGAGGGTGGCGATCTAAAATGAGGTTCGGGATATCGGTCATCAACGTGCTGGTATCCTTCCGGTGGATAAGGCATCCTATGGCTGTTGCTGTCATTACCATACGGATGGTTTCTTCCAAGTTGCGATGGTTCTTGAAATCCCCGCCCCGGATGGTTCGTAGGTGGCCAATGTCCAGTTGGAAATTGGTTTGGCGGTCCATAACGAAATTCCGGATTCACTCCTTGTGAGTGGTGCGACGGATGCGGCTGTAAACTACTCTCCGGAAATTGTATTGGTGGTGCTTGCGGCATCTCAGGCCTAGTTCTGGGAGCTGAGGACCTAGGTTCCGTCGGTGGCCGAATCCTCTCTTCTAGTGGTGGTATCGGTCGCGTAGCATAATTGATTTCTTTCATGAAATCCAAAAATCCCCGCTCAACTTCGCTTCTAACTGAGTTTGAGACATTTCCACTTATCGATTTAACGTAGGACTCGTAGGCGTTCACGACAGCTAAGTTGATGAGTGTCTTTAACTCAGCCGTTACACTGCTCGCGGTAACTTCTTGTCCTTGATCATTTTGGTCTATATTTGCCTGTACAGACGTTGCTTCACCTCGCTGAGGGTTCGTTGTGAAAACCTCCATTGGACTTACGCCGTCAGCGTGGTCTCCCTGGATGTCAACTAGTAACCCTTGGTCTCTGGTTAGAGTTCTTTCGCCTGCAGACGTTATGGTGCTATATGGGGGTGTTGAAACCGTCGCGACGGTTTCTTCGGACTCGCTTGTACCGTGCGATGAAGGTTGCGGCTTTGGTTTCGATGTTGTAGTCTCACCCACGACCTGGTTGTTTGTGCCACTGGGCTTACTTACTGGTGGTGGCGCTCGCTTGGTCAGTGGATCGCCAGATCCGCGTGAGGGTGAACGTACTGTTGGCATTTTTTTCGTTCTCTTGCCTTTATTTAAATCGACTTCGAGTGACTGGTCTGGGGTAAACTCTGGCTGCGCGTGGAGTGCCTGGTTCTTTCTTATAGGCTTATGACTCATTACCTGACTCACGGATAAACTTTCTCTTCTACTAGACTAAAAATTCTCGAAAACTTGAACTAACGGAACTAAGCGTTGTCCAGAGAAATTTACGAGTAAAAATGAAAATTTGTTGACAACAAAATATGGAATTTGACGAAATAGGTAAACGCTATGGATTTCGATGATGAAATATAAATTTTGACGGACTAACAAAAAGTGAAATTCGGCTAGTAAAATGTGAAAATTTGATGGTGAAATATGAAATTAAACAATAAATATTAAATTTTGTCGAAACACCTAGTATGGAATTATTGACGACAAAATCTAAAATTTCACGAACACTGAATTTGATTTTGTTGGAAAAAAAAATTATTAAACTTTGATGCCAAAAATGCAAAATTTTGACGACAAAATATAAAATTCGATGAATTAATAATTCGAAATTTGATGAAATATAAATAAATAGGAAAACGAAAATGAAATTTTGACAAAAGAAAAATAAATAAGAATAATGAGAAAAAAAAACTTAAACTAATGAAATAAATAAAAAGGAAGCAAAACTTAAAAAAAAGTACAAAAAAAAATATATGAAACTTTGAAGATACAATCGAAGGTTTCACCAAGTGAATAAAAAAAAACTTTAAAAAAAAACCAAAATAAATAAATAAATAATAAATAACCAAATAAATGAATTCTCAACGAAAATGAATTAATGACTAATCCCTAAAATCATAATCTTAAAACCTATATATAAACTGTTGACAATCAAAACTGACTAACTAACCAAAAAGATTATAAAAAAAAAACTATTTCCTAAAACTAAGGCTATCTATTTTTTTTTTTTGATTTTTCTTTTTTCTCTTTTTTTTTTCTGACTTACAACCTAAACTTATTTACTACCAACCACCAAAATGACTAAAGACTAAAAAAAATTGAGAAACGACAAAAAATAAAAAAAATAAATAAATAACTAAACTAAAAACTGGTCATAGACCAACTAAACCGATGACGAAATCTTATTATTGGTCAACAAATTTTATCAACCCAAAAAAAAAACTCTAACGAAAAATTCTTTAAACAAACTCAAAAAAAAACATGTATAAAAACATAAACGTTGTTTGAAATCTTGTAATATTGTATTTGTATTTTGTATTGGTAATTCGGGGGTGTTTGGGGCAGCTAGGGAAGTGACGGGCTCTGAATTTGTTTTGACGAAGATGTATGACTCCTATACCGAATGATGATGGTGCTCCCAGAGAAACTGTTTTACTCTGAGTGTGGTGAACAAAAAAAAACATTGAAACGACACGAAGACAATTTCAAATTGTTGTTACTGTCGGGATGGAAACACCGCGTCGCGATTTGAAAAGCTTTCTAAAGAGCAATCTTATCAAAGACTTACGCTTTGCCTCCACCTCGGCCGCACAAACAACCTGAACTGAGAACGCCTATTGCAGCTTCTTGAAACTCCGATTTGTTGACCGCAATTCAAAGATCATGTAAAAACTGTACCTATGAAGACATGACAACTTTAAAATCGAAGGACTGCAACTGACGCGACAAATAAATGTTTCGACCGTTTTTGTCTCTTACGCCACCTCGACACGTCGCAATTAAAACGCCTTCTTATGAGCGATCGTTATTAAGACTTACGCCTCGATATGACGTATTCGACACCAACGGTCGGAACACTGAAGGAAAACACAAGGGACAAATACGTTGGGCGCCATTTGAAATATGGAAGTTATAAGGGGAGAGAGAGAGAGAGAGAAGACTGGGTTTGTTCGCGGCTCAAGATTTAGGACCAGATGACGTTTGGCCGGCCGCAGTGCTGTCGATTCTCGCTGTCAATCGGATGTTTAGCTGACATTACCTCCTCTTAGGACAGAACTATGAAGGAAGAAAGGAAAAAGGTTGACAGGAAAGAAGTAGGGCAAGGGAGAAATAGTGAGAAGGATCAGAAAAAAAGAAAGAAGAAAAAGATAGAAAAATGACGACGTAACCGGAAAAGATAGGAACGGACACGACCTAAGGAGAGGGAGAGAAAAGGCACACGATGTCCGCTGCGGGGGTCGCGGCATGCTTGCTCGGCACGGCTATGACTCGCCGGTTGGTGGGGGGGGATCTTGCCCCCACAGACGGACTCCTCCATTTTCAAAAACATAAATCATGCCTGAAATGATGTTAATATATAATACGATACCACCACCTTTTGAGTTCACCACACTCGAGGCTGCTGGTGACGGTGCAGCTGGGCCTGAAAATTCCCACCCCTCCATGGAATCCGGTAGGCCGCTCTCAGATCCGGATTCCCCTTTGTTGGATTCCTTCAGTTCACCACTCAATCGATATTGGTCATACTTAACGTCCCTTGCCCCAGCTTACCTTTATCACCCCCTCGGAATCCTTTCTACTCCGCCATCGAGCTATCGGCCCGATCGCAAAAAGAACACCAGATTTCTTTTCTCAACATATATACACCGAAAATTTCCTAACCTTTATTCATTCAAATTTTACAAACGATTGACCGGTAATAAACATACCAAATTTCGCTAATAATGTAGTTATACACAAATTGATAAATTACTTGCTTTTAGAAAATTAAAAATTGATCAAAAAAAATAGAAAGAAAAATAAGTTTTAACATTAAAATAAATACCAAAAAGAAACAAGGGCCGTTTGACAAAAAAAACTGGAAAATCAACCGGTTTCCTTGGCGGCAACCCTCCCCACCGTCTCGCAACTACGTGCCAGGCGTATCAGTTCACGCCGCTAAAACCCAAACGTAAAACCCTTTTACCTTCCTAAAGATAGAGCTCTATTTGAAGGGGTACTAAAAGGGGCAAAATCTTGCTCCACCGGACGAGACGTGGACAGAACTCCACCACGGAGTCTTACCCTTATTGCCGGTGTCGGATTTTTCCAAAATCTTTTGGCGGCACTTTCACAAATATTAAGAAAAAAACTATTAACGTTGGTCTGTATCTTCAAGGTGATTTCAAAATTTTAAAATTAGTTCGGTATGAAATGAACAAAGGTTCACATATATATACATATATAAAAAAAAAACTATAATCATGAACTCTGGAACTGCTACCAAGTGTAATCTCGCAAGACGACTTGACCAGGATCTTGCCTCCTGTCTTTCCGTCGTCGTCGTACCGGTGACCGGCTAGTTCGGCCAATTTTATGGGCGCTGAGTCGGCACTGGTTAAAGACGGAATACTAAGCGTTTTTTTTTTTTTAATCAAAAAAAAAGAAAGCCAAAAAAAAAACTGAAAAATTACAGAAAGGGGTGACGCCTATTTAGCTCCCGCTGAAATTGTTAAATAAATGGTTCGATCAATACCTATCGTCCCTAAAACTCTCTTACAACCACGGTCTTACTTGGCACCCGGAGACTCACGGGCTTATGCTCAACCTGCTAGTGCCGGCTTTGGCAATGGCCAAGGATTCTGCCACAGATTCTATCAGAGTATTTTTTGCCAGCAATATCACCCTGGAGCGTAGCAAAAGTAAAAAAAAAACGTTGGGCATTAGTTCCTGTACATTTACTGATACACCAATAATTTTGTTTCGGAACTATAACAAATAAAATAAAAGAAACTCACCCTTTCACAAAAAAAATTACTAAAATTTCCAAATAAGGAACACAATTAGTTTTTGCGTTTACACTTATAATTTAACTCAACTGCACGCACTGGTACTCTACTACCGAAGTATATGTCAGAGGTTTTTTTGCACTGTCTACACATGCGGTTGAACTTCAAATGTCCCTGTCGATCATTTACAACCTCCTTCTAACCTACATTCCCCGATGCACTTTTGTTGGCGCCCGTAGAATGCAAGTCATGCACTCGGCCATTTTTAGCTAATGCTCTTAGCCTAGTTTTAAGCCGTCAAGTAAGGGATACGTTCTTTTTTTTTTTTTAAGCTATTGTCAATGAAATTACCGTCAATGATATTACCTGCCTATTCGGAGTTCGTTTCAAAATTTTTTTTCGTTTCTTTTCTTTTCTTTTCTTTTTTTTTGACAAGGCAATTATCTACCAATAATATGTATTTAACATTTAGATGTCATCATTAATTTCCTTTATTTTTGCTTTTGCTTTTTCTTTGCTACCCTCACTTTAATTGTATCATATATTCTTATTTATTTTCTTTGTACTCTTATTGTAGTTAAGATAGTGCTTAAGTTTCGCTTATTTATATAAGTAATGTTAATCAAAAAAAAATAAATTTTGCATGTACGCAACAACAAAACCACCAATTGTTTTGATTTGCAAAAATAGACAACAAAAATAACAAATCATGACGACACTCGCGACGCCACTTTAATTACCTCAGAACTTTCATAACTCTAATGTAATCCTGCCCTTTCATGGAAATATTTACATCCCACTCTTCTTCCAGTCATTTCTCGTCCACCTTCCAGGAAGCCGTTCCAGTCATTCCAATTTTACGTTCATTCATTTTATTTTTTACTATCTTTACTTCCGCTTACTATGTAGAACGTCAGCCATTGATGAAGCATGAATGGCAATGGACCCACTGCCACCACCAAGCAAGAAACCTACAACATAAAATAGGCCAGACGACCACGAATACGGTAGTCAGAACAAAATCGTAAGTTTTCAATCCTTAATTTTTCTTGTAATCCATCTACAAATAATTATTTTTATTTCGATTCCCAGGTTCTCAAAGGAAACCAAGGTGACGACCCTAGTTCTGCATCTGCAGCAAGAAACAAAATCGTAAGCATGAGTACCTACATATCTGTATATTTATTGTTCTCACATTTAGATGCATATTTCGTTTTCTTTTCAGGAACATCCTTTTCGCGCCGTTCGACGCCTTAGCTGCCGAACCCGCAGCCGTAACAAATCAAATAAAAAAATTGAATTTTCAACAATTTGTCGTGTTTGCATGCAGCCTATTTCTTTGGAGTACATAGATTTAGATACTCCATTCAATGAAACAATCTACTTCGGATGTTTTAACTACTGTACTCAATTGGAAGCCAAAGCTAGTGACAAATTACCCAAAGACCATTTGTCTTTCGTGTGCCAACTTATTACAGATGTCCTATGATCCCATTAACGCGGCTACGGAAGCTGATACAAAATCAAAAACACAAAATTTATATAGGTATATTTTACCAAAAGAAGATTAACGGCCAAATAAAAATGAAGAACTAAATTCGACTAATGCTAATGATAAATTCGAGAATGAATTCGTTGCTGAAAATGAGCAGATTATTGATTCCTGCCGAACCCGCAGCCGTAACAGTTTTAACTAATTATACGCAATATCATTTATTTAAATTTGTAAATATATTCATTTATTCACTTATTCAAACAATAAATATAAGAATAAGTTGATATTTACTTTAGAAAAAGCTTTAAAAGAATTATTCGCAGACGCAGGTCGCAGGTCATATGAATGGCCCTTTAGACTCGAGGCCATTTGGACTCGCTTCTCAAGTTTGACTATGAATATGCCCCAATAGCTCTAATGACAAGTTTCCGTCGTAGCTGTCAAACCAATTTCAAACAATGAAAGTGTATGGAGTGTTGTGAACACCCGGAATCGTAAAAAAAAACATAATTGAAAATAAAACCCTGATGCGCACGGGGTGTACAAAAATGAAATAAGCGTCATCTATCATAGTTTATATATAAACGAGTTTAAATATACAAAGGACATACCTAGAGAACCGACCGGTACCCCTCTTGCTTCTTAAACCCGCAAATTTTATTTTTTATTTTATTTTATTCTCCTATGGGCATTGTATATAAAACTTATAGTACTATCATCACGATGATTTTTGAGTTGTGTGCTGTGGTCGTCTGAGGGCGCACTTGTATATACACAGAAACAGCAACCAAAAAATTAGTAAGTGATGCGCTCGCTTGGGAGCCGACGTGTGGAACGTGCTGAAGATAGTACTATGCAAATTCTTATACAATGCCTATGGGTGTATACATGTATAGGTAAGTTGTGAAAAAAAACTAATTGTCAAACTGGACTACAAAAACAACTAATGGACATTTTATTATTTGTCAAAAATGACAGACTTACTGAGGTTTGTATTTTGTGTTATTTAATTTCATATTTTTTTTTCAAATTATTCAATGTTTTGCAAATTATTAAACGTTTTTGTACCTATAATGTAATTTAGAAAAAATAGCACCACCAACAAATGGAGACAATAACTATAATACAATAATCGACGAGCAACCCGCAAACAACCATACAGAAATTCCAAACGTGAAATATATCCAGAATTTCGGAGCAAAACAACGATGTACATACAACCACCGAGGATCTTAGAGAAAAGCTAATCATGAAGCAGAATCAAAAGTCTGCTTGAAACTAATGGCAGTATGACCAGCAGAAGCATTAGCAGTACCACCTTTGTATATGAAAACTATAGTACTATCATGGCGAGTTTTTTTTAGGGTTGCAGAGGTCCTGGTGGTGGAGCTGCAAAATTTGAGGTGTAAAATTCGATTTGGGGAGTCTTTAAGCGTCGAAAATTGGTGGTAGGAGCAAGAGGAGACTATTTTTTGGATAATTGCATCCAAAAAATATCAATAAATATCATTTAAAACCTCCATAAGCTCTCCGCAAAAAAAAAGAGTAAGGGTTGCATAGGTAAATTAGATGTCGCCCCATTCGACTTCCACCATGATAGTACTATAGTTTTCATATACAAAGGTACCACCAGCAACAGCAGGCAAATAGTGATATAGTGTGAAGTGATTTTTGTTAACGATCTGCAGGAACAGCAACATAGCCATAAGGTAATAATTTAAATACTATTACCTTTGTATATGAAAACATCAGTACTCTCATGGTGGAAGTCGAATGGGGCGACATCTAAAGTATGCCGGCAACCCTTACTCTTTTTTTTTGCGGAGAGCTTATGGAGGTTTTATTCGATATTTATTGATATTTTTTGGATGCATTAGCAGTACCACCAGCAACAGCAGGCAAATAGTGATATAGTGTGAAGTGATTTTTGTTACAGATCTGCAGGAACAGCAACATAGCCATAAGGTAATAATTTAAATACTATTACCTTTGTATATGAAAACATCAGTACTCTCATGGTGGAAGTCGAATGGGGCGACATCTAAAGTATGCCGGCAACCCTTACTCTTTTTTTTTTGCGGAGAGCTTATGGAGGTTTTATTCGATATTTATTGATATTTTTTGGATGCAATAATCCAAAAAAATAGTCTCCTCTTGCCCCTACCACCAATTTCCGACGCTTAAAGACTCCCAAAATCGAATTTTACACTTCACATTTTGCAGCGCCACCACAAGGATCAGGGCAACCCTAAAAAAAAACTCGCCATGATAGTACTATAGTTTTCATATACAAAGCTATTATATAATATTTCATCTTAGACATAAATCTTTTTACACCTCAGGGAAAACACACCACAAAAAAAAAAAACAAATAATGGTAAAGATGAAAGTGCAGTTGCAGTGGTAGAAAGAATTTTCAATTTATATTCATTCATGCAAAGAGAAATACCTACAAATGGAAAGGAAACTCTATAGCTGGTGCAGCGCCAAAGATCGCATTTTTAACGGCCTGGATAATGTTCTGAAAAGAAGTGTGTTGTTACATACGTGCAGAATATGGAAAATAACAACGAACGAGGTCCTCGATTTGGGTGTCACCAACTTTCGTGTGCTGCTGATTCATGTGAAGGGTAAGAATGAAGTGCGGAACTGCAGCACATCATGCGAACTTAAGCGCCATTCATATGAGCTGCGACCTGCGTCTGCAAATTGCAAATGGTCGCAGAGTTTGACATTTCATTCATATGAGTGGTCACAGACAGCTGCGAACCAGACAACACAAAAGCAGGCAAAGAACTTTTTTTGAGGTTAAACTCGTGGGAATAATTTGTTCCCAGCTCTGTGGAATGCGTCTTGGTTTTGTGGACTGCGAATTCACATTTGTAAGTTCGCAGGTCGCAGTTGTTGGTCGCATGGAATATATTGAATTGTGTTTTATTTGCAGTTTTAACTAATTATACGCAATATCATTTATTTAAATTTGTAAATATATTCATTTATTCACTTATTCAAACAATAAATATAAGAATAAGTTGATATTTACTTTAGAAAAAGCTTTAAAAGAATTATTCGCAGACGCAGGTCGCAGGTCATATGAATGGCCCTTTAGACTCGAGGCCATTTGGACTCGCTTCTCAAGTTTGACTATGAATATGCCCCAATAGCTCTAATGACAAGTTTCCGTCGTAGCTGTCAAACCAATTTCAAACAATGAAAGTGTATGGAGTGTTGTGAACACCCGGAATCGTAAAAAAAAACATAATTGAAAATAAAACCCTGATGCGCACGGGGTGTACAAAAATGAAATAAGCGTCATCTATCATAGTTTATATATAAACGAGTTTAAATATACAAAGGACATACCTAGAGAACCGACCGGTACCCCTCTTGCTTCTTAAACCCGCAAATTTTATTTTTTATTTTATTTTATTCTCCTATGGGCATTGTATATAAAACTTATAGTACTATCATCACGATGATTTTTGAGTTGTGTGCTGTGGTCGTCTGAGGGCGCACTTGTATATACACAGAAACAGCAACCAAAAAATTAGTAAGTGATGCGCTCGCTTGGGAGCCGACGTGTGGAACGTGCTGAAGATAGTACTATGCAAATTCTTATACAATGCCTATGGGTGTATACATGTATAGGTAAGTTGTGAAAAAAAACTAATTGTCAAACTGGACTACAAAAACAACTAATGGACATTTTATTATTTGTCAAAAATGACAGACTTACTGAGGTTTGTATTTTGTGTTATTTAATTTCATATTTTTTTTTCAAATTATTCAATGTTTTGCAAATTATTAAACGTTTTTGTACCTATAATGTAATTTAGAAAAAATAGCACCACCAACAAATGGAGACAATAACTATAATACAATAATCGACGAGCAACCCGCAAACAACCATACAGAAATTCCAAACGTGAAATATATCCAGAATTTCGGAGCAAAACAACGATGTACATACAACCACCGAGGATCTTAGAGAAAAGCTAATCATGAAGCAGAATCAAAAGTCTGCTTGAAACTAATGGCAGTATGACCAGCAGAAGCATTAGCAGTACCACCTTTGTATATGAAAACTATAGTACTATCATGGCGAGTTTTTTTTAGGGTTGCAGAGGTCCTGGTGGTGGAGCTGCAAAATTTGAGGTGTAAAATTCGATTTGGGGAGTCTTTAAGCGTCGAAAATTGGTGGTAGGAGCAAGAGGAGACTATTTTTTGGATAATTGCATCCAAAAAATATCAATAAATATCATTTAAAACCTCCATAAGCTCTCCGCAAAAAAAAAGAGTAAGGGTTGCATAGGTAAATTAGATGTCGCCCCATTCGACTTCCACCATGATAGTACTATAGTTTTCATATACAAAGGTACCACCAGCAACAGCAGGCAAATAGTGATATAGTGTGAAGTGATTTTTGTTAACGATCTGCAGGAACAGCAACATAGCCATAAGGTAATAATTTAAATACTATTACCTTTGTATATGAAAACATCAGTACTCTCATGGTGGAAGTCGAATGGGGCGACATCTAAAGTATGCCGGCAACCCTTACTCTTTTTTTTTGCGGAGAGCTTATGGAGGTTTTATTCGATATTTATTGATATTTTTTGGATGCATTAGCAGTACCACCAGCAACAGCAGGCAAATAGTGATATAGTGTGAAGTGATTTTTGTTACAGATCTGCAGGAACAGCAACATAGCCATAAGGTAATAATTTAAATACTATTACCTTTGTATATGAAAACATCAGTACTCTCATGGTGGAAGTCGAATGGGGCGACATCTAAAGTATGCCGGCAACCCTTACTCTTTTTTTTTTGCGGAGAGCTTATGGAGGTTTTATTCGATATTTATTGATATTTTTTGGATGCAATAATCCAAAAAAATAGTCTCCTCTTGCCCCTACCACCAATTTCCGACGCTTAAAGACTCCCAAAATCGAATTTTACACTTCACATTTTGCAGCGCCACCACAAGGATCAGGGCAACCCTAAAAAAAAACTCGCCATGATAGTACTATAGTTTTCATATACAAAGCTATTATATAATATTTCATCTTAGACATAAATCTTTTTACACCTCAGGGAAAACACACCACAAAAAAAAAAAACAAATAATGGTAAAGATGAAAGTGCAGTTGCAGTGGTAGAAAGAATTTTCAATTTATATTCATTCATGCAAAGAGAAATACCTACAAATGGAAAGGAAACTCTATAGCTGGTGCAGCGCCAAAGATCGCATTTTTAACGGCCTGGATAATGTTCTGAAAAGAAGTGTGTTGTTACATACGTGCAGAATATGGAAAATAACAACGAACGAGGTCCTCGATTTGGGTGTCACCAACTTTCGTGTGCTGCTGATTCATGTGAAGGGTAAGAATGAAGTGCGGAACTGCAGCACATCATGCGAACTTAAGCGCCATTCATATGAGCTGCGACCTGCGTCTGCAAATTGCAAATGGTCGCAGAGTTTGACATTTCATTCATATGAGTGGTCACAGACAGCTGCGAACCAGACAACACAAAAGCAGGCAAACAACTTTTTTTAAGGGTAAAGCTCATGCGAATTATTTGGTCGCAGCTCTGTGGAATGCGTCTTGGTTTTGTGGACTGCGAATTTACATTTGTTAGTTCGCAGGTTGCAGTTGTTGGGGGTGCCTAACGATATCCCGATTCACAAAATCCCGAATCACGAAATCCCGACAAAAATAAAAATAAAAATCCCGACAACAATTATTTTTAGAAATATTTGTCGGGATTTTTAATACCATTTTTAGTACTATAAAAAAGTATTATATTTTATTTTATTTTTTTTTTTTTTTTTCACTTCAGATTCTTTGCTGTAGTGAGCTTAGAGCAAGCTTCAACTACAGTAAGAGGCTCATCATAAGTGCATGTGTTAGTGGTTAGTAAATGTAATGAAAACTAACACATGCAACACATAAAAATATCTACATAATTACAAAAATTAAAAAGTATAAAAATAAAACAAAATTAAACAAAAATATACAAAATACTAGACATTCACGATATCTATTGTTAAAAATAAAACAATATCACGACAGAGGAGCACTGGTTCGAAACGAAATTTTTAGTCTTAATTTACTCATGTTGAAGTCGATAGACAAATTGTTTAAATTAAAAAGCCTGCACATACGGTTCAAAGGTTCATGCAAGCCATAGTTGGTTCTATGGAAATCAACGTGTAAAAGTTCAAATCTTCGCAGGTGGTGAGATCCTCCGCGGTAGTTAATGCCGATGCAAGCTAACAAATCGGAAGCATCGATTTGACCATTAATGAGTTGATGAATAAATATAAGGTCATTATTGACACGTCTTTGATATAAAGTTTGGATTTGCAGAAGTTGGATTCTATGTTCATATGGTGGTAGATTGAACGGGTCAGTTTTTTGTTTTTTGTAGAACTGAAAGTATTTAAGGGAGTGTTGGTTCGGGACTTATTCAGTTCTTGTTAGAACTCCGTGGAGGTAAGACCTCTTGGCTTAGAGAGATGTTACTTGTGTTTGGCCAAACATTTTGGACAATTTGGCCAAAATTTTGTTATGAGGGTGGACTCTAACAATTTTTTTTTTTTTTTGTAAAAATTAAAAAAAAAATTTTTTTTTTTCGAAGATTTTACCTCGTTTTGCCAACATTTTGGCAAAACTAATTTTCTTGAAAAAGTTCTTCTGAGAGCTAAAAAAATTTTGTGAAGAGATTGATTTTTATTTCAAGAAAATTTCCATCATTTTTTGTATGCTTTTAGGTCGGTACTTGTTGATTCTCATGATTTCGAGTGACCAAATTTACTATGAAACTAACTGAAATTCGGCGGATTAGGCCACCCAAAGTGCTTTTTAACAAAAAAACTGTTGGTATTGGCGCCGCCGCCTGGCGACTTGACATACCCTAAGCGGAGCGACGGAGTCGCGTGAGCGGGTGTGTCCCCCGAAAAGATAGTTAAAATCCTGAGCTCCCGCGAAGCGGGCCACCCAAGGTGCTTTCAATCAAAAAAAAATCTTATTTTTCACCTCATTTTTAGAAATTTTTTTTACGAAAAATTAACTTTTATCTTTAAATGCATTTTGTGGCTAAACTAAGCCTCGTAGACCCCCTAAACTTGACATCTTCAAACTTGATTTTTGGCTAAAGTAGGCATCCGACAAAATTAAAAATTATATATTCGTAATCTAGAGAATTCCACCTTTCAAACGACGTATCGCATGAAGCGAAAATCCAACTTTTATCTTTAAATGCATTTTGTGGCTAAACTAAGCGTCCTAGACCCCCTAAACTTGACATCTTCAAACTTGATTTTTGGCTAAAGTAGGCATCTGACAAAAATAAAAATTATATATTCGTAATCTAGAGAATTCCACCTTTCAATCGACGTATCGCATCATATGAAAAAAGAAAAAACAATTTTTATCTTAAAACGACGACATAATCCAACCAACCAACAAAACGACGACAACCAGCGACCACAAATTGAAAATCAAATTTTATCTCTTTACAACCTATTTGCATTGAGTTCTAATAAGAACTGAATTAATTTTCGGAACGTAACTCCTATTTATACTTTTTGTTGGATGCTCATAATAGGCTTCGGCCAATCAGATTATTTTATTTTCCATGATTCTCACCGGATCGAGTGACCTAAATAATTTTTTTTATAGTTGTTGTAAATAACCCGTGAATTTTTTCTAAAATCTTGTTGCTTCTCAGATAATCGAGTGACTAAAGCAAAAGTATTGACAGTGCTGTCTTCAAAAATTACAAAAGGGGAGGAGTCGTGGTTTTAATTGGCTAAATTCAATTTAATGCGATGTCGTTTAGTAGTAAAATAGTCGGGATTTTGTGATTCGGGATTTCGTGATTCGGGATTTTGTGAATCGGGATTTTGTGAATCGGGATTTTGTGTTTCGGGCTTTTGTGATTCGGGATTTCGTACCCAACCCGTTGTTGGTCGCATGGCATATATTGAAATGTGTTTTATTTGTAGTTTTAACTAATTATACGCAATATTTTTTATTTAAATTTGTAAATATATACATTTATTCACTTAATCAAACAATTAAATTAAGAATAAGTTGATATTTGCTTTAGAAAAAGCTTTAAAAGAATTATTCGCAGACGCAGATCGCAGCTCATATGAATGGCGCTTTACTTTGATCATATCACCGAGTATTTGTCAAACTTTATAAACGAGGATGATATTTCTTTCCACTGCAACAACTGGGTCTGACAAACGGTTTACTATTACGTGGATAAATGGTTTCAACTATAAGGAACATACGTGGAACATTCTTTACCAAAAACATTTCATTTGCAATTTCTTCTCCACAGCTTACCTGATCAGTTTCGACTCTAATCCATAAGATGAACAAACCATTTGTCACTTTCGGAATGGATGGCTCTACCGTTTTCATCCAATATTTTTGGAAAGCATTGCTGATGGAGGAACCCTGAGGAATCATGAAAGGATTCTCACAGGTAATGACTAAATTTCAACTGCCACTAACTTAAACAAATTATTTCGAAATTAAATTTGTCCTTTTGCAGAATCATTACTAAAGAATTTCATTGTTTTCCATTTTTCTCACTTTTTGTCATCATGAAGAAAAATCAAAAACATTTTGCAGTGTAGCTGACCAACAGAAAGTCTTACAAAGAGGGTTGATACCTTTCTGGAATCAGTAATTTTCATATACAAAGGATGATGGTAGCAAAGTCGAGTGTCGAGGCATCCATCTTTTTTTTTTTAAAGATGGACGAATATTTTGATTAGGTTATGGAAAATTGCTGATTCATGAGGGAGATAGAGGAGAAGTTAAAGAACCATTAACAAGTGCTGCCAGAGGTATACCTTTTCCTCGTTAGAAGTCAGTAACACTAATACTACGTTTTCACCAAGAGCTAAATCGCGATTTAAGTAGATTATCCATAAATCTTGTACAAATCAAGAAGATTCAGCATATTAATAAATCTTAAGATTTCAAGGAGATTTCAAATAAATCTTGCATAAATCTTCATGGACAAATAGTTTCGAAAACCGAACATCCCTAAATTCATATTCTCTTTGTGTTGTGGAACGTATTCCACAATTTTGTTTGCTCTGTTTGACACAGATGGAACCCTCTATCTCACTCACTTCATAAGAAATAAGAGAACGCCATTTGAATTTTCAAGGAAGCTGTCAAATTTACTAATTCTCAACGAGATTAACCTTTGGCATTGTATATGAATTTAGATTGTACTCTCATGAACACGTTCCACACGTCGTCCCCCTGGCGATCACACAACTAACTAATTTTCTGGTTGCTGTTTCTGTGTATATACAAGTGCGCCCCCAGACGACCACACAACACAGCTCAAAAATCATCGTGATGATAGTACTATAAGTTTTATATACAATGCCTTTGGTGAAAACGTAGTATAAAAGAAAAAAAGAAAAAAAATTAAATAATTATTAAAAACTTAATTTAAATTTTGGTGCATTGTATATAAATTTCAATAAAAACTTTTATAAATCGTATTTAAATTATAATTCTTTACCATTTACGAATATTTGATACATTTGTCAACGAAGATTTTGTAGCTGATAGAATATTTGATGGGTATCAATATGTTTGATATCCGTAATACCGAGTTTATCAATAAAGCTATACACAATAGATCTTTTAATTCACTATTTATCATGAATATAGATAATTGATCACCATAATACCGATTCATTAATTTTGTTGATAATTATCAACTATTATCAAATATCGTGTTGATATTTGATACCTATAATAGGGCTGTTAGATGCCACTTTTAGGTGAAGGGCTCTTAAGGACTTTGCACTAATTGCACTATGGGCATTGTATATAAAACTGCAAATCTATATACAATGACTATGGGCTTTGCATATGAAATCTATAGTACTCTCATGAGCACGTTCCACACAGCTTTGTGATGTGGTCGTCTGAGGGCGTGCTGATGATAGTACTATCCTTGTATATGAAAGCTAAAGTACTCTCATGGTCATTGTATATGAATTTGTGTTCATAAGAGTACTATGAAAATTCATATACAATGCTCATGGTGAAAAACGAACATAACGATGTCTAGTTATTTTGAATGTAATTTTCTCGTGGAGAGACTCTTTGAGGTTGGAGTCTGAGAAATGAAGATATTTCTTGAGATTGGAGACTAAAAATGGAAGAATTCCTTCAGATTGGAGACTACGAAATGTACTATGAATAAGAATGAGAAAGGGCTATACTTTACTGCCTTTATGCCTTTTTTTGTGCTTTATTATGGTGTGCGAGCAAAAAATAAACATCTATAGCTGAAGGTATAGATCTTGCAATAAAATAAATAAAGGTACTCCAATGCATTCAGAAATCCACCCCGAGATCTTGGAAGAAAAATGCGAACAGAAACATTAAAATAGTATAGTTTAGAACTATCATTTTATTAAATGACTACTGATTAACGTTTGAATGAATCTTGAATCTTATTTAAATCTTTTTAATGTGGTGGAAACACTTCAGAAGATTTACTAATCCTCAACGAGATTAACCTTTGGTGAAAACGTAGTATTATGTCCATACAAAAAAAATGATGTACTAGGGCCAAGCTTTTCAACGATATACAGGGTGAGTCATGAGCAATGCGGCAAAATGCTAGGGCGTGTAGGTTGCGTTGAGACAAGAAAAAAATCGTATGGGAGGGGGGGTGGTGGTCTATTCCCCTCCGTTTAGCCGGGAGGGGCAATTTTCGAAAAAACTGACTTAAAATGGAAAAAAAATTATTTAAAATCAACGGCTTCATTCAAAATGTTGTGCGATACGTTTTTGAAAAGCCAATAACTTTTTCTTTCATTCTGTGTTTAAATAAATCTATTCTAAGAAATAGTTTTTGAAATATTAATTTTCAAAGTCAAAATTTTGAAGAAAAAAAATTGAAAAAAAAATTTCAAATTCATTTTTTTCAAAATTTTACGTAATTAAGTGCTAATTTTAATTTCAAAATTCAATGCTGTTATTAATTTTAAGTCTAAATAAGAAAACCGGATGCAAAAATTTTATGTCGTTCTCAAGAAATTAAAAAAAAAACCAAAACCACCTTTTTCTAAGAAAAACATTTATTTTTATTGTAACGAAGCAATTTATTTATTTATTTAGCATTAATCTTAGTTTTTTTAGTTTTTTTTTATTCCTTTTATTTTTACTATGTTTTTTATTGGAAGTACTTATTATTATTTCGATTATTTCGGACTAAATCCAGAATTCTTTCATCTAAGATTCTTGACTCATCAGAAACAGCCAGTTTGTTGTCAAGAGGGATGAGGAGTGAAGGGGGAAGATGCTCACGGGGAACTGAATTTTCCGAGTGCGCAATACAAATTGTTCCTCTTTTTGACGTTTGTTTATTTTTTTTCTGGCTTCTTCTCAATGAGAATGTCAATTTGTCATTCATTGTAATTTCAAAGGTGTAGATTAATGTTTTCAAAAGTTTTTTATGTTTATTACTTTTCATTTATTTACTAAATGGAAAAGTGGATGGTGATTGGGCACAACACTGCGTAGTCACCGCACGTGATTTTTAAATCGATTGAAAAATCACCGTGTAGCCAGGCACTATCTCATTCGTGGACACTAGATAGACCAAAATGCCCATTCTCCTTTAATCTATACATTTTATTGTGTTTTTTCCATTTTCCAGAAAAATTATGCTCACAATCTTCATTTTTCATTTATTTTCAGAAGCATTGAATTTATATAAATAAATAATTAGGTACCTAAATAATTACGCACAGTTTTGAAAGAAATGCAAATAAATTTTTTTGTGTACAAATTGCTGAAAATAAATACAGCAAATAATATTAATATAGTTTTCTTCTCTGTTTTGAATTTTATTCAGATTTTAATTTATTTTTTTTTTAACAATTTTTTCAGTGTATGTATTCATGTAGAAACGCATACATTTTTTTTGCAAAGTTTATGTTTATGTATATTAATTAAATAAATTTAAATTCAAGACCTCAATATGATTATTCGTTAAGGATTTTGGAAATTATAAATTAATTTCTGAACCTCTAATCAATTTCTTTTTATTAAAATCGATTTTTTTCGTTCTAAATCAATATTACCCATTTTGGCGTCTTAACTGTTAGATTGATCAAAAAGCATTGTTGGGCACCATGAGGAGGGTTGGGGCAGTAAGTTGGTGGCAAAAATCGGCAGACTCTTTGATCGGCGATAAACAAATCTGTTTTTTTTCTCTTAGTATATTGTATTGTTTGTGGTTCTTATTTTTTTTTTATTCTATTTGTGAAGCTTGTTTAGCATGTACATTGTACAGTTAAGTATGATATATGAAAATAATGATTGAATAATAATCCTGCTAACTAAAAAAAAAAACAAAGTTTTGTATACCTACAGTTAAAGGCATCAGAGCATTCATGTGTTTTCTAAATTAAATGTAAAATGCAAATATATCGGGTGAGCGTATTTTGAAAAGTCAGAAACCGACCCAAAAATCCAATTTAACATTTTCTTTATGCCTTAGAAATTTGAGATTTTTAGACCAACCTGACAAAAAAATAAAAATGAAAAAGTGTCGAAAATTGACTAAAAATAGTAAGTATGTATCTATAAGAAAATTGCATTAAAATTTTCTGAAACATAGCCAATTTTTTTGTTACTTTTCAAAAGACATAGTTTTCCAATTTTTGACTTTTTAAACAGTCATACCATTTTAAATATTTTTTTAAAATTTTCACATACATATAGTAGGCATACAATACTTACATTAAAAATCTATCGAATAAAAATATAAATCTCCTAGCCCTTTACGTTTAGAATATAGCTTTTTGACCCTTCCGTACATTTGCCCCATTTTGGCCAACTTACTATTCGAATTTCAAAAAAAAACGTCTTAGTGCTCAACTTCAAAAAAATTCCAAACCGATGATATTTTTTACAACTTCCTATAGCTAGACACACCTACCTTCTCTTCCAAAACATATTTCAATCCAACCTACATACTCGTTTAGACATACATAGTACATACATTATGTACATACATTCAAAAATGCTTCCTCGAAATCTTGCCGGAAAATTTCAACTCAAATAAATAAAGAATACCTACCTACCTGCCCCAATAATAAACTAAAATATACCTATCTACATTTTATAAACACATACACATACTTTTCTTTCTCGCACAAACCGAAGAAAAAAATGTATTCGTATGTAGGCAAGAAAAAAACAGAGCAAGCAAAAAATTCTGTCAATGAAGAAACTAGCAAAAAATGGATTTTCTCCCTTACTCTTTTGGAGCCTTATGAAAAATACAAAATCTCGTTTCTTCTGCTGTAAACATGCAATTCTCCACTCCAGCCAACAGCGCCACCAAACAACAACGTGTCCTCCTAAAAAATTTTCACCATGAGAGTACTATAGTTTTCATATACAAAGCCAATACTAGCGAATTACAAATGGTGCCCGCAACGTTTGTCTTCGTCTTTCGTCTTCTATCTTCCAAATTTTAAATTTTCCTAATTGTTTCTGTTTTCATCCTTTGTCCTCATATGTCGTGCATTGTATATAGAAACTATAGTAGTACTATGGAACACGATTTTAAGTTACCTTTCTCTCTCTTTTGGTGGCGCTGGTGTTGCCTAAAAAGCAGATTGTAGAGATCGAAATGAAGGTAGGTAGAAAGAATATAAAATAAGTAATAGAGTGAGAGAATTAATTATGTTCATTCTGACAATTGCTGATAACAATTAGGCAGGGTAAGGGAGATAGGTGAGTCAGCTGATGGGTGTCATGGCAACAAGGGGAAAATGAGAAAATGAAAAGAATTCTATTGGCGTGGATTTATTCAACGGTTTTTTTTGCATAGGACGATTTTTGCTATATGTAAAAGTATAGATATAGCTACATTATTTTCAATTTTCAAATAATTTCGTATAGCTATTTTATTTGCTTTTGTGAGATTTGAGATATTATGAGAGCTATGTTGCAAATTTTCATGCCTTACAGATACATTCAAACTTTTTTTTTTCTTGCTTGTAATAGAATTTACTATACGTATTTGGTTTTTGTGAACTATGTACCTTGCCAAATTTCATGTTTTACAGAAACATTTATATTTTTTTTTGCAAGTGATAGAATGGTAGGTACAATACGTATTTGGTTTTTGTCATTTGGTTACAGTCATATTTTTATGATATCTTTCTTTTTTATAGGTAGGTACATGATATCCTTTTAATTTCTCAAATCTGAAGAAATGACCATTTGAAAATTAAAATGATAACAAAATTGATGTACCTACCTAAAATCACTAAAAATAGTTTATGCAACAGTTTTTTTTTTAATTTTACTGCTCAAAAAAAGGTTTCCGTGCGAATTTCCATCAGTAAAATTAAAAAAAGGTTTTTTTATAAAAAAAATATTTGCTGGAAAAAAAATAAAAATAAACGTATTTGTATATTCATTTTTCAGTGAATTTAAAATATCACGTCAATTTTCAAAATTTTTAAGTAAGTTTGAGATACCACGTGAATTTTAGTATTTTAAGCAAATCAAAAAATTCCACCTGGGTTTTCAAAAGTTTAAATAATTTTCACGTGAATTTTTGTAACACAAATGAAGTTAAAAATTTCACGTGGATAGTTCTCAATGAAATTTAAAATTTTAAAACGTTTTTTAGTAAATTAAGTACCTACATATTTAATTCCAAAAATTTCAGGTGAAATTTCAAAAGTTTTAATTATTTAAAAAAATTCATAGTTCATAGTTTTAACCTTTTTCTTTTAATTTTGCTGTGGATTTTTCGTAGTTCTCAAAGAAATTTAAAATTTCTTGTGAATTTTCGAGAAATTTCTAACTGAGTTTTCAAAAAAAAAACACCGAAATTTAAAAAAACACGTAGTTTTAATATTCCAGGTTATTTCTCAAGAAATTACCTCGTTTTATATTTTTCACGTGAATTTTCAAAAAAAACCACGGAACTTTAAAAAACACGTAGGTTTCAAAAAACTTACTTAATTTTACTAGCCTAGGTGTATATCCAAAGAATTAGAACATTTTATAAATTTCACGTCAATTTTCCAAAAACACGTCGTTTTATTGCTCACTGTTTTTATATTTTACGGGTATTTTAAGAATTCTTGGATTTTCAAGTCCTAAACAAATTTTAAATACCACGTGAATTTTCAAAAGAATTTAATAATTTTAAATTTTCACGGTGATTTTCATGTTTCTTAAGTAAATTAAGACTTTGACGTGAATTTTTAAAGTTCTTAAGTAAATTCAAAATTTCACTTTAATTTTCAATAGAATTTAATAATTCTAAAAATTAACGTGAATCTTAAACATCTTCAATAGCTCACGTTTCAATTTGAAAATGTTACTTGAATTTTCAAATACCTAACTGAAAAAAAAAATTTTAAATTTACTTCAATTTTCCATAGCAATATTTTTTATGTCGACTTTCAATAATTTTAAAATATCACGTAAGTATAAACCACTACGTGAAATTAAAAAACAATTGATAAAATATTAAGAAATTCCTTTTATAATTTTTTCAATTTTCAAGAATAAATAAAATTAAAAATATTTTTCTATGTGCAAAGTCACGAAGTGCATACGGGCCTTTTGCTTAAAAAATTTCAAAACAAAATCGTTTTTTCTTCACGAATTTTCATTGCCCATTCCTTACCTACCTAACAAAAAACATTCAAATAATTCCCCTTTGCAAAAAAGAAATGAAGAAAAAAGTCTTTTTTCCTAACTCCCTCCAACTCCCATAAATTTCCATTCCAATTTTATACATCGTTCTCTATCTTCTGTTATTTCCTAAACACTCATATTTATTATTCTTTCTCTTTGTGACTACCCCACTTTCAAGTCTACACTCGTCTCCACTTCAGGTTGGAAAAAGCTTCCGTCCGTCTCATCAGAGGTCGCGTCGTTCGTTCCTCTTCATAGTAGTACTATTCCATTTTATATACAATGTGTCGTGCTACGGAAAGTCATTGGGCATACCGATTTCACTTGCGACGAGATAACAAGAGAATGAAAACAGCAACAATTAACCTATGTTTTGTTCGTCTTTACCCTTTCTTTTTTTTCTGTACAGTTTACTTTTCTATCATTCTAATTTTTAATTTTCATTTCAATTGTCTAGTTTTTCTTCCAAGTTTTGGTGTCCTGTTGTTGACGTTAAGTAGCACAGTTGCCCAAATACTTTTTTTTTCATTTTCTTTGTCTTCTTTGCTATTGCATTATGTCTTTTGTCTAAGTTTTTAAGCTGCACAAAATTGCGAATGCAATGGTAAACAATCAACTATTTTGTCCTATGTCTAAATTTTTGTTTCAATTTACCACTAGAGAGAAAGTTTTCAAAATCAGTCCGTCCGCCAGTCTTTTTAAATTCTCTAAATTCTAGCATCACCGTTTCAGCTCACCTAACTCGTCAACAAATGGAATTCATCGCCACCGAATCTGTTGCCTGAAGCATCCCCATAACGCTGCATAATAGCTACAACCCTCAAATACGGTGATATTTTTTGTTTTTCAAATATAATTTGATATAACAAAACCAAATTGTTTAGTAAGTCTTTATTTTTCGTTTTCGTTTCGTTTTATGTTCGAAAACATAAAAAAATATTTATTTTTTTTTTTTGAAAATAGATTTAGTTCTTTTTTCTGCTTTACGAAATTTTCGTTTATTGTTCCAAACAAGAATACAATTTAAGATTGTTTCTTAGTTTTGACATTTTTCTTTTTCGTTACTTATTTATTTATTTATTATTTTCGTTATTTATTCTTTTTTTTTCAAAAGATTTTTCCTTTTTGTTTTTTTTTCTGGTTACTTTTGTTACATTTTTCTTTTCGTTATATACATTTTTTTGGTTTTATATATTTTTTTGGTTTGGTTACTTACTTATTTGACTTTTTTCCTTTTTTTCATACATATATATATATATTTATTTATTTCACTTTATTTTTTTTGTTAAATTATTTATTTATTTATTTATCTAATTTTAAGTTTACATTCTTGTTTTTAATTTATTAATTTATTTATTTCCTTTTTTTTAATTTATTTTTATTTATTATTTTTTTTTCTTAATTTACAAATCTATATATATATATTTTTCGTAAATTTTTTTATTTTGTTTACATTTTTCGTTAATTTATTGTTTTTTTGATTAATTTATTTTTTTGTTAATTTATTACCATTTTCGTTTAATTTTTTTTGTTGATAACATTTTTTTTTCATACATACACACAGTTTTTTTATAATTCCTTTTTGTTAATTTTTGATTCTTTTTGTTACATTTTTTTTTTGATCAATTTATTTTTCTTTCGTTACATTTTTCTGTTAATTTATTAATACTTTTTTTTTTGTTTTTTGGTTAATTTATTACTTTTCGCTTTTTTTTGTTAACTTATTTATTAATTTTTTTTTGTTAAATTATTACATTTTGTTTTATTTTTCTACGCGTTAACTTATTTATTCATATTTACATATTTTTTTGTTAACTTATTTATTTTTGCATTTTTCGTTTAAATTATCTTATTTGCTATACGTTTTTTTGTTAATTTATTAATTCATTTATTTCTTTTTCGTTTTTTTTTCATGTTTGACCTATGCAAATTTCTTTCATTTTGAAAAACAAATATATATATATATATATATATATTCTTTACATCTAATATGTTAAAACCAAATACTTAAAAAATATACAATTCACGATAAATAACAATACGAAACCAACTAAAATCAAAATGAAAAAGAATACCACTACAGGGGCAGTTAGTAAAAAAAAATTTGCGTTCTGTATCCCATTTAGTTCAAAATGAACAAAAACGTTTGTTAAACAGTATAAGCCCTATTAATTTTGATAATCCACCTCCCAACATTAATCAAGCGGGTTCCATAGCCAATCAAAATATCGACACTAGCCATTTAGTAGAACCTAGACCATCGCCAGTTCTTCGAACTCCAGTAGGTGTGATGGACTCACATCATTTTGATTTCCCCAGGGATCAGGTCGTGAACCAAGTTCAACCTGATAATGAATTAACTGGAAACAATATGAATAACTCACTTGGCAATCATTCGTTCAATGTTTCCGTGGAATCAAATTCCATCAATGCCCCAAGTTACAGCAGCTTGAGTCATTTAGGTACTGCTGGAATTGAGATAGATGACATCAATAAAGTTCGAGATGAACCGCTTATGGAAAACGCTGCAGGTAAATCCGTCACAAGTGCCCGACCACATGAAGGCCTACATTAACTTGACTCTTGTCAACGCTTTCAGGTGGTATACTGAATCGATGAAGTCAGAGATTTCAGAGAGTATAAAGAAAATTATGAAAGACAACTTTATTGAATTTTTAGGAGATATGAATACGGCAAGTCTACCGCTGAGAAGAGAGGAGAATAACCCAAAACCACTATCCAATTCGAACTCCGTTAATAAGCCTAGCAATATATCCAACGAGCAACGAAACAATCGTACAGTATATTCGGTTCAACAACCTAATTCAGCCAACAACCAAACTTTTGCGAATGACCGAAACCAGTTGAACAATTCCAATGATCGTGGTCAGAGTAACAAAAATACTCAAATGCATCGACCTCAGCTACAGTTGAAACACCATCCCTCATCACAGCACAGTAGGATTCCGTCTAACCAACAAATAAGATGTGACCAACAACAATCTCATCCTGTACAAAAACCAAATAGAGCATAAAAACTTAACCAACCAACTTTCTACCTTCGTTTCCGTCAGCTGTCGCTCAAACAAGCAACATTTTTAAGCCCATTAATCAGCCTAGTAGTAATATTCCTAATTATCAAGCTTTCTATAATCATCATCAAAAACAGGATTCATATGCAGGCTTTTCCAGGAACCATCATGAACCTGTCAAGTTAGACCGATGGGGTATAAAATTTGATGGCCGTCCCGAAAATTTGTCGGTCGAAGATTTCGTCCATCGGTCGGAGTTTTTCCAAAACCAATATGAATGTTCATGGCCAGAAATTCTTCGACAGTTTCATGTCATTCTTGCTGGAGATGCCGAACGCTGGTACTGGGAATTTATTAAGTATAACCAAAGACCCGACTGGCCAATGTTACGTGAAGCATTAATGCTCCACTTCCGCACCTGCAAATCGGATTTTGATATAATGCGAGAGATTTCCGATCGCAAACAAGGTCCTATGGAGTCTTGTGACGCTTATTTTCCAGCAACAGCTATGCTTCGATCTCAATTATCGACTCCTATGCCTGATTTCGAATTGGTAAGGATGTTAAAGAGAAAACTCAATGACAGGATAGTAAAATAAGTTTATCCCATATTGATTTTCAATTTAGACCAGCTAAGGTTTGCTTGCAAGGAAGCAGAGAATGCTTTTCCAGCAAGAGATCCGCATGCATCTAGGTATAATCGTCCTCCACCGAAAATGCATGTGCATGAAATGCATGGTATTGAGGACGATTATACTTTGTATATATAAACTATAGAACTCTCATGGTGGAAGTCGAATGGGGCGACATCTAAAGTATGTCGGCAACCCTTACTCTTTTTTTTTGCGGAGAGCTTATGGTGGTTTTAATGGATATTTATTGATATTTTTTGGATGCAATAATCCAAAAAATAGTCTCCTCTTGACCCTACCACCAATTTCCGACGCTTAAAGACTCCCAAAATCGAATTTTACACCTCACATTTTGCAACACCACCACAAGGGTCAGTAGCAATATTGAGTGCACCAACAAATCAGCTAGGCTCAGAAAGATCCTAGCGAAAACAACTACCTCTGTGGGTTCTCTAAAGAAACCCGACAACAGTTGGACAGAGTCAGGTTATGATAGTCTAGAACTCCTGGTTGAAACACACTTCCCAGGAAGCAAATCTAGTCTGGAATGCGTACCAGAATACTCTCTGCCCTATGCAGCTGAAATCCCCACTGACATTATAACGGAAGAAAAGGTAAAGTGGGCTATAAACTCTTTCTCCCCTTATAAATCTCCAGGTCTTGACGGCATCTTCCCTCAGATGCTGCAGAAAAGCAGTGAATTTATCACTCCCCACCTGATAAACATATTCCACAGTAGCCTAAGATGGAGTTATGTTCCAAAGACATGGCGTGAGATCAAAGTGGTCTTTACTCCGAAAGCCGACAAGCCCAGCCACACGGAACCCAAAGACTTCAGACCTATTAGTCTCACCTCCTTTATGCTCAAATCACTTGAAAGGCTAATTGATATTCATATCCGCAGTAATCTAAAACCGGAGGTCATATCACCCTTTCAACATGCCTATACGAAAGGTAGAAGTGTAGAAACGGCACTACATTGTGTCGTGAGCACTATAGAAAAATCGCTTGAGGTTAAAGATTACACTCTCGCAGCATTCCTGGACATCGAAGGAGCTTTCAATAACGTTCACAACAGTGCAATTGAGAAAGCACTTCGATATCTCAATGTAGAAGGAACAGTTATCAAATGGATCATGTACATGTTGAAAAACAGACAGATACATAGTGAACTAGGTAACGCACATATAAAGATGCACGCATCTAGAGGTACACCGCAAGGTGGAATTCTTTCACCTCTTCTCTGGATCCTGGTGATGAACGAGATCCTATTGAAACTAAAACATAGAGGCATAATAGTGTTTGCCTAAGCTGATGACTTAGCGCTTTTGGCTACGGAAAGTATCCTACCACTATTAGCGAATTATTAGATAATGCACTTTCCATGGTCAGTAGCTGGACCAATAACTGTGGTCTCAAGGTAAATCCCCTCAAAACAGAGTTAGTACTTTTTACAAACAGAAGGAAAATACCTCCGTTTGATTTACCAAAAATTGAAGACACCCCACTCAAGATTTCCGACCGAGCGAGATATCTCGGTGTGATCTTAGACAAAAAAAATAACTGGGGACTAACAGCCATATTTATAAAGATTCCTTAAATATTCAAGAAAGATACAAAAAAGCAATGTTTGCACTCTACTCATGTAATAGGATTATAGGCAGAAACTGGGGACCTAATCCTAAAATAATCATGTGGATGTATACTGCCGTTTTTAGACCTATTCTGACTTATGGCAGTTTGGTTTGGTGGAAAGCCCTAGAGAAATCCTCGAATTTAAAAACCCTAACCAAACTACAAAGAATGGCATGCATCAGCACAACTGATGTATGAGAACCACCCCTACTGCGGGCTTGGAAACAATCCTCAATCTCCCACCCTTAGATCTATTTGTACAAGAATCAGCAGCTAACAGCGCCCTTCGGCTTAGTCAAACCAATATATGGAAAACTAATCCAAGTGGCCATGCTGCTATTCTAACGAAATTCGTAGGCAACGATATCTGTACAGATTATATGACCCCCTACTTAGATTTTAACAAATCTTTTAGTATCATATTCCCCAATAGAATAGATTGGGAAAACAGTGTGCCATACTCCAACGAGTCGACATTCACCGTCTTCACTGATGGCTCTAAAATGAACACGGGAGTAGGAGCAGGATTTTTCTCTGAAAACCTTAATCTTGCCTATTCAGGCTCCCTGACCACAGCAGCGTCTTCCAAGCTGAGATTTTAGCAGTGAAAAACGCTGCGAGGCATATATCGATGATGGAGATATCACACGCGGACATCACCTTTTTCATTGACAGCCAGGCAGCAATAAAAGCTCTGTCCGCCATTCAAATCAAGTCGAAGCTTGTTTCTTGCTGTCGCGAAGAGCTAAAGGTTCTTGGTATACAGCATAATGTAAGACTCTGCTGGGTTCCCGGCCATAGTGGTGTGCAGGGAAACGAAAAAGCAGATGAGCTGGCAAGGGAAGGCTCAACACTTGAACCTTCTCACATAGATCACAACATAGGGATCCCACTATGTTAACTGAAACAAAACGTCGGTAACTTAATTGTTCAAAAATCTATCGAGAGATGGAACCTCCTAGAAACCTGTGTTATCACCAGGAAACTATGGCCTAGATACGATAAGAAAATGTCCTATAGAATTTTAATTCTTAATAAACCTTCCTTAAGATCCCTTATAAGTATAATAAAGGGACACAACCTACTTGGCTACCATAAGAGAGGCTGTGGCGATGAAGATTAGCATGAAGACACAGCTCACTTTCTTTGTCACTGCCCAGCACTCTGACACACTAGGAAAAATACCCTAGGGAACTATACTTCTATACTGAACTAGAAGAGCTATCAGAACTCTCAAGCAAGAGCTTACTGAACTTCGTCAAGCCCTCCAAATGGCTAGACGAACCATCGGATTCATAGGTTTAACACTTCAAGAAGTTTTAACACTTTAGGGTATCACAATGGATCTACATTGATCTAAGTGTGACGGTAACAAAACCAACTGTCAGCCCAATCAACCTAACCTAACCTAACCCTAAAAAAACTCGCCATGATAGTACTATAGTTTTCATATACAAAGAATTATACTATTGACCATATTGCCGCAATGTAATATGCCGAGAAGCACCGTCCCAGGCCACCAAATAAGGTACTCTCTTGCTGGAACTGCAAAGTAAGCGGACATATGTATTGGGAGTGTCCTTCACCTAGAGTGAATGTTTTTTGCTTCAAGTGTGGTGAAGCGGATGTCGTCGTCGCAACATGTCCGAAGTGTCGACAGAAAAACATGACGACGAGCACGACTTCGACGGGGGAGTCGTGTTCGAAGAACAACCCCGAAACCTCAAACCCCCAATAATAAGCGATGTAATAAAAAATTTAGAAAATAAGCAAATTACGATTTTAAAGAGGGATCCTAGAGATCCAACCATGGAAAATCGTTCTTCAATTGTAAATGTTAAATGTATAAAACCTTTACACGTCAGGATAAAGAAATATAATGAAGCAAGAGCAAGAATATTTAATGGTAATTTCAAAAATAAAATCATTAAAACTAGAGCGCGATATAGTTTAAGAAAGCAGTTGAGAGCAAATTTGCTTTCAACAATTATAGATGTTTCCGGCGATCCCAGGCCTTATACCAAGGTCGCCATTGAAAACATAGAAGTTAGATACTCACCAACTGTCTCTAGAGCAACAGTCCCGATTGGATGTTGTCAGACAGAAGTTCCGGTGCTATACCAGGTAAGGTCTTGAAAAGACGGCGCTTGTCGAGCACGTCATAGAAACCGGAGATTCGGTTTCGGTAAAACAGCGTCATTACCCTGTTTCTCCAGCGATACAAGCCCTGATGTATGCCGAGATAGATCGAATGTTTGATCTTGGAGTAATTGAGGAGAGTGAGAGCCCTTGGAGTTCACCAGTTGTCCTGATACAGAAGACCGGCAAAAATCTCCTGTGTCTCGATTCACGTAAGATGAACGACTTTACGAAAAAAAATGCGTATCCTCTCCCCAATCTCGAAGGTATCTTCAGTCGTCTTAAAGATACTATTTTCATAAGTAGTATCGATCTCAAAGACGCATTTTGTCAAATACCTTTGCAGGAGCAGAGTAGGGAAAAAACTGCTTTCACAATACCAGGAAGGCCATTGTACCATTTTACTGTCATGCCCTTTGGTTTGTGTAATGCGGCCTTCGTCCTTGACAGCTTGAATCACAGACACGCTGAAAAAGGGAAATAAAAAATTTAGTATGTCTGAGGAAGCTTTGGAGGCATTTGGTGAGTTGAAGAAAGCTTTAGCAGAAGCACCCGCGTTAACACATCCTAATTTTACCATTTTACATTCAATGCGATGCTTCCGATTCAAGTGTAGGTGCGGTACTCTTTCAGAAAAACGACGCCGACGAGGAATCTCCCATATCGTTTTTGTCCCAAAAACTGAACAAAGTACAAAAAAATTATAGTGTTACGGAGAAAGAATGCCTCACCGCCGTTTTGGCAATACAAAAATTCTGACCTTATGTCGAAGGAATGACATTTACAGTGATTACCGATCACTCAAGCCTCAGGTGGCTTATGAGCCTTAAAGACTTGAGTGGAAGACTTGCTTGTTGGAGCTTACAACTTCAAGCATTTTCATTTAATATCGAACATCGTAATGAATTCCAAAATTTCCTTAAGTTATACGGAGTAACACATTTCAAAACCGCGAATTACTCTCCACAATCGAATGCGTCAGAGAGAGTGAATCGCACTCTTCTAGCTGCCATTGGATCCTATCTGAAAGATGATCAAAGAGACTGGGATCAAAACTTAAGCGAAAAAGCTTGTGCCTTAAGAAGCGCCGTTCACATGATGACACATGGTAGTTGTTATGAGCTAGCAAAGAAATTAAATTCAGTTGAAGATGGCGAAGTATTGACTATGGCTAGACAAACAAAGTTGCAAAGTGTGCGCAAAAAAATCGAAGCATCAAAAGCCAAATCCGGTGAAAAAAGTGCACAAAAGTACAACATTCG
The DNA here is from genome assembly GCA_958431115.1 of Syrphus vitripennis. NCBI lineage: Eukaryota > Metazoa > Arthropoda > Insecta > Diptera > Syrphidae > Syrphus > Syrphus vitripennis. The sequence goes on along the minus strand of OY288110.1, from coordinate 43,213,462 downwards.
TACTCGTATTAGACACTTTGTGCCAGGTCAAGAGGTCTTCCGAAGAAATTTTGTATTGAGTGACAGTTCTAGGTACTTGTCAAGAGCCGAATTGTAAGAGCCGTAGGCAAAAGTTTGTATGAACTTGAAAACTCGTCAGGAAAACCAATAGGAATCTTCCACGCGATAGACATTAAACAATGAAACAAAGTCGGAAAGTATCTTTAAATTGTTCTCTCTTTTCAATCGGCTATCCTGATTAAATGTAATTCTATGTAGAATCCTTGTTAATTTATTATCTAATTAAATTTATATCTATGTAGTCTGTGTTAAATTTATTGAAATATACAATCCAATTTTGATAGTTCAAAATATTTCAAAATCGTTTGATACCCTAACCAGCTGTGATATATTTATTTATTATTTAGTAGGTAGTTTGTGTTAATTTATTAAAAGCTGTGAAGTCCCTCAGAGCCTGTGATAATAAACTGTGATAATAAACCGTGATAATAAACTGTGATAAAACCTTATTTATTTCAGTTTAAGTTTGCAATATTAGGATTAGTACTTAGAATTAGTTAAATTATTTATTTATTTATATTTTTTTTTCGTGTGTTGTTAAAATTTATTTTTTTTTTGTCAATTAGTGTCAAATTTATTTACTATCACTCTATTAACTATTTTCTTGACTTTACTTTTTATATTTGTAATTATTTATTAAAAATGTTAATTTATCTATATATTTTTCTGTTAAAGAGTGTCAGTTTTGTTTTGTCACTCCATTAACTTCTCTCTATAATAACACTTCTTAGATATAATGTGAACTTGTTTGTTAGTATTTATAGGTAATTTGTACAATTAATTGTTAATTTATTACTTTATTTGTCAACTCTACCTGTTTATTACTATTAAACTCACTGTACTTTCCTTTGCGTCATTGTTTAAATTTACTTTATGTTAAGGCTTATTAAATCCTTATGTCCGGCTATAGTGGGTTTCTTCACCACGTTCTTCATAACACGTACCATAAACATTTATTTAATTATTCTAAAAAAATAATAAGAAATATGTTACGTTAAAAATCTGGTTTAGTATTTTTACTTGCATTACAACCTTAAAATAACTCACTAGATTGTATAACTGCCTACGAACTGGCTATATTAGTAGATGCTACTGAGGCTGATTCAGTTCCGTCCCTTTTCACTTGCCTCGTTTGTGTCCTTGACTCATCGAGTCAAGAGCTTTGTTGTGGACTTGGACACCTGAAATGAAACAAAATTAAATAAATGAACAATAAACCAATGTTTTTTTTATAAAATAAGTAATAATAAGGAAAAATATTTCATTCACTTTGTTGTTGTCCAGATGTTTTGTTATTTTTGTCTTTTTTTTGTTTTGACGTCACAGTCTCTAATGAAAATTTTAAAGTTTGTGGCCAACCATTGGGCGCGTTCAAGTTCTTCAATAATTGACAATGCCTAATGATGAGCAAGGCAAGATGTTGGTGGCAAAGTCGAGTGTCGAGGCATCCATCTTTTTTTTTTTAAGAAAGATGGACGAATATTTTGATTAGGTTATGGAAAATTTCTGATTCATGGGGGAGATAGAGGAGAAGTCAAATAACCACTAACAAGTGCTGCCGGAGGTATACCTTTTCCTCGTTAGAAGTCAGTAACATTAATACTACGTTTTCACCAAGAGCTAAATCGCGATTTAAGTAGATTTTCCATAAATCTTGTACAAATCTCGAAGATTTAGCATATTAATAAATTTGAGATTTCAAATAAATCTTGTATAAATCTTCATGGACAAATAGTTTCGAATACCGAACGTCCCTAATACGGTATTCACACCAAGCCGAAAACACGGTTTTCGTTGAAAACCTAATCGAAAACACAAGTTTTCGCATACATTTTTTGTAGCTTCAGGTTTTCATAAACTACAAGTTTTATTAAATTCATATTCTCTTTGTGTTGTGGAACGTATTCCACAATTTTTTTTGCTCTGTTTGACACAGATGGAACCCTCTACTTTGTATATATAATTACATAGTACTATTATGGAACACGATTTTTTCTATTGGGTCCGCCTCACTTGGTGGCGCTGCAGCAGCGAAATATAGGATTGGAGAGTTCGGAATGATGATATGCAGCAAGAATATAGAATAGGTAGTCAGAGTGAGAGGATTTATTATTTTCATTTTGACAGTTGCTGACAACAAATAGAGAGAGTAAGGGAGTTAGATGAGCCAGCTGATGGTGTCATGGCAACAAGGGGAAAATGAAAAGAATTTATTGGGCTGTGGATTTATTCAACGGTTTTTTTGCATTTTTCATATATGTAGAAGTATAGATATAGCTACATTATTTTCAATTTTCAAATAATTTCGTATATTTTATTTGATTTTGTGAGATTTGAGATATTATGAGAGCTATGTTGCAAATTTTCATGTCTTACAGATACATTTAAACTTTTTTTTTCTTGCTTGTGATAGAATTTATTATACGTATTTGGTTTTTGTGAACTATGTACCTTGCCAAATTTCATGTTTTACAGAAACATTTATATTTTTTTTTCTTGCAAGTGATAGAATTCATTGTATATGGAATCTATTATATATACAATGTAGAATTGTAGGTACAATACGTATTTGGTTTTTGTCATTTGGTTACAGTGATGTTTTTATGATATCTTTCTTTTTTATAGGTAGGTAGGTAATTTCTCAAATCTGAAGAAATAACCATTTGAAAATTAAAAGGATAACAAAATTGATGTACCTAAAATCACTAAAAATAATTTATGCAACAGTTGTTTGTTTTTAATTTTACTTAAAAAAAGGTTTCCGTGCGAATTTCCATCAGTAAAATTAAAAAAAGCTTTTTTTACAAAAAATTTCTTGAACAAAATCAAATACATATTTTTAAAAATAAACGTATTTGTATATTTATTTTTCAGTAAATTTAAAATATCACGTCAATTTTCAAAATTTTTAAGTAAATTTGAGATACCACGTGAATGTATTTTAAGCAAATCGAAAAATTTCACCTGAATTTTCAAAAGTTTAAATAATTTTCACGTGAATTTTTGTAACTCAAATGAAGTTAAAAATTTCACGTGGATAGTTCTCAATGAAATTTTAAATTTTAAAGTTTTTTAGTAAATTAAGTACATACCTACATATTTAATTTCAAAAATTTCACGTGAAATTTCAAAAGTTTTAATTATTTAAGAAAATTTCATAGTTCATAGTTTTAACCTTTTTCTTTTAATTTTCCTGTGGATTTTTCGTAGTTCTCAAAGAAATTTAAAATTTTTTGTGAATTTTCGAGAAATTTCACGTGAGTTTAAAAAAAAACACCGAACTTTAAAAAAACACGTAGTTTTAATATTCCAGGTTAATTCTCAAGAAATTACATTATTTTATAAATTTCAAGTGAATTTTCAAAAAAAAAAAACACGGAACTTTAAAAAACACGTAGGTTTCAAAAAACTTACTTAATTTTACTATTCTAGGTGTATTTCCAAAAAATTAGAATATTTTATAAATTTCACGTCAATTTTCCAAAAACACGTCATTTTATTTCTCACTGTTTTTATATTTTACGGGTATTTTAAGAATTCTTGGATTTTCAAGTCCTAAACAAATTTTAAATACCGCGTGAATTTTCAAAAGAAATTAATAATTTTAAATTTTCACGGTGATTTTCATGTTTTTTAAGTAAATTAAGACTTTGACGTGAATTTTTAAGGTTCTTCAGTAAATTCAAAATTTCACGTTAATTTTCAACAGAATTTATTTATTTTAAAAATTAAGGTGAATTTTAAACATCTTCAATAACTCACGTTTCAATTTGAAAATGTTACTTGAATTTTCCAATACCTGACCGAAAAAATATTTAAAATTTACTTCAATTTTCCATAGCAAAATTTTTTATGTCGACTTTCAATAATTTTAAAATATCACGTAAGTATAAACAACTACGTGAAATTAAAAAATAATTGATAAATATTAAGAAATTCCTTTCATAATTACTTCAATTTTCAAGAAAAAATAAAATTAAAATAATCTTAAAAATATTTTTCTATGTGCAAAGTCACGAAGTGCATACGGGCCTTTTGCTTAAAAAATTTCAAAACAAAATCGTTTTTTCTTCACGAATTTTCATTGCCCATTCCTTACCTACCTAACAAAAAACATTCAAATAATTCCCCTTTGCAAAAAAGAAATGAAGAAAAAAGTCTTTTTTCCTAACTCCCTCCAACTCCCATAAATTTCCATTCCAATTTTATACATCGTTCTCTATCTTCTGTTATTTCCTAAACACTCATATTTATTATTCTTTCTCTTTGTGACTACCCCACTTTCAAGTCTACACTCGTCTCCACTTCAGGTTGGAAAAAGCTTCCGTCCGTCTCATCAGAGGTCGCGTCGTTCGTTCCTCTTCATAGTAGTACTATTCCATTTCATATACAATGTGTCGTGCTACGGAAAGTCATTGGGCATACCGATTTCACTTGCGACGAGATAACAAGAGAATGAAAACAGCAACAATTAACCTATGTTTTGTTCGTCTTTACCCTTTCTTTTTTTTCTGTACAGTTTACTTTTCTATCATTCTAATTTTTAATTTTCATTTCAATTGTCTAGTTTTTCTTCCAAGTTTTGGTGTCCTGTTGTTGACGTTAAGTAGCACAGTTGCCCAAATACTTTTTTTTTCATTTTCTTTGTCTTCTTTGCTATTGCATTATGTCTTTTGTCTAAGTTTTTAAGCTGCACAAAATTGCGAATGCAATGGTAAACAATCAACTATTTTGTCCTATGTCTAAATTTTTGTTTCAATTTACCACTAGAGAGAAAGTTTTCAAAATCAGTCCGTCCGCCAGTCTTTTTAAATTCTCTAAATTCTAGCATCACCGTTTCAGCTCACCTAACTCGTCAACAAATGGAATTCATCGCCACCGAATCTGTTGCCTGAAGCATCCCCATAACGCTGCATAATAGCTACAACCCTCAAATACGGTGATATTTTTTGTTTTTCAAATATAATTTGATATAACAAAACCAAATTGTTTAGTAAGTCTTTATTTTTCGTTTTCGTTTCGTTTTATGTTCGAAAATATAAAAAAATATTTATTTTTTTTTTTGAAAATAGATTTAGTTCTTTTTTCTGCTTTACGAAATTTTCGTTTATTGTTCCAAACAAGAATACAATTTAAGATTGTTTCTTAGTTTTGACATTTTTCTTTTTCGTTACTTATTTATTTATTTATTATTTTCGTTATTTATTCTTTTTTTTTCAAAAGATTTTTCCTTTTTGTTTTTTTTTTCTGGTTACTTTTGTTACATTTTTCTTTTCGTTATATACATTTTTTTGGTTTTATATATTTTTTTGGTTTGGTTACTTACTTATTTGACTTTTTTCCTTTTTTTCATACATATATATATATATTTATTTATTTCACTTTATTTTTTTTTGTTAAATTATTTATTTATTTATTTATCTAATTTTAAGTTTACATTCTTGTTTTTAATTTATTAATTTATTTATTTCCTTTTTTTTAATTTATTTTTATTTATTATTTTTTTTTCTTAATTTACAAATCTATATATATATATTTTTCGTAAATTTTTTTATTTTGTTTACATTTTTCGTTAATTTATTGTTTTTTTGATTAATTTATTTTTTTGTTAATTTATTACCATTTTCGTTTAATTTTTTTTGTTGATAACATTTTTTTTTCATACATACACACAGTTTTTTTATAATTCCTTTTTGTTAATTTTTGATTCTTTTTGTTACATTTTTTTTTTTGATCAATTTATTTTTCTTTCGTTACATTTTTCTGTTAATTTATTAATACTTTTTTTTTGTTTTTTGGTTAATTTATTACTTTTCGCTTTTTTTTGTTAACTTATTTATTAATTTTTTTTTGTTAAATTATTACATTTTGTTTTATTTTTCTACGCGTTAACTTATTTATTCATATTTACATATTTTTTTGTTAACTTATTTATTTTTGCATTTTTCGTTTAAATTATCTTATTTGCTATACGTTTTTTTGTTAATTTATTAATTCATTTATTTCTTTTTGGTTTTTTTTCATGTTTGACCTATGCAAATTTCTTTCATTTTGAAAAACAAATATATATATATATATATATATTCTTTACATCTAATATGTTAAAACCAAATACTTAAAAAATATACAATTCACGATAAATAACAATACGAAACCAACTAAAATCAAAATGAAAAAGAATACCACTACAGGGGCAGTTAGTAAAAAAAAATTTGCGTTCTGTATCCCATTTAGTTCAAAATGAACAAGAACGTTTGTTAAACAGTATAAGCCCTATTAATTTTGATAATCCACCTCCCAACATTAATCAAGCGGGTTCCATAGCCAATCAAAATATCGACACTAGCCATTTAGTAGAACCTAGACCATCGCCAATTCTTCGAACTCCAGTAGGTGTGATGGACTCACATCATGTTGATTTCCCCAGGGATCAGGTCGTGAACCAAGTTCAACCTGATAATGAATTAACTGGAAACGATATGAATAACTCACTCGGCAATCATTCGTTCAATGTTTCCGTGGAATCAAATTCCATCAATGCCCCAAGTTACAGCAGCTTGAGTCATTTAGGTACTGCTGGAATTGAGATAGATGACATCAATAAAGTTCGAGATGAACCGCTTATGGAAAACGCTGCAGGTAAATCCGTCACAAGTGCCCGACCACATGAAGGCCTACATTAACTTGACTCTTGTCAACGCTTTCAGGTGGTATACTGAATCGATGAAGTCAGAGATTTCAGAGAGTATAAAGAAAATTATGAAAGACAACTTTATTGAATTTTTAGGAGATATGAATACGGCAAGTCTACCGCTGAGAAGAGAGGAGACTAACCCAAAACCACTATCCAATTCGAACTCCGTTAATAAGCCTAGCAATATATCCAACGAGCAACGAAACAATCGTACAGTATATTCGGTTCAACAACCTAATTCAGCCAACAACCAAACTTTTGCGAATGACCGAAACCAGTTGAACAATTCCAATGATCGTGGTCAGAGTAACAAAAATACTCAAATGCATCGACCTCAGCTACAGTTGAAACACCATCCCTCATCACAGCGCAGTAGGATTCCGTCTAACCAACAAATAAGATGTGACCAACAACAATCTCATCCTGTACAAAAACCAAATAGAGCATAAAAACTTAACCAACCAACTTTCTACCTTCGTTTCCGTCAGCTGTCGCTCAAACAAGCAACATTTTTAAGCCCATTAATCAGCCTAGTAGTAATATTCCTAATTATCAAGCTTTCTATAATCATCATCAAAAACAGGATTCATATGCAGGCTTTTCCAGGAACCATCATGAACCTGTCAAGTTAGACCGATGGGGTATAAAATTTGATGGCCGTCCCGAAAATTTGTCGGTCGAAGATTTCGTCCATCGGTCGGAGTTTTTCCAAAACCAATATGAATGTTCATGGCCAGAAATTCTTCGACAGTTTCATGTCATTCTTGCTGGAGATGCCGAACGCTGGTACTGGGAATTTATTAAGTATAACCAAAGACCCGACTGGCCAATGTTACGTGAAGCATTAATGCTCCACTTCCGCACCTGCAAATCGGATTTTGATATAATGCGAGAGATTTCCGATCGCAAACAAGGTCCTATGGAGTCTTGTGACGCTTATTTTCCAGCAACAGCTATGCTTCGATCTCAATTATCGACTCCTATGCCTGATTTCGAATTGGTAAGGATGTTAAAGAGAAAACTCAATGACAGGATAGTAAAATAAGTTTATCCCATATTGATTTTCAATTTAGACCAGCTAAGGTTTGCTTGCAAGGAAGCAGAGAATGCTTTTCCAGCAAGAGATCCGCATGCATCTAGGTATAATCGTCCTCCACCGAAAATGCATGTGCATGAAATGCATGGTATTGAGGACGATTATACTTTGTATATATAAACTATAGAACTCTCATGGTGGAAGTCGAATGGGGCGACATCTAAAGTATGTCGGCAACCCTTACTCTTTTTTTTTGCGGAGAGCTTATGGTGGTTTTAATGGATATTTATTGATATTTTTTGGATGCAATAATCCAAAAAATAGTCTCCTCTTGACCCTACCACCAATTTCCGACGCTTAAAGACTCCCAAAATCGAATTTTACACCTCACATTTTGCAACACCACCACAAGGGTCAGTAGCAATATTGAGTGCACCAACAAATCAGCTAGGCTCAGAAAGATCCTAGCGAAAACAACTACCTCTGTGGGTTCTCTAAAGAAACCCGACAACAGTTGGACAGAGTCAGGTTATGATAGTCTAGAACTCCTGGTTGAAACACACTTCCCAGGAAGCAAATCTAGTCTGGAATGCGTACCAGAATACTCTCTGCCCTATGCAGCTGAAATCCCCACTGACATTATAACGGAAGAAAAGGTAAAGTGGGCTATAAACTCTTTCTCCCCTTATAAATCTCCAGGTCTTGACGGCATCTTCCCTCAGATGCTGCAGAAAAGCAGTGAATTTATCACTCCCCACCTGATAAACATATTCCACAGTAGCCTAAGATGGAGTTATGTTCCAAAGACATGGCGTGAGATCAAAGTGGTCTTTACTCCGAAAGCCGACAAGCCCAGCCACACGGAACCCAAAGACTTCAGACCTATTAGTCTCACCTCCTTTATGCTCAAATCACTTGAAAGGCTAATTGATATTCATATCCGCAGTAATCTAAAACCGGAGGTCATATCACCCTTTCAACATGCCTATACGAAAGGTAGAAGTGTAGAAACGGCACTACATTGTGTCGTGAGCACTATAGAAAAATCGCTTGAGGTTAAAGATTACACTCTCGCAGCATTCCTGGACATCGAAGGAGCTTTCAATAACGTTCACAACAGTGCAATTGAGAAAGCACTTCGATATCTCAATGTAGAAGGAACAGTTATCAAATGGATCATGTACATGTTGAAAAACAGACAGATACATAGTGAACTAGGTAACGCACATATAAAGATGCACGCACCTAGAGGTACACCGCAAGGTGGAATTCTTTCACCTCTTCTCTGGATCCTGGTGATGAACGAGATCCTATTGAAACTAAAACATAGAGGCATAATAGTGTTTGCCTAAGCTGATGACTTAGCGCTTTTGGCTACGGAAAGTATCCTACCACTATTAGCGAATTATTAGATAATGCACTTTCCATGGTCAGTAGCTGGACCAATAACTGTGGTCTCAAGGTAAATCCCCTCAAAACAGAGTTAGTACTTTTTACAAACAGAAGGAAAATACCTCCGTTTGATTTACCAAAAATTGAAGACACCCCACTCAAGATTTCCGACCGAGCGAGATATCTCGGTGTGATCTTAGACAAAAAAAATAACTGGGGACTAACAGCCATATTTATAAAGATTCCTTAAATATTCAAGAAAGATACAAAAAAGCAATGTTTGCACTCTACTCATGTAATAGGATTATAGGCAGAAACTGGGGACCTAATCCTAAAATAATCATGTGGATGTATACTGCCGTTTTTAGACCTATTCTGACTTATGGCAGTTTGGTTTGGTGGAAAGCCCTAGAGAAATCCTCGAATTTAAAAACCCTAACCAAACTACAAAGAATGGCATGCATCAGCACAACTGATGTATGAGGACCACCCCCTACTGCGGGCTTGGAAACAATCCTCAATCTCCCACCCTTAGATCTATTTCTACAAGAATCAGCAGCTAACAGCGCCCTTCGGCTTAGTCAAACCAATATATGGAAAACTAATCCAAGTGGCCATGCTGCTATTCTAACGAAATTCGTAGGCAACGATATCTGTACAGATTATATGACCCCCTACTTAGATTTTAACAAATCTTTTAGTATCATATTCCCCAATAGAATAGATTGGGAAAACAGTGTGCCATACTCCAACGAGTCGACATTCACCGTCTTCACTGATGGCTCTAAAATGAACACGGGAGTAGGAGCAGGATTTTTCTCTGAAAACCTTAATCTTGCCTATTCAGGCTCCCTGACCACAGCAGCGTCTTCCAAGCTGAGATTTTAGCAGTGAAAAACGCTGCGAGGCATATATCGATGATGGAGATATCACACGCGGACATCACCTTTTTCATTGACAGCCAGGCAGCAATAAAAGCTCTGTCCGCCATTCAAATCAAGTCGAAGCTTGTTTCTTGCTGTCGCGAAGAGCTAAAGGTTCTTGGTATACAGCATAATGTAAGACTCTGCTGGGTTCCCGGCCATAGTGGTGTGCAGGGAAACGAAAAAGCAGATGAGCTGGCAAGGGAAGGCTCAACACTTGAACCTTCTCACATAGATCACAACATAGGGATCTCACTATGTTAACTGAAACAAAACGTCGGTAACTTAATTGTTCAAAAATCTATCGAGAGATGGAACCTCCTAGAAACCTGTGTTATCACCAGGAAACTATGGCCTAGATACGATAAGAAAATGTCCTATAGAATTTTAATTCTTAATAAACCTTCCTTAAGATCCCTTATAAGTATAATAACGGGACAAAACCTACTTGGCTACCATAAAAAGAAAATGGGGCTCAATACGGACGATCTCTGCAGAGGCTGTGGCGATGAAGATTAGCATGAAGACACAGCTCACTTTCTTTGTCACTGCCCAGCACTCTGACACACTAGGAAAAATACCCTAGGGAACTATACTTCTATACTGAACTAGAAGAGCTATCAGAACTCTCAAGCAAGAGCTTACTGAACTTCGTCAAGCCCTCCAAATGGCTAGACGAACCATCGGATTCATAGGTTTAACACTTCAAGAAGTTTTAACACTTCAGGGTATCACAATGGATCTACATTGATCTAAGTGTGACGGTAACAAAACCAACTGTCAGCCCAATCAACCTAACCTAACCTAACCCTAAAAAAACTCGCCATGATAGTACTATAGTTTTCATATACAAAGAATTATACTATTGACCATATTGCCGCAATGTAATATGCCGAGAAGCACCGTCCCAGGCCACCAAATAAGGTACTCTCTTGCTGGAACTGCAAAGTAAGCGGACATATGTATTGGGAGTGTCCTTCACCTAGAGTGAATGTTTTTTGCTTCAAGTGTGGTGAAGCGGATGTCGTCGTCGCAACATGTCCGAAGTGTCGACAGAAAAACATGACGACGAGCACGACTTCGACGGGGGAGTCGTGTTCGAAGAACAACCCCGAAACCTCAAACCCCCAATAATAAGCGATGTAATAAAAAATTTAGAAAATAAGCAAATTACGATTTTAAAGAGGGATCCTAGAGATCCAACCATGGAAAATCGTTCTTCAATTGTAAATGTTAAATGTATAAAACCTTTACACGTCAGGATAAAGAAATATAATGAAGCAAGAGCAAGAATATTTAATGGTAATTTCAAAAATAAAATCATTAAAACTAGAGCGCGATATAGTTTAAGAAAGCAGTTGAGAGCAAATTTGCTTTCAACAATTATAGATGTTTCCGGCGATCCCAGGCCTTATACCAAGGTCGCCATTGAAAACATAGAAGTTAGATACTCACCAACTGTCTCTAGAGCAACAGTCCCGATTGGATGTTGTCAGACAGAAGTTCCGGTGCTATACCAGGTAAGGTCTTGAAAAGACGGCGCTTGTCGAGCACGTCATAGAAACCGGAGATTCGGTTTCGGTAAAACAGCGTCATTACCCTGTTTCTCCAGCGATACAAGCCCTGATGTATGCCGAGATAGATCGAATGTTTGATCTTGGAGTAATTGAGGAGAGTGAGAGCCCTTGGAGTTCACCAGTTGTCCTGATACAGAAGACCGGCAAAAATCTCCTGTGTCTCGATTCACGTAAGATGAACGACTTTACGAAAAAAAATGCGTATCCTCTCCCCAATCTCGAAGGTATCTGCAGTCGTCTTAAAGATACTATTTTCATAAGTAGTATCGATCTCAAAGACGCATTTTGTCAAATACCTTTGCAGGAGCAGAGTAGGGAAAAAACTGCTTTCACAATACCAGGAAGGCCATTGTACCATTTTACTGTCATGCCCTTTGGTTTGTGTAATGCGGCCTTCGTCCTTGACAGCTTGAATCACAGATACGCTGAAAAAGGGAAATAAAAAATTTAGTATGTCTGAGGAAGCTTTGGAGGCATTTGGTGAGTTGAAGAAAGCTTTAGCAGAAGCACCCGCGTTAACACATCCTAATTTTACCATTTTACATTCAATGCGATGCTTCCGATTCAAGTGTAGGTGCGGTACTCTTTCAGAAAAACGACGCCGACGAGGAATCTCCCATATCGTTTTTCTCCCAAAAACTGAACAAAGTACAAAAAAATTATAGTGTTACGGAGAAAGAATGCCTCACCGCCGTTTTGGCAATACAAAAATTCCGACCTTATGTCGAAGGAATGACATTTACAGTGATTACCGATCACTCAAGCCTCAGGTGGCTAATGAGCCTTAAAGACTTGAGTGGAAGACTTGCTTGTTGGAGCTTACAACTTCAAGCATTTTCATTTAATATCGAACATCGTAATGAATTCCAAAATTTCCTTAAGTTATACGGAGTAACACATTTCAAAACCGCGAATTACTCTCCACAATCGAATGCGTCAGAGAGAGTGAATCGCACTCTTCTAGCTGCCATTGGATCCTATCTGAAAGATGATCAAAGAGACTGGGATCAAAACTTAAGCGAAAAAGCTTGTGCCTTAAGAAGCGCCGTTCACATGATGACACATGGTAGTTGTTATGAGCTAGCAAAGAAATTAAATTCAGTTGAAGATGGCGAAGTATTGACTATGGCTAGACAAACAAAGTTGCAAAGTGTGCGCAAAAAAATCGAAGCATCAAAAGCCAAATCCGGTGAAAAAAGTGCACAAAAGTACAACATTCGTACTCGTATTAGACACTTTGTGCCAGGTCAAGAGGTCTTCCGAAGAAATTTTGTATTGAGTGACAGTTCTAGGTACTTGTCAAGAGCCGAATTGTAAGAGCCGTAGGCAAAAGTTTGTATGAACTTGAAAACTCGTCAGGAAAACCAATAGGAATCTTCCACGCGATAGACATTAAACAATGAAACAAAGTCGGAAAGTATCTTTAAATTGTTCTCTCTTTTCAATCGGCTATCCTGATTAAATGTAATTCTATGTAGAATCCTTGTTAATTTATTATCTAATTAAATTTATATCTATGTAGTCTGTGTTAAATTTATTGAAATATACAATCCAATTTTGATAGTTCAAAATATTTCAAAATCGTTTGATACCCTAACCAGCTGTGATATATTTATTTATTATTTAGTAGGTAGTTTGTGTTAATTTATTAAAAGCTGTGAAGTCCCTCAGAGCCTGTGATAATAAACTGTGATAATAAACCGTGATAATAAACTGTGATAAAACCTTATTTATTTCAGTTTAAGTTTGCAATATTAGGATTAGTACTTAGAATTAGTTAAATTATTTATTTATTTATATTTTTTTTTCGTGTGTTGTTAAAATTTATTTTTTTTTGTCAATTAGTGTCAAATTTATTTACTATCACTCTATTAACTATTTTCTTGACTTTACTTTTTATATTTGTAATTATTTATTAAAAATGTTAATTTATCTATATATTTTTCTGTTAAAGAGTGTCAGTTTTGTTTTGTCACTCCATTAACTTCTCTCTATAATAACACTTCTTAGATATAATGTGAACTTGTTTGTTAGTATTTATAGGTAATTTGTACAATTAATTGTTAATTTATTACTTTATTTGTCAACTCTACCTGTTTATTACTATTAAACTCACTGTACTTTCCTTTGCGTCATTGTTTAAATTTACTTTATGTTAAGGCTTATTAAATCCTTATGTCCGGCTATAGTGGGTTTCTTCACCACGTTCTTCATAACACGTACCATAAACATTTATTTAATTATTCTAAAAAAATAATAAGAAATATGTTACGTTAAAAATCTGGTTTAGTATTTTTACTTGCATTACAACCTTAAAATAACTCACTAGATTGTATAACTGCCTACGAACTGGCTATATTAGTAGATGCTACTGAGGCTGATTCAGTTCCGTCCCTTTTCACTTGCCTCGTTTGTGTCCTTGACTCATCGAGTCAAGAGCTTTGTTGTGGACTTGGACACCTGAAATGAAACAAAATTAAATAAATGAACAATAAACCAATGTTTTTTTTATAAAATAAGTAATAATAAGGAAAAATATTTCATTCACTTTGTTGTTGTCCAGATGTTTTGTTATTTTTGTCTTTTTTTTGTTTTGACGTCACAGTCTCTAATGAAAATTTTAAAGTTTGTGGCCAACCATTGGGCGCGTTCAAGTTCTTCAATAATTGACAATGCCTAATGATGAGCAAGGCAAGATGTTGGTGGCAAAGTCGAGTGTCGAGGCATCCATCTTTTTTTTTTTAAGAAAGATGGACGAATATTTTGATTAGGTTATGGAAAATTTCTGATTCATGGGGGAGATAGAGGAGAAGTCAAATAACCACTAACAAGTGCTGCCGGAGGTATACCTTTTCCTCGTTAGAAGTCAGTAACATTAATACTACGTTTTCACCAAGAGCTAAATCGCGATTTAAGTAGATTTTCCATAAATCTTGTACAAATCTCGAAGATTTAGCATATTAATAAATTTGAGATTTCAAATAAATCTTGTATAAATCTTCATGGACAAATAGTTTCGAATACCGAACGTCCCTAATACGGTATTCACACCAAGCCGAAAACACGGTTTTCGTTGAAAACCTAATCGAAAACACAAGTTTTCGCATACATTTTTTGTAGCTTCAGGTTTTCATAAACTACAAGTTTTATTAAATTCATATTCTCTTTGTGTTGTGGAACGTATTCCACAATTTTTTTTGCTCTGTTTGACACAGATGGAACCCTCTACTTTGTATATATAATTACATAGTACTATTATGGAACACGATTTTTTCTATTGGGTCCGCCTCACTTGGTGGCGCTGCAGCAGCGAAATATAGGATTGGAGAGTTCGGAATGATGATATGCAGCAAGAATATAGAATAGGTAGTCAGAGTGAGAGGATTTATTATTTTCATTTTGACAGTTGCTGACAACAAATAGAGAGAGTAAGGGAGTTAGATGAGCCAGCTGATGGTGTCATGGCAACAAGGGGAAAATGAAAAGAATTTATTGGGCTGTGGATTTATTCAACGGTTTTTTTGCATTTTTCATATATGTAGAAGTATAGATATAGCTACATTATTTTCAATTTTCAAATAATTTCGTATATTTTATTTGATTTTGTGAGATTTGAGATATTATGAGAGCTATGTTGCAAATTTTCATGTCTTACAGATACATTTAAACTTTTTTTTCTTGCTTGTGATAGAATTTATTATACGTATTTGGTTTTTGTGAACTATGTACCTTGCCAAATTTCATGTTTTACAGAAACATTTATATTTTTTTTTCTTGCAAGTGATAGAATTCATTGTATATGGAATCTATTATATATACAATGTAGAATTGTAGGTACAATACGTATTTGGTTTTTGTCATTTGGTTACAGTGATGTTTTTATGATATCTTTCTTTTTTATAGGTAGGTAGGTAATTTCTCAAATCTGAAGAAATAACCATTTGAAAATTAAAAGGATAACAAAATTGATGTACCTAAAATCACTAAAAATAATTTATGCAACAGTTGTTTGTTTTTAATTTTACTTAAAAAAAGGTTTCCGTGCGAATTTCCATCAGTAAAATTAAAAAAAGCTTTTTTTACAAAAAATTTCTTGAACAAAATCAAATACATATTTTTAAAAATAAACGTATTTGTATATTTATTTTTCAGTAAATTTAAAATATCACGTCAATTTTCAAAATTTTTAAGTAAATTTGAGATACCACGTGAATGTATTTTAAGCAAATCGAAAAATTTCACCTGAATTTTCAAAAGTTTAAATAATTTTCACGTGAATTTTTGTAACTCAAATGAAGTTAAAAATTTCACGTGGATAGTTCTCAATGAAATTTTAAATTTTAAAGTTTTTTAGTAAATTAAGTACATACCTACATATTTAATTTCAAAAATTTCACGTGAAATTTCAAAAGTTTTAATTATTTAAGAAAATTTCATAGTTCATAGTTTTAACCTTTTTCTTTTAATTTTCCTGTGGATTTTTCGTAGTTCTCAAAGAAATTTAAAATTTTTTGTGAATTTTCGAGAAATTTCACGTGAGTTTAAAAAAAAACACCGAACTTTAAAAAAACACGTAGTTTTAATATTCCAGGTTAATTCTCAAGAAATTACATTATTTTATAAATTTCAAGTGAATTTTCAAAAAAAAAAAAACACGGAACTTTAAAAAACACGTAGGTTTCAAAAAACTTACTTAATTTTACTATTCTAGGTGTATTTCCAAAAAATTAGAATATTTTATAAATTTCACGTCAATTTTCCAAAAACACGTCATTTTATTTCTCACTGTTTTTATATTTTACGGGTATTTTAAGAATTCTTGGATTTTCAAGTCCTAAACAAATTTTAAATACCGCGTGAATTTTCAAAAGAAATTAATAATTTTAAATTTTCACGGTGATTTTCATGTTTTTTAAGTAAATTAAGACTTTGACGTGAATTTTTAAGGTTCTTCAGTAAATTCAAAATTTCACGTTAATTTTCAACAGAATTTATTTATTTTAAAAATTAAGGTGAATTTTAAACATCTTCAATAACTCACGTTTCAATTTGAAAATGTTACTTGAATTTTCCAATACCTGACCGAAAAAATATTTAAAATTTACTTCAATTTTCCATAGCAAAATTTTTTATGTCGACTTTCAATAATTTTAAAATATCACGTAAGTATAAACAACTACGTGAAATTAAAAAACAATTGATAAATATTAAGAAATTCCTTTCATAATTACTTCAATTTTCAAGAAAAAATAAAATTAAAATAATCTTAAAAATATTTTTCTATGTGCAAAGTGACGAAGTGCATACGGGCCTTTTGCTTAAAAAATTTCAAAACAAAATCGTTTTTTCTTCACGAATTTTCATTGCTCATTCCCTACCTACCTAGCAAAAAAAATTCAAATAATTCCCCTTTGCAAGAAAGACAATGAAGAAAAAATCAATGAGTCTTTTTTTCTAACTCCCTCGAACTCCCATCAAATTGTATTCCAATTTTATAAAGCTTTCTCTATCCTCTGTTATTCTCTAGACATTCATATTTATTATTCTTTTTCTTTGTACTTCCCCTATTAATTACTCTACACTAATCTCCACTAAAGGTAGGACTACTTTGGCGGGCCCGTTCCCCAGAGGTCGCGTCGTTCGTTCCTCTCCATAATACTACTATGTAATTATATATACAAAGCCCTCTATCTCACTCACTTCATAAGAAATAAGAGAACGCCATTTGAATTTTCAAGGAAGCTGTCAAATTTAATCTTATTTAAATCTTTTTAATGTGGTGGAAACACTTTAGAAGATTTACTAATCCTCAACGAGATTACCCTTTGGTGGAAACGTAGTATAAAAGAAAAAAAATTAAATTATTACTAAAAACTTAATTTAAATTTTGGTATTAAAATCCATGGTGGAATATGTGAATTAATAAAGTTAAAAAACTTGTAAGTCAACTTTAAGTAAATACCTGAAATATATTTTTTTTTTTTTTTTTTTTTTTTTATTCTACGGTTTTAGCATATTCTTCACATTGCCGACGGGAGTTATTGTAGGCGGTTTATTAAAGTTTAAGTTTTTTTTGTTTCAATTAGGTAAATGTAACTTTGAATTGATATTTTTTGTTAAATCTGCAATAAAAAAGATCGTTTTATGTTCCTAAAGAAAAATAAGTCTTTTTTAGTTCGCTAACCAATAGTCAGATGGCTCTTTAAGTTTATTTTCAGGGGATGTTGACGGCGACGAACTGATTCAAAGGCGATGATATAAAGGTAGCTGAAATGGTGAGTCATAGAATATGTAAGGTGAGTCCACAATATTGGTCCTGGACTTCCACGGTAGGGTGGGAAATGGATATGCCAAACGACACCACGGCACCCTCAATTGACATTACCACGTCCGTCCGCTCTTTTAGATTTTATTTTTGTGTGTTTCCGGTAATAGGATCAACTAAAATGACATGATACAAAATGTAATAGGTTGGTTTTCTAGACTTGCGGACAAGATCCCACAACTCCGGCGAGCTCGAGCAACCGCAAGCATACCAGTCCGCAGACCTAGCGAAAATCAGTGCTGAACGCACCTTAAAGCCAATACTAGCCTATTACATCGTCTAGGCGTAGCCAGATATTCAAACATACTCTTTAAATGTTGTGCTAACATTTTACTTAAATCACTTGACATCGGATCGGTTCAGAAGAAATCATGATAGAGGGCAGTATCGGCATCTATTCCTTTCCTAGTATCGAATGCTAAAAGCTTATCTATCCAATCGCATCCATGTGAATCCTTTACATATGGACGCATTTACATTTTGATCGCAAAACAATGGGTGACCACTCGGTTTGTGTTCGTTCTTTGGAATGCTAAATCCACGCGACAGACCAAAATCAGCGAGTTCTTTGTTATGAATACATTTGCAGCTTTCAGATCGCAATTTAATATCTGAAATTATTATAAAAACAAATTTTATCATTTTTATTATGCAGGCTCCTTGCCATAACCTACCTTGTTACTGTGAATTTAAAACAATCCATTCAGAACCTGTTGCATGACTTTCTTGATCTCTCACAGACTGAATAGAATTTGGACCTATATTGGTTATGATGAGTCGCTTTTGTTCTGCATATTTCTATAAGAAATTTTGACATTCTCTTGTTTTACGAATTTCGCGTGATACAGTAATGTGAAACGAGAAAACAGATATAATATTAATAGGAACACCATCATGAGTTTTTTTTTACAACATACTTACACCCTCTTTTTAATTGTCCATGAAGACTTTCTTCATGGCCAAAAATTACTTGTTGCTCCTCCTTTCCCGAGCTTTAAACACTTAACTAGAAGTATAAGTTACAGTAAATTTTTATTCTGACTCATCATCATCATCATCGGCTCGACAACCGGGGTCCGGTCCTGGCCTCCTTCAACAAGTCTCTCCACCTATCCCGGTCTTGAGCCGACGCCATCCAGTTGCGCACCCAAAGCTTCGGGCGTCCTGGTCTACGCCTCTTGTCGCGGGTCTATTTGGAGGGAATTCCAGATGAGTACGGGAAACGGGATATGGGTAGGAATGAGGATATTGAATTGAAAGGAAACAGGAAGCTGGAAGGTAGGTAGTAGGAAACCGTTCAGGTCGAGCACAGGAAAATATAGAATGGAAAAACAAATGAGATGGGCAGCGGAACGGGAAACCTAAGAGTGAAGTAAGTATATCAGAAGAGGACAACATAAAGTTTGGAAAGAAAAGAAGGCAAACGAAAAGGATACGAAAATTGAGAAATAGGTTTTATGAACAGGACTTGAAGATAGTGAAGGATAGGGTAAAAAGGAGTGATAGTCCCGAACGGGGGAGAGGAGCATCTGTCTGTAGGACCTGGCACGCTGGCGATGCTCGGCTTAGCTCGCCGGATTAGGGGGGGGACTTGTCCCACAGGCAGACAGTGCCAACGACAAATATTCACTTAAATCGTGCCAATAAAAATTTTACCTAGAAAAATCCTATTCGCTTAGCCACTCCTTACCGCCACTCCACTATCAATCCAATGCAGCGGCTGTTGGTGTGCCGGTACGCCGCCCTCCCATCCTGGAGTCCGTGGCCGGAATTTTCGGACTCCCCGTAAGTACCACACGGATTCTACCCTCAGACCCTTCCCTCACGATAGCATTTTAGCCACCCCGTTCACCCCCTGAAATTTAACCCCTTAGCAAATCATACTGGCACTCTACATCGAGTCCATAAAAACACCATAATGTTGGCTGTAGCTTACAAAGTTTACTTTATTTGGCATATGAGAAAAAAATAATAAATAAACCTAAATGAATCTTTCAATAAATATAGAAAAAAAAATTCGGATTTATTTCTTTACTCTAGTGCAAACTTAATAGGAAAAATGAAGTGACAGTTTGGGTTCAAATTCACCAAAAAGGAAGTAGAGTTTACTTTAAATGTTCCAGATTATCAATAAAGACTTTAAGAATTGAAAGTAAGTACAAAAAAAAATTAAATTAAAATAATATGAAATGAAACGATATAACAAATAAAAAAAAAGGACTCGAAAAAATCAGGAAAGAAAACGCCCAATTTCGTTGGTGGACCTTTATGCCGCACCTAGCGATATATGCGTTCCTGTATCCTTTCGGTAGGTATACCACCCTAACTCAACCCGCCGACTTTAAATTTTTTTTTTTGGCGTAAAATCTGTACTTTAATTATTTGCTAAAAGCTTTTATAGATTTAATTTTTTTTTTCTTTTCTTGCGTTGAATAGCTTTAGTAGAGGTCTCGGTTAATGGTTGCCGTATTAGATCCTCCGGCGTTTATGTTCTCTTTTTTCCTTTTTGTAGGGTATCACTTTTTATATTTTATTAGTTAAAAAGCCTATTTTTGATTTGTTACTGATAAAAAAAAATTGACTTATCGGATTTCCCTTGATGGTTGCTTTTTTTTTTTTTTTTTTTTTTTTATTAACCGGGTTCGTTATTTCCCGCTCGTTAACGGTAGGTGCAGCCCAAAATCTATATAGCGGCACCAGCTTTGCCCTCGTCGATGACCGCCGCAAAACGAAACCTGTAACCGTTAAGGTTTAATAATTTGGCACAAGTAAAATCTTTTTGGTATTTTTTTTTCTAACTCACCTCTATTTAAGCTATAATAACTTTAAAACTCGTATCCCACTTTGGACAAATTTATTTTCGTTTCAGCACTTTGAAATTCTATTAAATAAATCAAACTTGAACTATACCACAATTCTTTTGAATTATAATTAATTTACCACAACTAGGTACTTTATTCACCAAAAGAAAGAAAAATGGACCATCCCACCAAGATGTTTGCTTCCGACTAATAAATCATATTTCCCTACTTCTATCGGCTTCGCAAATTACTCTACTAAAAGAAACCACTATTCCTTTCTTAGTTGAGGTAAATGAAACCCGTTGAGGGGTTTGCTACCTCGATCTGGGGGAGCCCTCTCCTGGCCTAACCTCTCCCTTATGGCTAATCTCCCCTTAGGTTATTTTTTTCACCTCAACGCATTCACTCCTCAACTGGCTATCTCGTATCCGAACCTTTGTCGTGGAAACCTTCCAGTCTACCCAAAAGGAATTGAACGTTTTCATTTAGATAAAATTCCCTGAAATGTCAAATCAAATTGACGACGCCAGCCATAAATGTCAGGGCGGCGAAAATAAACTGAATGCTTTGTAGTTTAATTGTTAGTAAGATTTTATTTTCTATTATTATTGTAGAATTATTGTAGAATTGGTTTATTTTATAGCTTGTTAATGTTTGTCTGACAAGGTTCTTCAATTTGTTTGTTTGTTTCTTTTATTTTCTTTTCAGATCCCGGAGAACCTAAAGTCTATCCAAAAGCAACAAGCCGCAGAAGGATTTTTTTTTTCTTTTTTCAATGGCCAGTCAAAAAAAAACAATTTTTTGTGAAGCAGGCAAGGTGAAACCCCCATCCAACCACTTCCGTTTTCTGGCGATCGCAACAAAACACCGGGTCGGAGGATGACTGGCTCGCCTCGGAAACGGTGGCGGATCCTCTGTCCCTAAAATATGTGGATACACGGAACGTGGGGAAGTAACCCTCGCTAAAAGCCGGGCATAATAATAACTTACGAGGTAATTCTACCTAATATGTATATACATATGTATACGTGGTCGACCGATACCTACAGCTAATTGTTTTTTTTTTTGTTATCTAATTTACAATACATATTTGGTTTCTTGCTTATTATGTTGCCGAGCTATTTTGAATCATTATTTTCACTAGTTGTTGTTCCTTTGTTTCAGATGGACTCATCTTCTATGTTCACGGTAGTCGCTTCTGCCAAACCCAATCCCACTTGCACTCACTCTGATGTGCACATAATACCCTCCAGTCACCGACGTACGGATACAATGCCGCGGGTTCTAGTAACTAGAGTCTACTAGACATTTGGCGTGGAATCGTTCGAAACCTCTACCTTATTCTGTCCACGCTGGATATGTTTTTCGCACAAGAAGGAGGTTGGTTCACTCCGTACAGGTGACTATATGTAAAGATGTGATCGTACCTATATTTTTGTTTTGGTTTGATAGTGATGATATTTGTGATGTTTTAATTTAACGTCGGTGAAGCCAATTAAATGAGTTTCGGCCGTTTCTTTTTGTTAAATTTATCTTTTAATTGATTCTGTTGTTGGGTGCTTGTAGGTATAATCCTTTATATTTGATGGAATATTTAGGCATTGAGGATCGAATACATTCTTTTTTTTTTTTTTTTTTAATGTCATTAGTAACCATCGAATTTTCCATGGGTAAATGGAAATCGTCGGTCTTCAAGAATTCAGTACGAAGTACTCGAGTACCTACTTTTTTTTCTACTATAACCAGGTTATTATTTTTTTTTCTGTTTGGGTAAAAAAAACAAATCTTTGATACCTACTTTGGTAGTTGTACGAATAACTACCATCTATGCATGAATGGGTAACAAAAAAAATACGTAGTAATAGAACAATGAGATAAGATTCTTGATGCAGAAAGCAAATATAAGTAGTCGCGTAATTACATCATGAATAAATAATCAAATAAATCGAAATAAATAAATAAACCGATAGACAGTAAGAAAATAAATAAATAAATAGAAAACAGTCTAAATAAATAAATGATTAAACCAACTATTTGGAAATGAATAGTCTAGTGAAAAAAAAATTTTTGTAGCTAAAATTAAATAAATATTACTAATCTATAATTGATTTATGGTAATAAAAAAAATCGACTATGGTAGTAAGTAAGTAAATGGTGTTAGGAAATACATAATTTCTGGTAACAATAATTTAATTGATTATGGAATAATTAAATAAATAAATAATGATAGACAATAAATAATTTAATTAACCTGAAATAAATAAATTTGATTAAAAATAAACATATACTTATATCACTTATGAGTACAAATTAATACATAAACAACTTAACCATATCCCACCACCGTATATAAATAAATAAATGTACCACCACCATAACTTATTAACTTATTAACTATTTAACCCACCACCATAAATAAATTAATAATTAAAGCTATAAATAAATATACTCTGATAATAAATTAATAAATAATCTCTGGAATAAATAAATAAATAATAAATAATTTCATCTCTGGAATAGTTAAATAAATAATAAATAATCTCTGAAATAAATATGCACGGTATAAATAAGATTTATGAAAAAGGTACTACGAAAATTTGAGGCGATGCTATATCTATCAGGTACTTGGGTATATCACAGATGTTCTATTGCTTCATATCCTTTGCGTGGAAAATTCCTATTTTTTTGCCTGAAAGGTTTTCCAATTCATACATGTTTTAACCTATACATTTAATTACGCGACATTTAATGAACTTCGGGCAAAGCTTCGACGAGAGGTTTTTCGAAGAATCGCTGAGGATAAAGTTTCTTCGAAACACTTCCTGACCCGTTACGAAACGAATATTTCGACTACGAATGTTATACGTTTTCGTGCTTTTCTCGTTAGCTTTGAGAATATTTTCTTTAATTTTGTCGCGAATACACTGAAGTCTATTTAATCTTGGGAGAGTCAATAGTTCACCGTCTTCCAACGCATTAAGTTTTTGGACCAGTTCGTAGCTCCTGCCGTGCGTCATCATATTCACCCCGAAAAGAGTGAAGTATGGTGACACGCCAGTCGAAGAGTGTACGGAACTTCTCAACGCGCAAGCGATATCGCTGATGTGCATATCCCAATCGCGTTGGTCTTCTTTTAAATATGAGCGAATCGCTGCTAACAGTGTTCTATTTACTCTCTCAGAGGCATTCGACTGTGGTGAATAGTAAGCGGTTTTGAAGTGGCGGATTCCGTAACTTTGAAAAAGCTTTTGAAAATCTTTAGCCAGAAATTGTTTACCGTTATCCGAATGAATTATTTGCGGTACTCCGAATGCATCAAATATCTCATTCTTCAAATATTTCACCACACTAGATGTGTTCGCCGATCGCAAAGGTTTTAGGAAAACATATTTCGACAGATGGTCGAGTACAACGAATATATAAGCATTACCCGTTCTTGATCTTGGATACGGACCCAAAAAATCAATAAAAAGTTTTTGAAAAGGTAAATCTGTGATATAACTACTTGATATTGGGGGACGAAGAATCTGATTAGAGGCTTAAAACTCTTTGCATACCGCACATTGAGTTACGAATTGTTTAATTTGAACAGTCGGCCAGTAGAAAAATTGTCTTATTCGGTGCAGAGTTTTTTCGGTATGGGAAAATCCACAACTGCTTCAACTTTAGCAGGGTCCGTTTTTATATTCCCACCACCAACTATGAAGCCGAGATATTTAAGCTCTTTGAAACAAAATTTCGATTTCTTCAAGTTGATGGTGAGATTTGCCTTTCGCAGGCATTCGGCTACCTCTTCCAGCACGGTGACATGGGTCTCGAAATCCGGAGCTATTATAAGTAAGTCATCCAGATACACGAAAACACGATCTCTGAGTCGTGCAGGAATCACCTTGTCCATTAGACGACATAACCTTTAGGCTGCATTACACAAACCAAAGGGCATGACCGTAAACTGGTACAAGGGTCTTCCCGGTACCGCAAACGCAGTTTTTTCTCTACTCTCTCTCTCAAGCGTATTTGCCAAAATGCATCTTTAAGATCTACACTACTTATGTAGTAAGTGTCTGGTAGACGACTAAGAAGCCCGTCGATATGAGGGAGTGGGTTGGCATCCTTTTTGCTTGCCGCGTTGACCTTACGAGAATCCAGGCAGAAACGATACTTCATAGTACCGTCTCCGACTGGTTTCTTGATAAGCACGACGGGCGAGCACCAAGGGCTCTCACTTTCCTCTATAACGCCGAGCTTCAACATTCGATCTAATTCTTGATCCAAGAGAGCTTCTACCGCCGGAGAGACCGGGTAGTGACGCTGCTTGACAGGGGTCGAATCTCCGGTATCTATGACATGCTCCATCAGAGATGTCTTACCGAGACCATGACGATCAAAATCCAAAAATTTCCCCTTGACAGCTTCTAGCTTGTACTGCTGATCAGACGACAGTTGATGCGCGTTCAATACCTCTCCATTCTCTTCCAAAATCGAGACGGAGCTAACGACATTTGGAGCGATTTGGAACACCTTCCAAAAATCGACCCCAAGGTATATTTCCTGATCTAGGTTAGGGACTAAGTAGAATGTTATATTATTCATCTGGTTTTTGTACTCTACGGGTGCTCTGATTTTGCCTATTATTGTTTGGTTTTTCCCATCGGCGGTTTTTACATCCGATTTATAGGGTTGCATTACTATTCCTAGCTCACCGACTACCTCTAAACAATTTTTTCCCAAAATACTAACACTCGCCCCACTGTCTAATAGACCCAAAACTTTTCTTCCCGCTATTTTTATTGCAGCATATGGTCTGGGGTCAGTGCTTGTATTTACTACGGTAGCTAAAATTTTTTTTCGAGTTTCTTTCCTTAGCTTGAATCGATCTCGTGTTCTTAAAATCCTCTTAGAAACTTTTCCACCTGGGTTATTCATTATCCTACTTCTGGCTAAATTATATTCTATTATCCTAATGTGCAAAGGTTTTAGTTCTCTTAATTTTACTTTTTCTTTCCATCTAGCTTCTCTGTTTTCTTGGTTATCCTTATTTTCTGTATTTCTTTGCAATATCCTAATTTCATTTTTCTTCTCTACTGCTTTTTCCCTAGGTTTTCTGGGGGTATCGGAGTGGAACGCGAATCCCCCGAGGACGTCGCGTTCCTCAAACCGTTTTCCGGGTTGCAAACTCGGCATTTGGGCGTAATTACCCCTTCAAGACCGCACCGGTAGCAAAAAATACTTCTAACTGCCGATGGACAATCCATAAAGGAATGCCCCGAGATTCTACAATTCCAGCAGGTTAAACTTTTGGAATCCCTATACTCTCGCCCGTTTTTCGGACGATTACCCGAAAGATGAAACGCCGCCGCCAAATTTTCATCATGATATTGGTCATCATTATCACCAATGAACTGTAATTCGTTGGCCGCATGCCTGGCCGGTGGTCTTTGTGGCTTTGGACCATCCCCACGACCAGAGAACGCACGCTCAGCGTCCTTACACGCGATCCTCAAAAGGTCCAATTAATAGACCGCCTGAGGGAACACCAACCGTTTAATTCGGTCGTTCAAATTTTCCTTCAACACTCGGACTAAATCTAGCTCGGAAATCGGCATCCTGAGCTGAGACTTCATTTTATTTACCGCTGCGAAGTAATCCTCACTGGATCCATGCCCCCTGCCGGCGATCCATTATGTCTCTCATAATGTCTAAATCGGTTTTCGAATTTCGGAATTGTCGCATTAATGCGTCCCGAAGCACTGGCCAATCGGGTGGGACACTCGTATAATACGTCTGCTGGAACTGCCAGTACCAGTCATGGGCAGTACCAGTGAGGAGCAGATGAAAATCCCGCAAAATCTCAGCCCAGGAGCAGTTATGTTGACGTTGCAGTGTTTCTATGCGAAAGATAAAATCCTCCACGGTAAGTGTTTCCGGCTTTCCATTAAATTTTAAACCCCATTTATCTATTTTAATAGGCATTCTCCCCCTGTAAGAGGGGTACGTGGGATACCGGTTCCAATCACCAGGAGGATTTGTAGCTGGTGGATAATAAGCCTGAGGATATGTGGACCCGTTTCCCTCAGACGGCCGTCCCAAAGGACCATTCGAGTGCTGATTATGATCTGCGTCGCGATAAAACTCATCTCGCATGTCATTTTTCGTCGATGGAACGGTGTGGCGGATTTCGTTCGAAAAGGTAAGCGGTTGTATGTTTTCCGGGTAAAAGCTTGACCTAATTGTCTGCCGTTTCGGTGACCTCTTTTCGATGGGGGGTTCTGTACGAACCGTCCTATTTATATCCCCCATGAACTCCAGGAAGTTCTTCCTAATCTCGGCTTTAATCGACTCTGAAAGCTCTCCTTTCAACGAATCTGTATAAGATTCATAAGCCTGAACGACTGCCAAATTAATGACTGTTTTCAATTCTGTTGAAACTTTAACCTCATTCGAGCCTTCTTTCCCCACCTTATTCATATTATTCACATTTTCTTTTACTTGTGGTACTCGAGACTCAAATGTTCTCGTAGGATTACCCTGAAATTGTAACGGCCTAGCTATAGGGAGTATATCATTCCTTCCCACTGAAGGCTCAGTATTCGCCCCTTTTGGGATCGTTCCTGTTCCTAACCAGTTTTCATCAACCTGCAGGTTTGTTCTCCACGCTTCAAACTTTTCGGTTTCTATATTGCGTTGCATATGTGGCTGGTTTGGTCTCGATCCGAGGTATTTTTCCCACTCATTTCGATTAGAACGGGCCTTACTCATTCTTCTAGGAGGTTGCTGTGGCTCTCCAAAGAGTTCATAGTCAATACTTCTGGCTCTGGGCCCCGAGTCCTGATCCCAGTTAATTGGCTCGAAAGCTCGTCCAGACAAAATGTCTTGTGGTCCCAAAGAAGTAGTACCTTCTATAGCATCCCTTCCGGATGCACCTTCTAAATTTAGAGCCCAATCTCTTAACGCCGTAATTGGATTACCGGGTTGGTTCCCCGCCAGAACCGAGGTATCGGAGTGCCTCGATGGTCCCCCTACGGGTGGTCCTCCCAACCCTGTCAAACTACTAAAAGACGGTGGTAAAATGGATTCATCACTAGCTGACCGACTAACCGGTTTAGGGGGTACTGGTGGAGGAACAGTTTGACCTTCACCACTTGCTTTTTGCATGCTTGCTTCTGGTGTCTTTCTTTTCACCGGGGTGTGTTTAACGGGTTCAATCGTATAATCTAAGTACTGTTTTGCTACAGATCTAGTTATCACTCTATTTCTAGTTGTTGTATATCTTTTACTAATTTTCTTTTCTTTTATTTTAGATTTCATCCCCCATTAACACTCAGGATCAAGCGCTAGATTGGGCCTATCACCTGGACAAAAACAATAGTAGTTTAGTTTAATTGCTTTAATTTAAATTTTTAAAGAACTATAAAGAACTATTTATTGTTAGTTAATGTTTGTTACTTTACTAAAGTTTTTATTTATTGGTTTGTTTGTTTGTTGTTTTTATTTTTCATAAAGTACGGGGGTGTCGGGGGTTGCTGTCTTCGGAGTTTAATTTTTTTTTTTCTCTTTTTTTTTTTTTTTTACATTGGAATACATCTGAGGCCACTTCCGTGTGCTTCTGGATTGATAGTGGGACTGGTAAGCGAATAAATCACACAAAAAAAAACAACATAGACACATAACAGATCTTCATGTGATGCTGCCCCAGGAAACAGGTAGTATCGTCGCCATTGATCGGGCATTCTAAAGAGCAATCCCGTTCAAGACATACGCTCCAACCGGTCCCCAAGAAAAGCACCAAATGAGAAGGAACCTTTTTTGTTTTCTTTAAGCAACCATCGTTGTTCATACTTGGTGCTGCTTCCAAACCAAGATGTCTCGCCGCTATTAACCCGGCATTCTCAAGAGCTATCCCTGGTCAAGACATGCGCCTCATCCTGATTGAACAACAACACCAAACAGTTACCCCTAGTGTCAAGTCCGGAAACTCTGCCGCAATTCAATAGTTCGTTCTATGACTTCTATCTGAAGCCTTGCAGAGCCTCAGGAACCTGACCCGAAGGCAACTGAAAACAAAAATAATCAGGTCGCCTTGCTCTCGTTCTCAGCCTTCCGCTCACCGTCGCAAGTGATCAGGCATTCTAACGAGCGATCCTCATCACGACATACGATACGCGAGATGGATTTCTATAACAAAACGACTGACTGGATAGGGATAAGGGACAAAAGACTAACACAATACGTTGGGCGCCAAATTTGTCGCGGGTCTATTTGGAGGGAATTCCGGATGAGTACGGGAAACGGGATATGGGTAGGAATGAGGATATTGAATTGAAAGGAAACAGGAAGCTGGAAGGTAGGTAGTAGGAAACCGTTCAGGTCGAGCACAGGAAAATATAGAATGGAAAAACAAATGAGATGGGCAGCGGAACGGGAAACCTAAGAGTGAAGTAAGTATATCAGAAGAGGACAACATAAAGTTTGGAAAGAAAAGAAGGCAAACGAAAAGGATACGAAAATTGAGAAATAGGTTTTATGAACAGGAATTGAAGATAGTGAAGGATAGGGTAAAAAGGAGTGAAAGTCCCGAACGGGGGAGAGGAGCATCTGTCTGTAGGACCTGGCACGCTGGCGATGCTCGGCTTAGCTCGCCGGATTAGGGGGGGGACTTGTCCCACAGGCAGACAGTGCCAACGACAAATATTCACTTAAATCGTGCCAATAAAAATTTTACCTAGAAAAATCCTATTCGCTTAGCCACTCCTTACCGCCACTCCACTATCAATCCAATGCAGCGGCTGTTGGTGTGCCGGTACGCCGCCCTCCCATCCTGGAGTCCGTGGCCGGAATTTTCGGACTCCCCGTAAGTACCACACGGATTCTACCCTCAGACCCTTCCCTCACGATAGCATTTTAGCCACCCCGTTCACCCCCTGAAATTTAACCCCTTAGCAAATCATACTGGCACTCTTCATCGAGTCCATAAAAACACCATAATGTTGGCTGTAGCTTACAAAGTTTACTTTATTTGGCATATGAGAAAAAAATAATAAATAAACCTAAATGAATCTTTCAATAAATATAGAAAAAAAAAATTCGGATTTATTTCTTTACTCTAGTGCAAACTTAATAGGAAAAATGAAGTGACAGTTTGGGTTCAAATTCACCAAAAAGGAAGTAGAGTTTACTTTAAATGTTCCAGATTATCAATAAAGACTTTAAGAATTGAAAGTAAGTACAAAAAAAAAATAAAATAAAATAATATGAAATGAAACGAAATAACAAATAAAAAAAAAAGGACTCGAAAAAATCAGGAAAGAAAACGCCCAATTTCGTTGGTGGACCTTTATGCCGCACCTAGCGGTATATACGTTCCTGTATCCTTTCGGTCCAGGAAGGTATACCACCCTAACTCAACCCGCCGACTTTAAAATTTCGTTTTTTTTTTTTTTTTTTTTTTTTAATGAACCCAGCCCCACCCGTTGCCAATGACGAGGAGATTGATTTCTGTCTCCGCTTCCCGTGACCTACCTAGAGAGCGCTCTATAGGGGGTTCGCACAATTCAGTGCCTTCTTCGACGCGAAGGCTAATGGGGGAAACCAGTTTCAAATGGTCGACTGGCGGTTCGCAACGAAACGCTCCCCTTCACCACCTTCGAAATCCCTTGCACACAAAAATTCAATAAATATAACGAAATGTTAAAAAAAAATATGGTGAAATATAATAAGATATAAATAGGTATGATAATAGTCAATATATACTGGAAATGAAAAATAATAATAACAATAAATCAAAGTTTTAGAATTTGCCAACAACCAAAAAAAAATGATTAAAATATTTCCTCGTAGGTAATCCCACGGCCCGTTGGCGATTTGAATTTTAAATGACTAGGACTTGGTCTCAATTTTTGTTCTTCCCTCCTCGGGTAGATGGCGTAAAATCTGTACTTTAATTATTTGCTAAAAGCTTTTATAGATTTAATTTATTTTTTTCTTTTCTTGCGTTGAATAGCTTTAGTAGAGGTCTCGGTTAATGGTTGCCGTATTAGATCTGTCAGAAAATATATCTTCAGTTACCATCACTAGTTAGTTTTCTCTATTTGTCTTACTGCCATCTATTAACAAGCATTTGAAATCATTTTCGCACATACTTGGTTTCACCAGTTTTCAGCACAAACTTGACGATGGCGAAGGGTAACTTCCGGCTAGATGATGATAGAACTTGTCAGAACTTTCGAGAAAGAAGACACGAGACCACGAGAAGAATTACGAATTTTACAAAAAAAGAGAAGAACCAAATTTTAAAGCCGATTTAGAAAAAATTTCTTAAAGCAATCGTTTGTGCTTTGTTAAAAATAAAAAGTAGAAAATAGTCGCTAATTTTATAAAAATAAATTGAATTTAATTTGAATTTTGTAACCCGATTTTTTTTGTTACAAAAAATCTTTAAAATTTGTTTTTTGGCGTTTTCTAAGTAAAGTAAAATAAAATGCCCGTGGATCGTACACCGCCATCAGCATCTGAGGAAACAAAACTCAGCAAAAAGAATCAACGTAGCCAGGAAGACGTTGAGCAGCAGCAATCACCACAAGTGTCGCTCCAGCAGCAACCGCAACAGCAACACGTGCAGATGACATCGACACAATCGTCTCATCAGCAACAAGTGCCACCGTCAACAGGATCGCCACCGCAGCCTCTTCAGCCTCAATTGACACAGCCTCAGCAACACCATACAAGACCGAGACGAAATCAGGCGAAATGCCGAATTTGCCAAGAAGATTACAACCAGGAAATGGTGCTATGTGACGGGGTATGTAGAAAATGGTTTCATTTTGTTTGTGTAAATTTAGATGGTAGTCAGGCAGGTAGGTTAGAGAAATGGTTTTGTGATGAGTGCACAATTGTACACGTGAGAAAGATTGATGGCTTACATGCTAAGTTGATTGCTCAACTAATGGTAGTAGAACAAAACGTTTTAGAAAATAAGCGCCAGACAGTTATAGACGCCTCATATCACAAGTGGCTTAAATTAAAAATAGACTATGTTAAATTAAAGGGTTCCTTTACTGACATTGAGGGTAATCAACTGCATGGTCCTAGGTTGCAAGCATCAGAGATAAGGGGGCAATTGATTGAGGGTGACAGGTGTTCGAATGCTTCGAAAAGTAGTTCGTCGACGAGTAAAAGCAGGCGTCTACACATCATACAAGAGCAAAGAGATTTACTCAAAAAACAAAGTGAGATTCTACAGAAGGACCAGGAGCTTCTTCGTCAACAAGAAGAACTCGTGAAAGAGTTATCATCAGGCAGTGAAGCCGATGAGAGTTTAGTAGAGTCGAGATACAAGCGAAGACCCAAGCCAATGAATCCATTAGCTCCTGTGTTCAATCCTGTCACGAACACGCCAGCACAAAATTTCGAGTATCCTTCGCCACTAACCCAAAGAGAGCTTTCCGCTAGAAAAATATATCGAGATCTACCTAGTTTTACGGGACTAGCTGAAGAATGGCCACTTTTTATAAGAATGTTTGAACAATCCACGAAGGCTTGCGGATACACAGTCGATGAAAATTTAATGCGATTGCAGCAGGCTCTAAAAGGACGGGCGCGGAATTTAGTTAGTAGTCAATTGTCAGAACCTTCATGCGTTTTCCAAATAATAGAATCTTTAAGAATTGCCTTTGGTCAGCCTAATATAATTTTAGATAGCCAGTTGGAAAAAATAGCTAAGGTTCCAATCGTAAGGGCTGACAAATTGGAATCGATTCTAGACTTCGCAACTGCGGTTACTAATTTGAACGCAGTCATGAGGGCTTCTGGACTTGAAGAACAATATAATAATCCGTTGCTCCTTA
Source organism: Syrphus vitripennis (assembly GCA_958431115.1). Taxonomy (NCBI): domain Eukaryota; kingdom Metazoa; phylum Arthropoda; class Insecta; order Diptera; family Syrphidae; genus Syrphus; species Syrphus vitripennis. The sequence continues at coordinate 43,180,811 of OY288110.1, read as the reverse complement.
AGGAGTTATTAAAGAGACTGTCAAACGAAATGAAAATGAAGTGGGCTACTTATTCCTTGGAGAAACAAACAAAAGGAGTTTTAGGGTTTGGCACATGGCTTCAAGTGGAGTCCAGGAAGGTGTACGAGGTGCTTTCTAGTTCTGAGTTAGGTGGTATAAAAAGGGAAGTTTTTCGTGGTGATAAATCCAATCAATCTAGAGTAAATGTTCACGTGGAAGATATTAAGAAATGCATTATTTGTGCCAAGCAGTGTAAAAGCCTAGATGTTTGTAAAGTATTCAATGAGATGACCTCCTCAACAAGATGGGAAAAGGTAAAGGAATTGAAACTTTGCCGTCAGTGTTTGAATGCCCATGCAATAAGATATCCATTTTTATGCAAGAAGGCAGTCAAATGTAACTTCGACGGTTGCACAAAAAAACATCATCCATTAATGCATTCAGAGGATGCAAGCGCCAGTACAACGGTCGTAGTCACATCTCAAAATAGCCATACAGATATGGGCAGTCAATTGCAATTCCAATACATACCAGTGACACTTCGTCATGGTAATAAAAAGGTAAACGTATTGGCATTCATTGATGGAGGCTCTAGTGGTACGAGGATCGAAGAGGAGATTGCAGACCAACTTATGCTCACTGGCCCCAAAGTTACTTTGCAACTGAAGTGGACCGCTAACATTCGTCGTCAAGAGGAGTCCAGGAAAGTATCTTTAACGATATCCGGTGCATTCGAAGGTGCTAAAGAATATGCAATTCCAGTTGCTCACACGATCAAAGAACTTAACCTTCCTAAACAAACATTAAATTATAAAGAGTTATCAAAGGAATACTCTCATTTACGTGGACTTCCAGTAGCATCATATAGTGAAGAGCTGCCAAGAATAATGATCGGTTTAAGTGATTTGCATGTGACCATACCAAGTAAGGCTCGCCTAGCAGGGCGCGATGATCCGATAGCAACGAAATGTAAGCTCGGATGGTCAGTGTTTGGTATCGGTAGCGCATCCCAAATCCACAGCATCAATTATCACATACAAGAGCATCTGGAAGAGGACGATGAGAACCTTAATAATTTAATAAAACATTTTTATTCAGTTGACAGTCTGGGTGTCAAGATACCAACTAATGATGTGGTATCCAGAGAAGAACATCGCGCAAACGATATACTAGCAAAGACTTCTAAATTCGATGGAGAGCGCTTTGAAATAGGACTTCTTTGGAGATACACCGATGCTGTGCTACCGGACAGTCTATCTATGGCAAAGAATAGGCTAGTAACATTACAACGCAGACTGCATAAAAACCCGGAACTAAAGACTGAAATGAATAATATAATTGAGAGTTATGTAAGAAAAGGATACGTTCGCAAATTGTCATTAGATGAGCTGAAGGAAAAGCACGAACGCGTTTGGTATCTTCCACTGTTTCCTGTAGTCAATACGAATAAGCCGGGCAAAATAAGAATAGTTTGGGATGCAGCGGCTAAAGTTAATGGAACATCTTTAAATTCATTCTTATTAAAGGGCCCTGACCAGCTGCCATCGCTTCTAGGCATACTTCTAAGGTTCAGGGAAAATGCAATTGCTGTCAGTGGTGATATCTCTGAAATGTTTCACCAAATCAAAATTCTGCGAGAAGATCAACACGCATGTCGTTTTATATGGAATGACGGAAGCGGCGAAGCAGTTTATGTTACTCAAGTCATGACTTTTGGAGCAACCTGTTCACCGAGTAGCGCTCAATTCATTAAAAATAAGAATGCGCAAAGATTTCAGAAAGATTTTCCTAGAGCAGTGGAAGCAATTGTCAAAAACCACTACGTTGATGATATGCTTGAGAGTGTAAACACTGAAAAAGAAGCCATCAATTTAGCCACAGAAGTAAAAATGATTCATGCAGCCGGAGGTTTTCATATTGGTAAATGGAAATCAAATTCAATTGAAAATAATGAAAGCTTTAGAAGGGGAACACTTACAAGTTAACAATTATGTTAATTTCGACAAAGAATCAGTTCTAACCACGGAGAAAGTACTAGGCATGTGGTGGGATACTAAGTCTGACTCACTTACATTCTCTCTAAAATTTAATAAAGGTAATAAAGAAGTAATAAACGGCCAAAGAAAACCAACTAAAAGAGAATTACTAAAGGTGTTGATGTCAATCTTCGATCCACTCGGCCTAATAGGCCATTTCACTAGCTACTTAAAAGTACTGATGCAGGAAGTATGGCGCTCACTAGTCAACTGGGATGATGAGGTTAATGATGATATTCACAATAAATGGTTGATGTGGTCTAGAGAACTGTTAAATGTTGAATCCGTCCAAATTCCAAGATGTTATTCAATAGACTCAACTTGGGACCTGTCTGAAGCACAGCTTCATATCTTCGTTGATGCAAGCAAGGACTGTAGTGCAGCTGTAGCTTATCTACGAATACAAACAAAGGAGAACATAAGGTGTTCGTTACTAGGGTCTAAGACTAAAGTGGCCCCGATCAAGCTTTTATCTATACCATGTTTAGAATTAGTTGCAGCTTTAATTGGAGCGAGATTTGCTACAAGTATACGCCAATTTCTGTCAATAAACCTACATCGAATAATTCTCTGGTCGGACTCAGTAACAGTCTTAAATTGGTTGAAATCAGATGCGAAGTCAATAAAGGGACAATTCGTAGCCTTCAGAATAGCGGAGATCCAGGAGACAAATCACATCGTACAGTGGAGATATGTTCCTTCGTTAGTGAATCCAGCTGACGATGCCACGAAATGGAAACGCGGACCGTCTTTAAATATGGAGGATCGTTGGATTCAAGGACCACAATTTTTATATTTACCAGAGGACGACTGGCCTGAGGATATTTCTATACAAAAGATAAATGAGCCCTTCGTCTACGAAGCTGTACATCAAATAAAAGAGCCAGTAATCTCATTTGAAAAATACGAAGATTGGAATAAACTAATTAAGGTAATAGGGTACGTTTATAGATATATGGATGCTCTACTTGGAAAAAAGAAATCGTATCGCTATCTATCCTCACAAGAATACGCCAGAGCCGAACGTTTAGTATATAGACTCATTCAAGCAGAAGGCTTTCATTTTGAGATAAAGTATCTAACAGATCAGGGAAACTATTTCATTTCAAATAATAAACCAGCCCGGTTTTCGAGCAATCTACTTTCTTTAAAGCCGTATCTTGACGAGAATGGGATCATGAGATCTCAAAGTCGTATAGACAATGCGAGTTATTTAAGTAAAGACTCAAGACGTCCTATTATTCTGCCTACGACACATCATGGAACGAAGCTTCTCGTGCAAGAATACCACGAAAGATTCCGGCACATTAACCACGAGACGGTGGTGAATGAAATAAGAAAAAAGTATCATATTTCAAAATTACGACAATTATTAAAACGAGTAAGAAGTAAATGCGACAAATGTAAAATTCTTACTGCAAATGCTAAACCTCCAGAAATGTCAGTGCTTCCCGAAACCAGAGTTGCGGCGTTTACGCCACCCTTCGTATATACAGCGGTCGACTATGCAGGACCCTTTGAAGTCAGTCACGGAAGAAAGTTGGAAAAGAGATGGATATGCCTGTTTACTTGTCTCATTACAAGAGCTATCCATATAGAAATCGCCTATACTTGCAGCGCCGACTCATTCATACTCTGCTACCGAAATTTTTTATGCAGAAGAGGCAAAGTCAAGAAGATGTATAGTGACCGAGGCACGAATTTCATCGGAGCTGAGAAACTTTTGAAGACAAATCTGAAGGCCGTTGACCATCATGTCATTGCAAACCATTTCGTGAATTCGGAACTAGAATGGCACTTCAACCCTCCTGGATCGCCACACATGAATGGATGTTGTGAAAGAATGGTAAAATCAGTCAAGATTGCACTATATGCTGTAAGTAATGTTACACGGTACAAACCAAATGAGGAACTTCTTCGCAGTTACTTAATGGAAGTTGAGGAGATGATTAACTCTCGACCATTAACATATCTACCATTGGATAACGAGCAGTCGGAAGCCCTAACGCCAAACCACTTCCTTCGCCAATCGCCTGGAGAGATTGCGCCGCTTGGTGACTTTAGCGACGAAGCTAAACTATTGAAAACAAACGCTTTAATGTCACAATTGTATGCCAGACATTTTTGGAAACGATGGGTGGCCGAGTACTTACCAACGCTAGCAAGAAGAAAGAAATGGAACTTACCTACAGAACCTCTAAAAGTTGGCGACATTGTCTTAGTAATCGATGAGAGTAATCGACGTAACCAGTGGCCAAAGGGACGAATAATCGAGGTGAAAAAGGCTAAAGATGGCCAAGTTCGCAGCGCGATAGTACAAACTGAAAATGGGATCTACGAAAGACCTGCTGTAAAGCTGGCCAAACTCGACATAAAAAAAAAAAAGTTGTAGATTTGCACTAAGTCTAGGCAAATATACCAAGGGGGAGTGTCAGAAAATATATCTTCAGTTACCATCACTAGTTAGTTTTCTCTATTTGTCTTACTGCCATCTATTAACAAGCATTTGAAATCATTTTCGCACATACTTGGTTTCACCAGTTTTCAGCACAAACTTGACGATGGCGAAGGGTAACTTCCGGCTAGATGATGATAGAACTTGTCAGAACTTTCGAGAAAGAAGACACGAGACCACGAGAAGAATTACGAATTTTACAAAAAAAGAGAAGAACCAAATTTTAAAGCCGATTTAGAAAAAATTTCTTAAAGCAATCGTTTGTGCTTTGTTAAAAATAAAAAGTAGAAAATAGTCGCTAATTTTATAAAAATAAATTGAATTTAATTTGAATTTTGTAACCCGAGTTTTTTTGTTACAAGATCCTCCGGCGTTTATGTTCTCTTTTTTTCTTTTTTATAGGGTATCACTTTTTATATTTTATTAGTTAAAAAGCCTATTTTTGATTTGTTACTGATAAAAAAAATTGTACTTATCGGATTTCCCTTGATGGTTGCTTTTTTCCTTTTTTTTTTTATTAACCGGGTTCGTTATTTCCCGCTCGTTAACGGTAGGTGCAGCCCAAAATCTATATAGCGGCACCGGCTTTGCCCTTGTCGATGACCGCCGCAAAACGAAACCTGTAACCGTTAAGGTTTAATAATTTGGCACAATTAAAATCTTTTTGGTATTTTTTTTTCTAACTCACCTCTATTTAAGCTATAATAACTTTAAAACTCGTATCCCACTTTGGACAAATTTATTTTCGTTTCAGCACTTTGAAATTCTATTAAATAAATCAAACTTGAACTATACCACAATTCTTTTGAATTATAATTAATTTACCACAACTAGGTACTTTATTCACCAAAAGAAAGAAAAATGGACCATCCCACCAAGATGTTTGCTTCCGACTAATAAATCATATTTCCCTACTTCTATCGGCTTCTCAAATTACTCTACTAAAAGAAACCACTATTCCTTTCTTAGTTGAGGTAAATGAAACCCGTTGAAGGGTTTGCTACCTCGATCTGGGGGAGCCCTCTCCTGGCCTAACCTCTCCCTTATGGCTAATCTCCCCTTAGGTTATTTTTTTCACCTCAACGCATTCACTCCTCAACTGGCTATCTCGTATCCGAACCTTTGTCGTGGAAACCTTCCAGTCTACCCAAAAGGAATTGAACGTTTTCATTTAGATAAAATTCCCTGAAATGTCAAATCAAATTGACGACGCCAGCCATAAATGTCAGGGCGGCGAAAATAAACTGAATGCTTTGTAGTTTAATTGTTAGTAAGATTTTATTTTCTATTATTATTGTAGAATTATTGTAGAATTGGTTTATTTTATAGCTTATTAATGTTTGTCTGACAAGGTTCTTCAATTTGTTTGTTTGTTTCTTTTATTTTCTTTTCAGATCCCGGAGAACCTAAAGTCTATCCAAAAGCAACAAGCCGCAGAAGGATTTTTTTTTTCTTTTTTCAATGGCCAGTCAAAAAAAAAACAATTATTTGTGTAGCAGGCAAGGTGAAACCCCCATTCAACCACTTCCGTTTTCTGGCGATCGCAACACTCTCCAGCGCAAGCATGGTCTACCACGCTGCTGTACCACAAAGAACTTTCCGAGCAGGTTACTCTTCACTCATGCGAGCTAGGTGCCCTGCCCACCGGATTCTACCGAGCCTAATTTTTGTCACTATGTCTGCTTCAAGGTAGATTGCGTACAATTCATGATTGTGCCGTCTCAGGAATCGTCCTTTCTCACATATGGGGCCAACAATTCTCCTTAAGACTTTTCTCTCGAAAGCGGCTAAGAGGTCGGAGTATCTTTTGCTAAGCACCCAAGTCTCGGATCCATACGTGAGTACTGGCAGGACCATGGTCCTGTGCAGCAGCAGTTTTGAAGTTATGGTGAGATTTCTGCTATTTCGGCTGCTACTATTTACCCAAGGTATTTGAAGGATTGCTTCGCTACCTTAATTGTTTGACCAACTGTTCTTCTCGCATTCGACGCCAGCATGTACTTTGTTTTACCTTCACTAATGTGCAGCCCCAGATTTTGTGCCGCCTGCTCGATCTGGATGAAGGAATCGCCAACCTGTGGAACTAGCCTGATCATATTTTTTTTTTTTTTGAAAAGTGAACCAACCTTTAAGGGGTCTGAGCAATCTATTTAAGCTAAAGCAACAACTAATACATCCATAGATGCTCCATCCCATAAGAATTGCATTGGACAACTAACGCATTCACACCTCTATTGCCTTAATCCTCTCAAAGAGAACGAACCCCCTGAGTCGGTTCTCTAGGTAAGTCTTTTCTCTATGGTTGAGATCATCACGGGTACAACTGGTCATAGGAATGTTGGTAACGGGATCTCATCATGTTTGCATCGAACCTTCTTAAATAGTGTGAGTAGGAGGAATTAAATATCCTAATGGATTACATTAGAAGCCGTAGTGTGAGGGTAGGTCAAGATATGGAAAAAGAGAAGAAAAATAAAATGGTTTCCGAAGCTGTACATTTAATATGGTGTTTAGCAATGGAACCGTAGCGTTATGGTAGGTCACGATATATGATATGATGCGGAAGGAGGACAAAATGGTTTTAAAATTTGGTGTTGCTCAGTGAAGTTTTTGATTGGTGGATATTGTAATATGTGAGCAAGTGGAATCCATGGTGTTTTATGGATTCTATTATAAAACCTTAGGGATATTATAGTTAAAAAACATTTCTTTTTTTAGTGGGGAGGAACCTTGGTAGGTATTGGATTGACGAGTGAACGTACTCATATTGATACATGGATAAACATATGTATGTACATATCGAGCAGGATTTATTTTAAAATTTCAAATAAGTATGTACCTACATAGATATGTACCTACCTGGGTTAGATTGGGAATGCATCTGTTTCTGAAAACATAATGTTCTGAAAAGAAAGATGTAGGTAGGTATTATCTAATTACCTAAAACTTTTTCGAAAAAATTATTCTGACGCGTTTTGAACAGAGACGTTCTGAAAATTGAGGTTGAGTATTTTTGTAATAGGGTTTGAGTGATTTCTATGTAATTCACACAGTTACCTTACAGCTAAGATAAAATTATACAAGAAAAAATATTTTCTAGGTACCTACCTACATACTTAGTGGTTCGTAAAAATTTCAAAAATCATCTAAGTACCTACCTATTTATTTCCGAAAAGTGAAAGTAAATTCAATCCGCGTAGCTACATACATAGGTAGGTACCAATACAGTGCTGCCAGAAACAATCCGGTACAATAGGTACCTACAGTACTTTTATGATTGTGAGATCCGATTATCTGTAGCTTCTTTGGATCAAAATTTGAGCAAAATTGTTAGTTGGGTAGGTAGGCACCTATATATGTAACTCTAAAAACGTGAGTTTGCATACCTTCCTATCTATGTAGGTATATATGTATGTGGGAGGGGTGCGCCGACAAAACACAATTCGTTATGTGGTGATGGATTAGGGGTATTAACTGTAGGCAAATCCTACATAATATAAAATTGATGGTTGTTATGTACAATATTGGTCAGTAGTGTATATCCTTTTGCAAACATTGGGGCATATTCATAGTCGTCTGACAAGTTGTTTCTTTGTCTCTTCTAAGCTAACCTGGAGTTTATGTTATTGGCCACGTTCACAAAGTTATCTAAAGCAATCCAGATTGGTTTGTGTTGTTGTAATCTCTTGAGAAAAAACAGCTGATTATAAAACATCTGTTCTCAAAATAAAAATCTTAACCGATCTAAAAAATGTTCGTATATTCAGCTATCTGAAGAGAAATGTCAAAAACAGCTGACTTGAATTCAATTCTAACAGCTAAATTAACCGGGTTGGGTATAGCCCGTCACAGGCCAACTCATAACAACCCAACTCAAAACAACCTAACTCAACATCTTCATAACCCATCACAGTTATAAGTCATCACGGTTATAACTCATCATAGGAATGTTGTCATCATGGTTGCATCGAACCTTTTGAAATAGTGTGAGTAGGAGGGATTAAATATCCTAATGGATTACATTAGAAGCCGTAGTGTGAGGGTAGGTCAAGATATGGAAAAAGAGAAGAAAAATAAAATGGTTTCCGAATCTGTACATTTAATATGGTGTTTAGCAATGGAACAGTAGCGTTATGGTAGGTCACGATATATGATATGATGCGGAAGGAGGACAAAATGGTTTTAAAATTTGGTGTTGCTCAGTGAAGTTTTTGATTGGTAGATAGTGTAATATGTGAACAAGTGAAATCCATTGTGTTTTATGGATTCTATTATAAAACCTTCTGAGGGATAAAATTAAAACAAAACAATTTTTTTTTTTAGTGGGGAGGCACCTTGGTAGGTATTTTTGTCATCAGGGGTATGCAAACGAACGTTTTGGCTAGGTTTCATGAGTACGCATTTTAGACAAATTTTCGGTTTTTTTTGCAACTTCAAAAATTCACAGTAAATCAACCCACCACGGGTGAGCCTACAGCAGTCGGTTTTCTGCTTGTCGAGCACCTAAATTACACAAAAAACATAAAATCATGAGTTTGCAAATCTTACAATTTTTAGTGTCGCCAGCTCCTGGTCTATATAGGATTGACGAGTGAACGAACTTACCTATATTGATTATTGAGTGCATCTATTTCTGAATTCTGAAAACAAAAGTTCCGAAAGACATAGTGTTCTGAAAAGAAAGATGTAGGTATGTACATACATACCTACATTTTCTTAAAACTTAAAATTATATATTATATTATTACATTATGATTTGAACAAATTTAAATCTAACGACTAAAAGCTCAACCGATTGGAACATTGCCAGAATACTGCCACCAACCTAAACCCTACAAATACAGACTCAAGTGGATCGTATATTATCGCCATTGAAATTTAAAAAGAAAAATGCAACAGCCATTTTCAAGTTTCTATTAATTTTCTTACACAATGAGACAAAACCAGAAATTATAGAGAAGGCAACATCAAGGTGTTGTATATAGGTATACTTCATCAAGTCTGTACGTGCAGGTGCACATTCAAGGAATTTCCACAGCAAGCGAAATTAGGTCCAAGTTGAAATCAACATACGATGACTCCGTATTGTCTCGACGACGGTGTGGTCTGCTAAGGAAGCTGACCAAAAAGCAGTTTGCAAGAACATCTGTGAGTAAGTCGATACAATAGTTGATACCTCACAAAAGTTAAAGCAAATAGGGTTCGCTGTAAATGATGAGTGGGTTGGGAGTTTGCTGTTGAGTGGTCTGCCGGAGCATTTCGCACTGATGATAATTGCGATTGAGAGTAGCAACGTAAAAATATCTGTAGATAGCAACAAAACCAAATTTTTGCAAGAATGTAAATCAAAATAATGTTGTTGAGAAGATAATAATAAAAGATGTTTTGTATGTGCCAGAGGTTTGTACAAATTTATTATCTGTCAATCAAATGACAAAGAAAGGTTGCGAGGTGAGATTTTTGGAAAATAAATGCATCATTTTTCGTAACAACAACATTCTTGCAAGTTGCTACCTTCAGAATAATATGTTCAAGTTAGGCGTCGACACAACTGAATTAAAGACTTATGCTGTTGCAAGCAAAACACAGTGCAACAGCGTATGGGTCATGCAGCCGATGCAAGTATTCAAGAAATTTGTCACCAAGATGTCTCAGTGGTCGAAACGGATGCGAAGCCAACGGTGACAAGTGGTAAATGTATTGCTGGCTTGCAAGGAAACAAAAACAGGATAAAATTGCGTTTAAGTCATCGATCAGCAAAACTACAGACGTGCTTCAGTTGGTGCATAGTGATGTTTGTGGGCCGACGGAAAAGGAACATGTAGGGCGATTAAGGTATTTCGCACAGACAATGGTTTAGAGTTTTGCAATCAGGCCTTTAAAAAGATTTGTGAAGAGGCAGGTATTATCCATCAAACATCAGCACCATATAATCCACAACAGAATGGCAAAGCGTAGCGAATGAATCGAACTCTCGTTGAAAAAGCTCGGTCGATGATGATGGATGCGAAATTAAGAAAAATTTACTGGGCAGAAGCTGTAAACACTGCTTCTTATCTTCTTAATAGAACGCCAAATAAAAAGCTAAGTAATAAGTCGCCAGAGGAAATGTGGAGTGGTGTGGAACAAAATCTGTTGCATCTTCGAATCTTTGGTTGTGTGGCAATGAAAATGGTTCCCAATGAATGAATGAATTATGTGGGTACATTTGCACTACGACCTTAAGATCTATTGTGTCCCCTTTTGAACCGTATGAGGTTTCTCATCTACAGTTCATCATCCAGATTCGTTCCTTTTAGAAATTTAAGAATTTGGGCTATTTTCAGAGAATGTATTTTGTTCTCTTCTATATCCATATAGTGCTTGCCCAGATATTTTTGTCTTTGATGCACTAGTGCATCGCATTTACCTATGATGTGGTCCGGTGTCTCCTCATGAGCGTTGCAGAACCTGCAAGAAGCACTGCTCACTAGGCCAAGGATGCTGAGATGTCTTCTCAGTTTACAATGTGAGGAGGCCCGTTATTTTCCTGACACTTTTCCTGCTTAGGCTAATACAGGATAGGTAACGCTCTCGGTTATAGTTCCCGAGTAAGAGTTTGGCCTGTCTTAATTTTGGGAGTTCTTTACAGATTTTTGATCTTGTTGCCTCCTCTTATAATTTGATTTGATTATTAATTATATTTTCCCCTATACCACAATAGGGCTCTGTACCTACCCGTTGCCCTGGACACCGACGTGACCCAGTACCCAATGAAGCGTGACTTTGTTTTCCTTGCCCAGTTCATTTAGCTTACTTACACATTCTCATACTAGTTTTGAAGTAATGGTGTATGAGCCCAAAGCTTTTAGTGCGGCTTTACTATCTGACATGATGATAATGTTTTGGTTTTTGTATTTTCTATCGATGTTACGTTCTACGCATTTTCCGATGGCATTTACTTCTGCCTGGAATATGCTGGTAGACTTTCCCATCGGTATGGAAATTTTGGTTCTAGGCCCAAAAATCCCTGCCCCAGTCCCTTCAGAAGTTCTCGATCCATCAGTATACCACTTGATGGTGTTTGCTTCGAAACTGTAGTTTTCTGTTTCGCTTTTCCAGGCTCTTTTGCAACTTAACTCCGTACGGAAATGCTTTTCGAAGTTGTATTTTTTGATCATGCCATCCCTTATAATGTCAAGAAGGTTTGTAACTGTGGAGTTGATGATCGCATTCCGTTCCCTGTAACTAATGATCTTCCCTCTCTCAGTACCCTCCTTGGCAATTCTTAGGATGGCTTGGCAGCACTTTCTATTGTCACGTGTAGTGGCGTTAGATTTAATATATGTTTTCCATTGCTGCTGTAGGGCATGTTCTCATTGCTCCGGTTATACATATGAATGCAAGCCTTTGCACCTTTTCTAGTTTTTTCCTAGTGGTTATTAATTCGGTTCTTTTTCGCCATGCAACCGCCCCATAGGTAATGATGGGTCTTACCATCATGGTGTACATCCATCTCAGGATTTTTGGTTTGCAACCCCATGATTTTCCTGCAAATCATCAGGGCTTTTGTGGCTTTCCCGACAGTTATATCGACATGTTTATTCCAAAGAAGCTTACAATCTCGTGTAAAGCCTAAATACTTGACGTCTTTTTGGGTGTCTTCCCCAGCCAACCGTATAGGTTTCATTCGTCACAAAGAGTTTCCTCAAATTTTCCAAGGCTGTTACTACAATGTCGCTACTACAATGAACGCTAAAATAGGTCGGGAGCCGGTATTCAGGCATTACGCAGGCACCCATAGTTTGCATGAGAACACTAATGACAATGCATCCGCCGATCAGGTTCGAATCAACACGGCTGCACTACGCAATGAAAATACCAGTAACACCTTTGGACATGCGTTAGGACTCGCCCTGGAACCACTCGATCCAGGGAGAGTAAGTCCTGGAGCCAGTATGCTGGGCGTAGATGAGAAGTGGACACGCCTTAAAAACACTGTCATTAGTACTGCCAACTCCATCTTAGGCAGCAGTCGTAGAAGTCGGAACGACTGGTTTGATGAAGCTAGCACCTGAACGTAAGAATGTTGCGTACCGAGCAATGCAACAATCTCATAGAACGCGGGCACGCAAAGATGAATATAAAGAGCTTAGAAGAATAGAAAAACGGCTTCACAGACAGAAAAAATCAGCCTGGGAGAAGAACATCATCTCTGAATTAGAAAGAAGCCGAGAGCGAGGTCCGCACCAGGTGCGGAAGTTCTACCAATCCGTCCGAAACATGACGCAGTACACACCACGCTGCACTTACTGCAAGGACGGAGAGGGAAATCTGATCACCGATCCTCAAAGCATACTGGAGCGATGAGAAGTGTACTTTAATGAATTGCTAAATGGTCAGCTCACTGCAGAAGTAGAGGCTCCACTACTTCAAGAAGATTACCCTATGTTACCGCCACCAAGCATAGAAGAGGTTGAGAAGGCTATAGCCCGGCTTAAGAAAAACAAAGCCCCGGGAGCCGATGGCATACCAGCCGAACTATTCCACCACGGCGGGCCAGCCTTACGCCAAGCAATTCATGATATTATAGTGCACGTATGGGAGCAGGAAGAAATGCCAGAAGACTGGTGAAAAGGTATAATTTGCCCCATACATAAGAAAGGAGATGTCACAACGTGCAGCAATTATAGAGGTATCACGTTGTTGAGTACCGCCTATAAGATACTCTCCTCTATCCTACAAGAACGGATAGCCCCATACGCTAAAACCATAATCGGCCAATATCAGTGTGGTTTCATTCCAGGCAAATCAACAACTGATCAGATCTTTACCCTTAGGCAGGCGATGGAAAAATGTCTAGAATTTAACATCCCAACATACCATCTGTTTATAGACTTTAAGGCCGCCTATGATAGCATAGCCAGGGTAGAACTTTATAAAGCCATGAGAGAATTCGGCATCCCAAATAAATTGACACGACTTTGTAGGTTGACCATGACCAACGTAACAAGCCAAGTAAATATAGCCGGATTGCTATCCAGACCAATCAACATCTTTAATGGACTCCGACAAGGGGATGGTTTGGCCTGCCTCCTCTTCAACCTGGCGTTGGAGAAAGCAATCCGTGACTCTGGCACGGCAACAAGAGGGACCATCGTCAACAGGTCCAGCCAGATACTGGCTTACGCAGACGACATTGACATCATCGGAAGAACCGACCAAGCTGTACACGATTCCTTCATCCAGATCGAGCAGGTGGCACAAAATCTGGGGCTGCACATTAGTGAAGGTAAAATAAAGTACATGGTGGCGTCGAATGCGAGAAGAACAGTTGGTCAAACAAGGTAGGGGAGCACGAATTTGAAGTGGTGCAATCCTTCAAATACCTTGGGTCAACAGTAGCAGCTGATAATAATTTAGAAGAAGAAATACGCGGGCGGCTGCTCAATTCCAACAGAGCCTACTATAGTCTGTCAAAGCTCTTCAAATCCAGAAATCTCACCATAACTTCAAAACTGCTGCTGTACAGGACCATGGTCCTGCCAGTACTCACGTATGGATCCGAGACTTGGGTGCTTAGCAAAAGACACTCCGACCTCTTAGCCGCGTTCGAGAGAAAAGTCTTAAGGAGAATTGTTGGCCCCATATGTAAGGAAGGACGATTCCGGAGAGGTACAATCATGAATTGTACGCAATCTACCTTGAAGCAGACATAGTGACAAAAATTAAGCTCGGTAGACTCCGGTGGGCAGGGCACCTAGCTCGCATGAGTGAAGAGGAACCTGCTCGGAAAGTCTTTTGTGGTACATTCTATGGTAGACGGCAGCGTGGTAGACCATGCTTGCGCTGGAGAGATGGCGTAGACCAGGACGCCCGAAGCCTTGGGTGCGCAACTGGATGGCGTCGGCTCAAGACCGGGATAGGTGGAGAGACTTGTTGAAGGAGGCCAGGACCGGACCCCGGTTGTCGAGCCGATGATGATGATGATGATGTTACTACAATGTCATCGGCAAAGCCAATACCTTGAGCGTATACCTTGAGAAGTTAGAGTTTCTAGTAATTCTTCTACTACCAGACTCCACAGTAAAGGTGAGTACCCCTCCCTGAGGACACCCTCTTGTGATGACTTTTTGAACATTTTGTCCTGCGTTTGCTTCCGCCGTTCTTGTACTTAGCATTCTACCTTTCCATCTAGTTATGGTGATGGATACCCCCTTTCTACTAAGAGCCCTGTATACCACAATAGGGCTCTGTACCCGTTGCCTATAATCTAACAAAAGAATTAAGTGCAGTTTGAATTTCAATTTTTTCATCTGCTCATAATGCTCGTTTTAATGCGTTTTTATGGTTTGTACTAAATTTTCGGCTTCACCCGGCAAAAGCCGGGTTACCTACTGGTGTTGTCCGATGTTTTATACCATTAATTTTAAAGAAATGTTCGAGTTCGTTCTAAACAAATGCGGTACTATTATCAGACACTAATGACTTATGTAAAACTTGAGATAAGACAGCGCCAGGCCCAATGGGACTTGCATCCACAGTAAGCTTGGTTACCAGCTTTGAATTTAAATGCGCCAACGCAGTATAAGGAATTAATTCTTTTTTTATCTTATCAACGGCTTGAGAATGCACATCTGTTCACACAAACTTCGTGTTTTTTAACAGATCATATAATGGCAACATGCGATTCTAATGCTATTCGCAGCTGTAATCAATACGTCATCGTCATCGAGAAATACCACCACACCTTTTATGCCCATCAACAAGCTATCCATCATCCAAAATAATGCCAACCCATACACTAAACGCGCTTACCGAAAAAGACCTTTTAATTTTCTGGACTCATTGTCTAGAACCAAGTGCTGGTATGCCATCCAGAGATTTAGTGAATTCTTCACCACTATGCAATTGCGTGATTAAATCCTCGATTCCGCAAATCCGCACTTCACCTGTTTTTTTTTTAATAGGACAATAGGGGTTTCCCACTCACTAAAATCTACAGGTTCTAATGTGTCCAGATCTACCAGCTTGCCGATTTCATTTTCCACTTTTTCTTTCAAGGCTAATGGCCTTTGGCGTGGCTTGAAAAACTTAGGACAACAATCACTTTTTACATTCAATGATATTAAGCCTTTATTAAATTTTCCTAATTTACCATCAAATAATTCACAAAAATTTTCCGTAATTGCATGCACTTCTGGTAAAATATTGTTTTCTACATAATAAAAATTTGAAAATTTGATATCGAATTCATTTAAGGTCTAGCAATTGTGGACCGTCATTTTCAACAACAACAACTTTGATCTTTTTGTATCCGTTGTATAAAACATACATTACACAAACAACAATAGGTACTATTTTTGTACCATTATAGTTATTAAAAAACTAAACTTTTTTTAATGCATGCAAGTTAAAGCGGTATGTTTTTTAACGAAATAGCAGAAATAGAAGCTCCCGGTCAATTTTCATTATCACGATTCCAAATTAGAACTTAAATTAAATAAAGATAATTCAGCACCTTCAAAATACTTAAAATCTTGTAACCCGTTATTATTATTAGTTTTATTGGGACACAAACGTTGCAAATGTCATCTTTTTTTACATCTCTTACAACTGTAGTTCTTAAGCGCTCTATACACGATACAATTATTGTACCGATTATCGTACAACAGTTGAATCGCATGCGATGATTGTATCGTGTGTGTAAACCAAAGTATCCGCTGTACTGAAATCGCACCGTCGAATGCTCTCGAGTGAAAACGAGAGATTGCATACGACGGCTGTGATGCAAATCGTACCGTGTGTTTTAATGTGACGGACGTGAACAACCGATGCTTTTGTTTAGTGACGGACGTGATTTTGTTTTGAAAAATGGTTTCAGTAACAGAAAAAGAATTCTGGTTAGAATTTATTGAAAAATACAGGTCGTTGCCTTGTCTGTGGAATGTTTACATTCCAGAATACAGCAACAAAATACTCAGAGAAGCAGGTTTGCAGGAACTGGCTGAAAAATGCAAGGAAATAAATCCCAACGCTAACAAAGACTTCGTCCGCAAAAGAATTGCAAATTTGAGAACTTCCTTTGGACGGGAGTACAAAAAAATTTCAGCATCAAAAGGCACTGGCAGTGGAACAAGTGATGTGTACATACCTACTTTGTGGTACTACAATGAGCTCCTCTTTTTGAAGGATACAGAGGCCACCAGAGAAGGGAATTCTTCGATAGCAAACTCTGCAGATGAGGAAGAAGTAAGTTCTTGATAATCGTATTTATAGCCACTTTTAATAAATGTCTTGTTCCTAGGATACTTTTATTCCACCTGAGACACCTAGATCGAGCAGCAGTAATTCACCAATATTACCAAAAAAAAAAAGATTGTCATTGGACCAGCAAAAGAAAAATTTTTTCGAGAAGGCAAGTGAATTTATGTGCCAAAAAGATCAGAGAAAAAGCGACGACGAATTCGATATTCTTGGAAAAAGGTTTGCTGAACATTTCCGAAATATGGAGTTAAATCAACGTCTTATTGCTGAGAAAATAGTTTCGGATGTACTCATCAGTGGTAGGCTAAATCAATTCAATGAATTCAACATTCATTCTTTACCCAGAGGTCGAAGAGATCGAAGAACCGCACCAGAAGTCTTTCGTTTTAAGTGGAAATTCTTTTGCTCCCCACGTTCAGCACTCCACATCATCTTCCAGCAATGAAGAACTGAGCCAATATGTTTATTTCACCCAAAAAAGGGAATAAAAATAATAAACTGTACATAAGTTTTTTTCTCATTATTGTTTATTATTTTTTCGTGGAAAATAAAAATAATAAAAATTAACAATTATCTGCAAAACCACACATTTTATTTTGAAACGCCACTTTGCCTTCGTTGTTATAATAATCCTTTAGTTTGTTTCTAATCTCCTTTGCTGAATTAGATGCTCTTCCAGGTTTGTATGTCTCCAAAGGTAAGAACTCATCTTCTTGACGCCAAGTTCCAGGAGCTATAGTTCCACTTTGTACATCTTCTTGATCAACGCATTTTTGGGTGATATATTCTGCTGAATTCGCCCTTAAGTAGTTGTGGAGAGCACAGCAAGCTAGAATGGCTGCATCTGTGTGTTCCAGATAGATTTTAATTGGTTTTTGGAACATTTTAAATCGGGAACATAATATCCCAAACACATTTTCAACGATTCGACGAGCGCGGCTCAGTCGATAGTTGAAGATTCGTTCTTCTTTTGAAATTGTAGTTTGCGGAAAGGGTTTCCATATATTCTCCGATAACGAAAATGCTTCATCTCCAATGAAGCCGTATGGACAAATGTATGAAGAATTTTGCAGTTTTTCAGGTGGAGGAATATGGAGTTCATTTTTTTCCAATTTCTCAAAGAAGTCGGTTCTTCTTAACACTCCTCCGTCAGAAATCCTACCGTTGGTACCTTCATGAACATAAATAAATTCATAATTTGCGTTAACTATAGCAAACAAAACGATGCTAAAAGTTCCTTTATAATTATTGTAATAATATGAACCACTGTTTGGTGGTCTTCTGATTAGGACATGCTTTCCGTCCATAGCGCCAAGGCAATTCTCAAAATCCCATTGCATTTTGAATCTATTGGCAATGGCTTTCCAGTCACTTTCAGAAGATGGAAACTGGAATAAAATGATTGGCTGATTTCATCTAGGTATATAAATTCAAGAACATCAGCCTCATTAACGTTCACGGACCTACGGAGGAGTCCTCAGAGGAAGAAAAAGAGACTTATTATGAACAAGTCGAGAGGGCCCTCCATGCCTGCCCAAGGTATGATGTTAAAATCATCCTTGGGGATTTGAACGCTAAAATAGGTCGGGAGCCGGTATTCAGGCATTACGCAGGCACCCATAGTTTGCATGAGAACACTAATGACAACGGACTTCGAGTCCTAGAATTGGCAGCATCGAAAAACAAAACAAAAACCAGGTACCCGCGTAATGATATCTACAAAGCCACCTGGGTATCACCTGATGGAGTCACTCGTAACCAAATTGACCACGTGTTGATAGACCGTCGCCACTATTCGAACTTGATGACGGTACGAACGTACCGAGGTGCCAATATCGACTCGGATCACTATCTTGTTGGTATGGTTTTCCGAGGGCGGATTGCCTTGCGAAGACGTATTGCATCCGCCGATCAGGTTCGAATCAACACGGCTGCACTACGCAATGAAAATACCAGTAACACCTTTGGACATGCGTTAGGACTCGCCCTGGAACCACTCGATCCAGGGAGAGTAAGTCCTGGAGCCAGTATGCTGGGCGTAGATGAGAAGTGGACACGCCTTAAAAACACTGTCATTAGTACTGCCAACTCCATCTTAGGCAGCAGTCGTAGAAGTCGGAACGACTGGTTTGATGAAGCTAGCACCTGAACGTAAGAATGTTGCGTACCGAGCAATGCAACAATCTCATAGAACGCGGGCACGCAAAGATGAATATAAAGAGCTCAGAAGAATAGAAAAACGGCTTCACAGACAGAAAAAATCAGCCTGGGAGAAGAACATCATCTCTGAATTAGAAAGAAGCCGAGAGCGAGGTCCGCACCAGGTGCGGAAGTTCTACCAATCCGTCCGAAACATGACGCAGTACACACCACGCTGCACTTACTGCAAGGACGGAGAGGGAAATCTGATCACCGATCCTCAAAGCATACTGGAGCGATGAGAAGTGTACTTTAATGAATTGCTAAATGGTCAGCTCACTGCAGAAGTAGAGGCTCCACTACTTCAAGAAGATTACCCTATGTTACCGCCACCAAGCATAGAAGAGGTTGAGAAGGCTATAGCCCGGCTTAAGAAAAACAAAGCCCCGGGAGCCGATGGCATACCAGCCGAACTATTCCACCACGGCGGGCCAGCCTTACGCCAAGCAATTCATGATATTATAGTGCACGTATGGGAGCAGGAAGAAATGCCAGAAGACTGGTGAAAAGGTATAATTTGCCCCATACATAAGAAAGGAGATGTCACAACGTGCAGCAATTATAGAGGTATCACGTTGTTGAGTACCGCCTATAAGATACTCTCCTCTATCCTACAAGAACGGATAGCCCCATACGCTAAAACCATAATCGGCCAATATCAGTGTGGTTTCATTCCAGGCAAATCAACAACTGATCAGATCTTTACCCTTAGGCAGGCGATGGAAAAATGTCTAGAATTTAACATCCCAACATACCATCTGTTTATAGACTTTAAGGCCGCCTATGATAGCATAGCCAGGGTAGAACTTTATAAAGCCATGAGAGAATTCGGCATCCCAAATAAATTGACACGACTTTGTAGGTTGACCATGACCAACGTAACAAGCCAAGTAAATATAGCCGGATTGCTATCCAGACCAATCAACATCTTTAATGGACTCCGACAAGGGGATGGTTTGGCCTGCCTCCTCTTCAACCTGGCGTTGGAGAAAGCAATCCGTGACTCTGGCACGGCAACAAGAGGGACCATCGTCAACAGGTCCAGCCAGATACTGGCTTACGCAGACGACATTGACATCATCGGAAGAACCGACCAAGCTGTACACGATTCCTTCATCCAGATCGAGCAGGTGGCACAAAATCTGGGGCTGCACATTAGTGAAGGTAAAATAAAGTACATGGTGGCGTCGAATGCGAGAAGAACAGTTGGTCAAACAAGGTAGGGGAGCACGAATTTGAAGTGGTGCAATCCTTCAAATACCTTGGGTCAACAGTAGCAGCTGATAATAATTTAGAAGAAGAAATATGCGGGCGGCTGCTCAATTCCAACAGAGCCTACTATAGTCTGTCAAAGCTCTTCAAATCCAGAAATCTCACCATAACTTCAAAACTGCTGCTGTACAGGACCATGGTCCTGCCAGTACTCACGTATGGATCCGAGACTTGGGTGCTTAGCAAAAGACACTCCGACCTCTTAGCCGCTTTCGAGAGAAAAGTCTTAAGGAGAATTGTTGGCCCCATATGTAAGGAAGGACGATTCCGGAGAGGTACAATCATGAATTGTACGCAATCTACCTTGAAGCAGACATAGTGACAAAAATTAAGCTCGGTAGACTCCGGTGGGCAGGGCACCTAGCTCGCATGAGTGAAGAGGAACCTGCTCGGAAAGTCTTTTGTGGTACATTCTATGGTAGACGGCAGCGTGGTAGACCATGCTTGCGCTGGAGAGATGGCGTAGACCAGGACGCCCGAAGCCTTGGGTGCGCAACTGGATGGCGTCGGCTCAAGACCGGGATAGGTGGAGAGACTTGTTGAAGGAGGCCAGGACCGGACCCCGGTTGTCGAGCCGATGATGATGATGATGATGTTACTACAATGTCATCGGCAAAGCCAATACCTTGAGCGTATACCTTGAGAAGTTAGAGTTTCTAGTAATTCTTCTACTACCAGACTCCACAGTAAAGGTGAGTACCCCTCCCTGAGGACACCCTCTTGTGATGACTTTTTGAACATTTTGTCCTGCGTTTGCTTCCGCCGTTCTTGTACTTAGCATTCTACCTTTCCATCTAGTTATGGTGATGGATACCCCCTTTCTACTAAGAGCCCTGTATACCACAATAGGGCTCTGTACCCGTTGCCTATAATCTAACAAAAGAATTAAGTGCAGTTTGAATTTCAATTTTTTCATCTGCTCATAATGCTCGTTTTAATGCGTTTTTATGGTTTGTACTAAATTTTCGGCTTCACCCGGCAAAAGCCGGGTTACCTACTGGTGTTGTCCGATGTTTTATACCATTAATTTTAAAGAAATGTTCGAGTTCGTTCTAAACAAATGCGGTACTATTATCAGACACTAATGACTTATGTAAAACTTGAGATAAGACAGCGCCAGGCCCAATGGGACTTGCATCCACAGTAAGCTTGGTTACCAGCTTTGAATTTAAATGCGCCAACGCAGTATAAGGAATTAATTCTTTTTTTATCTTATCAACGGCTTGAGAATGCACATCTGTTCACACAAACTTCGTGTTTTTTAACAGATCATATAATGGCAACATGCGATTCTAATGCTATTCGCAGCTGTAATCAATACGTCATCGTCATCGAGAAATACCACCACACCTTTTATGCCCATCAACAAGCTATCCATCATCCAAAATAATGCCAACCCATACACTAAACGCGCTTACCGAGAAAGACCTTTTAATTTTCTGGACTCATTGTCTAGAACCAAGTGCTGGTATGCCATCCAGAGATTTAGTGAATTCTTCACCACTATGCAATTGCGTGATTAAATCCTCGATTCCGCAAATCCGCACTTCACCTGTTTTTTTTTAATAGGACAATAGGGGTTTCCCACTCACTAAAATCTACAGGTTCTAATGTGTCCAGATCTACCAGCTTGCCGATTTCATTTTCCACTTTTTCTTTCAAGGCTAATGGCCTTTGGCGTGGCTTGAAAAACTTAGGACAACAATCACTTTTTACATTCAATGATATTAAGCCTTTATTAAATTTTCCTAATTTACCATCAAATAATTCACAAAAATTTTCCGTAATTGCATGCACTTCTGGTAAAATATTGTTTTCTACATAATAAAAATTTGAAAATTTGATATCGAATTCATTTAAGGTCTAGCAATTGTGGACCGTCATTTTCAACAACAACAACTTTGATCTTTTTGTATCCGTTGTATAAAACATACATTACACAAACAACAATAGGTACTATTTTTGTACCATTATAGTTATTAAAAAACTAAACTTTTTTTAATGCATGCAAGTTAAAGCGGTATGTTTTTTAACGAAATAGCAGAAATAGAAGCTCCCGGTCAATTTTCATTATCACGATTCCAAATTAGAACTTAAATTAAATAAAGATAATTCAGCACCTTCAAAATACTTAAAATCTTGTAACCCGTTATTATTATTAGTTTTATTGGGACACAAACGTTGCAAATGTCATCTTTTTTTACATCTCTTACAACTGTAGTTCTTAAGCGCTCTATACACGATACAATTATTGTACCGATTATCGTACAACAGTTGAATCGCATGCGATGATTGTATCGTGTGTGTAAACCAAAGTATCCGCTGTACTGAAATCGCACCGTCGAATGCTCTCGAGTGAAAATGAGAGATTGCATACGACGGCTGTGATGCAAATCGTACCGTGTGTTTTAATGTGACGGACGTGAACAACCGATGCTTTTGTTTAGTGACGGACGTGATTTTGTTTTGAAAAATGGTTTCAGTAACAGAAAAAGAATTCTGGTTAGAATTTATTGAAAAATACAGGTCGTTGCCTTGTCTGTGGAATGTTTACATTCCAGAATACAGCAACAAAATACTCAGAGAAGCAGGTTTGCAGGAACTGGCTGAAAAATGCAAGGAAATAAATCCCAACGCTAACAAAGACTTCGTCCGCAAAAGAATTGCAAATTTGAGAACTTCCTTTGGACGGGAGTACAAAAAAATTTCAGCATCAAAAGGCACTGGCAGTGGAACAAGTGATGTGTACATACCTACTTTGTGGTACTACAATGAGCTCCTCTTTTTGAAGGATACAGAGGCCACCAGAGAAGGGAATTCTTCGATAGCAAACTCTGCAGATGAGGAAGAAGTAAGTTCTTGATAATCGTATTTATAGCCACTTTTAATAAATGTCTTGTTCCTAGGATACTTTTATTCCACCTGAGACACCTAGATCGAGCAGCAGTAATTCACCAATATTACCAAAAAAAAAAGATTGTCATTGGACCAGCAAAAGAAAAATTTTTTCGAGAAGGCAAGTGAATTTATGTGCCAAAAAGATGAGAGAAAAAGCGACGACGAATTCGATATTCTTGGAAAAAGGTTTGCTGAACATTTCCGAAATATGGAGTTAAATCAACGTCTTATTGCTGAGAAAATAGTTTCGGATGTACTCATAAGTGGTAGGCTAAATCAATTCAATGAATTCAACATTCATTCTTTACCCAGAGGTCGAAGAGATCGAAGAACCGCACCAGAAGTCTTTCGTTTTAAGTGGAAATTCTTTTGCTCCCCACGTTCAGCACTCCACATCATCTTCCAGCAATGAAGAACTGAGCCAATATGTTTATTTCACCCAAAAAAGGGAATAAAAATAATAAACTGTACATAAGTTTTTTTCTCATTATTGTTTATTATTTTTTCGTGGAAAATAAAAATAATAAAAATTAACAATTATCTGCAAAACCACACATTTTATTTTGAAACGCCACTTTGCCTTCGTTGTTATAATAATCCTTTAGTTTGTTTCTAATCTCCTTTGCTGAATTAGATGCTCTTCCAGGTTTGTATGTCTCCAAAGGTAAGAACTCATCTTCTTGACGCCAAGTTCCAGGAGCTATAGTTCCACTTTGTACATCTTCTTGATCAACGCATTTTTGGGTGATATATTCTGCTGAATTCGCCCTTAAGTAGTTGTGGAGAGCACAGCAAGCTAGAATGGCTGCATCTGTGTGTTCCAGATAGATTTTAATTGGTTTTTGGAACATTTTAAATCGGGAACATAATATCCCAAACACATTTTCAACGATTCGACGAGCGCGGCTCAGTCGATAGTTGAAGATTCGTTCTTCTTTTGAAATTGTAGTTTGCGGAAAGGGTTTCCATATATTCTCCGATAACGAAAATGCTTCATCTCCAATGAAGCCGTATGGACAAATGTATGAAGAATTTTGCAGTTTTTCAGGTGGAGGAATATGGAGTTCATTTTTTTCCAATTTCTCAAAGAAGTCGGTTCTTCTTAACACTCCTCCGTCAGAAATCCTACCGTTGGTACCTTCATGAACATAAATAAATTCATAATTTGCGTTAACTATAGCAAACAAAACGATGCTAAAAGTTCCTTTATAATTATTGTAATAATATGAACCACTGTTTGGTGGTCTTCTGATTAGGACATGCTTTCCGTCCATAGCGCCAAGGCAATTCTCAAAATCCCATTGCATTTTGAATCTATTGGCAATGGCTTTCCAGTCACTTTCAGAAGATGGAAACTGGAATAAAATGATTGGCTGATTTCATCTAGGTATATAAATTCAAGAACATCAGCCTCATTAACGTTCACGGACCTACGGAGGAGTCCTCAGAGGAAGAAAAAGAGACTTATTATGAACAAGTCGAGAGGGCCCTCCATGCCTGCCCAAGGTATGATGTCAAAATCATCCTTGGGGATTTGAACGCTAAAATAGGTCGGGAGCCGGTATTCAGGCATTACGCAGGCACCCATAGTTTGCATGAGAACACTAATGACAACGGACTTCGAGTCCTAGAATTGGCAGCATCGAAAAACAAAACAAAAACCAGGTACCCGCGTAATGATATCTACAAAGCCACCTGGGTATCACCTGATGGAGTCACTCGTAACCAAATTGACCACGTGTTGATAGACCGTCGCCACTATTCGAACTTGATGACGGTACGAACGTACCGAGGTGCCAATATCGACTCGGATCACTATCTTGTTGGTATGGTTTTCCGAGGGCGGATTGCCTTGCGAAGACGTATTGCATCCGCCGATCAGGTTCGAATCAACACGGCTGCACTACGCAATGAAAATACCAGTAACACCTTTGGACATGCGTTAGGACTCGCCCTGGAACCACTCGATCCAGGGAGAGTAAGTCCTGGAGCCAGTATGCTGGGCGTAGATGAGAAGTGGACACGCCTTAAAAACACTGTCATTAGTACTGCCAACTCCATCTTAGGCAGCAGTCGTAGAAGTCGGAACGACTGGTTTGATGAAGCTAGCACCTGAACGTAAGAATGTTGCGTACCGAGCAATGCAACAATCTCATAGAACGCGGGCACGCAAAGATGAATATAAAGAGCTCAGAAGAATAGAAAAACGGCTTCACAGACAGAAAAAATCAGCCTGGGAGAAGAACATCATCTCTGAATTAGAAAGAAGCCGAGAGCGAGGTCCGCACCAGGTGCGGAAGTTCTACCAATCCGTCCGAAACATGACGCAGTACACACCACGCTGCACTTACTGCAAGGACGGAGAGGGAAATCTGATCACCGATCCTCAAAGCATACTGGAGCGATGAGAAGTGTACTTTAATGAATTGCTAAATGGTCAGCTCACTGCAGAAGTAGAGGCTCCACTACTTCAAGAAGATTACCCTATGTTACCGCCACCAAGCATAGAAGAGGTTGAGAAGGCTATAGCCCGGCTTAAGAAAAACAAAGCCCCGGGAGCCGATGGCATACCAGCCGAACTATTCCACCACGGCGGGCCAGCCTTACGCCAAGCAATTCATGATATTATAGTGCACGTATGGGAGCAGGAAGAAATGCCAGAAGACTGGTGAAAAGGTATAATTTGCCCCATACATAAGAAAGGAGATGTCACAACGTGCAGCAATTATAGAGGTATCACGTTGTTGAGTACCGCCTATAAGATACTCTCCTCTATCCTACAAGAACGGATAGCCCCATACGCTAAAACCATAATCGGCCAATATCAGTGTGGTTTCATTCCAGGCAAATCAACAACTGATCAGATCTTTACCCTTAGGCAGGCGATGGAAAAATGTCTAGAATTTAACATCCCAACATACCATCTGTTTATAGACTTTAAGGCCGCCTATGATAGCATAGCCAGGGTAGAACTTTATAAAGCCATGAGAGAATTCGGCATCCCAAATAAATTGACACGACTTTGTAGGTTGACCATGACCAACGTAACAAGCCAAGTAAATATAGCCGGATTGCTATCCAGACCAATCAACATCTTTAATGGACTCCGACAAGGGGATGGTTTGGCCTGCCTCCTCTTCAACCTGGCGTTGGAGAAAGCAATCCGTGACTCTGGCACGGCAACAAGAGGGACCATCGTCAACAGGTCCAGCCAGATACTGGCTTACGCAGACGACATTGACATCATCGGAAGAACCGACCAAGCTGTACACGATTCCTTCATCCAGATCGAGCAGGTGGCACAAAATCTGGGGCTGCACATTAGTGAAGGTAAAATAAAGTACATGGTGGCGTCGAATGCGAGAAGAACAGTTGGTCAAACAAGGTAGGGGAGCACGAATTTGAAGTGGTGCAATCCTTCAAATACCTTGGGTCAACAGTAGCAGCTGATAATAATTTAGAAGAAGAAATATGCGGGCGGCTGCTCAATTCCAACAGAGCCTACTATAGTCTGTCAAAGCTCTTCAAATCCAGAAATCTCACCATAACTTCAAAACTGCTGCTGTACAGGACCATGGTCCTGCCAGTACTCACGTATGGATCCGAGACTTGGGTGCTTAGCAAAAGACACTCCGACCTCTTAGCCGCTTTCGAGAGAAAAGTCTTAAGGAGAATTGTTGGCCCCATATGTAAGGAAGGACGATTCCGGAGAGGTACAATCATGAATTGTACGCAATCTACCTTGAAGCAGACATAGTGACAAAAATTAAGCTCGGTAGACTCCGGTGGGCAGGGCACCTAGCTCGCATGAGTGAAGAGGAACCTGCTCGGAAAGTCTTTTGTGGTACATTCTATGGTAGACGGCAGCGTGGTAGACCATGCTTGCGCTGGAGAGATGGCGTAGACCAGGACGCCCGAAGCCTTGGGTGCGCAACTGGATGGCGTCGGCTCAAGACCGGGATAGGTGGAGAGACTTGTTGAAGGAGGCCAGGACCGGACCCCGGTTGTCGAGCCGATGATGATGATGATGATGTTACTACAATGTCATCGGCAAAGCCAATACCTTGAGCGTATACCTTGAGAAGTTAGAGTTTCTAGTAATTCTTCTACTACCAGACTCCACAGTAAAGGTGAGTACCCCTCCCTGAGGACACCCTCTTGTGATGACTTTTTGAACATTTTGTCCTGCGTTTGCTTCCGCCGTTCTTGTACTTAGCATTCTACCTTTCCATCTAGTTATGGTGATGGATACCCCCTTTCTACTAAGAGCCCTGTATACCACAATAGGGCTCTGTACCCGTTGCCTATAATCTAACAAAAGAATTAAGTGCAGTTTGAATTTCAATTTTTTCATCTGCTCATAATGCTCGTTTTAATGCGTTTTTATGGTTTGTACTAAATTTTCGGCTTCACCCGGCAAAAGCCGGGTTACCTACTGGTGTTGTCCGATGTTTTATACCATTAATTTTAAAGAAATGTTCGAGTTCGTTCTAAACAAATGCGGTACTATTATCAGACACTAATGACTTATGTAAAACTTGAGATAAGACAGCGCCAGGCCCAATGGGACTTGCATCCACAGTAAGCTTGGTTACCAGCTTTGAATTTAAATGCGCCAACGCAGTATAAGGAATTAATTCTTTTTTTATCTTATCAACGGCTTGAGAATGCACATCTGTTCACACAAACTTCGTGTTTTTTAACAGATCATATAATGGCAACATGCGATTCTAATGCTATTCGCAGCTGTAATCAATACGTCATCGTCATCGAGAAATACCACCACACCTTTTATGCCCATCAACAAGCTATCCATCATCCAAAATAATGCCAACCCATACACTAAACGCGCTTACCGAGAAAGACCTTTTAATTTTCTGGACTCATTGTCTAGAACCAAGTGCTGGTATGCCATCCAGAGATTTAGTGAATTCTTCACCACTATGCAATTGCGTGATTAAATCCTCGATTCCGCAAATCCGCACTTCACCTGTTTTTTTTTAATAGGACAATAGGGGTTTCCCACTCACTAAAATCTACAGGTTCTAATGTGTCCAGATCTACCAGCTTGCCGATTTCATTTTCCACTTTTTCTTTCAAGGCTAATGGCCTTTGGCGTGGCTTGAAAAACTTAGGACAACAATCACTTTTTACATTCAATGATATTAAGCCTTTATTAAATTTTCCTAATTTACCATCAAATAATTCACAAAAATTTTCCGTAATTGCATGCACTTCTGGTAAAATATTGTTTTCTACATAATAAAAATTTGAAAATTTGATATCGAATTCATTTAAGGTCTAGCAATTGTGGACCGTCATTTTCAACAACAACAACTTTGATCTTTTTGTATCCGTTGTATAAAACATACATTACACAAACAACAATAGGTACTATTTTTGTACCATTATAGTTATTAAAAAACTAAACTTTTTTTAATGCATGCAAGTTAAAGCGGTATGTTTTTTAACGAAATAGCAGAAATAGAAGCTCCCGGTCAATTTTCATTATCACGATTCCAAATTAGAACTTAAATTAAATAAAGATAATTCAGCACCTTCAAAATACTTAAAATCTTGTAACCCGTTATTATTATTAGTTTTATTGGGACACAAACGTTGCAAATGTCATCTTTTTTTACATCTCTTACAACTGTAGTTCTTAAGCGCTCTATACACGATACAATTATTGTACCGATTATCGTACAACAGTTGAATCGCATGCGATGATTGTATCGTGTGTGTAAACCAAAGTATCCGCTGTACTGAAATCGCACCGTCGAATGCTCTCGAGTGAAAACGAGAGATTGCATACGACGGCTGTGATGCAAATCGTACCGTGTGTTTTAATGTGACGGACGTGAACAACCGATGCTTTTGTTTAGTGACGGACGTGATTTTGTTTTGAAAAATGGTTTCAGTAACAGAAAAAGAATTCTGGTTAGAATTTATTGAAAAATACAGGTCGTTGCCTTGTCTGTGGAATGTTTACATTCCAGAATACAGCAACAAAATACTCAGAGAAGCAGGTTTGCAGGAACTGGCTGAAAAATGCAAGGAAATAAATCCCAACGCTAACAAAGACTTCGTCCGCAAAAGAATTGCAAATTTGAGAACTTCCTTTGGACGGGAGTACAAAAAAATTTCAGCATCAAAAGGCACTGGCAGTGGAACAAGTGATGTGTACATACCTACTTTGTGGTACTACAATGAGCTCCTCTTTTTGAAGGATACAGAGGCCACCAGAGAAGGGAATTCTTCGATAGCAAACTCTGCAGATGAGGAAGAAGTAAGTTCTTGATAATCGTATTTATAGCCACTTTTAATAAATGTCTTGTTCCTAGGATACTTTTATTCCACCTGAGACACCTAGATCGAGCAGCAGTAATTCACCAATATTACCAAAAAAAAAAGATTGTCATTGGACCAGCAAAAGAAAAATTTTTTCGAGAAGGCAAGTGAATTTATGTGCCAAAAAGATGAGAGAAAAAGCGACGACGAATTCGATATTCTTGGAAAAAGGTTTGCTGAACATTTCCGAAATATGGAGTTAAATCAACGTCTTATTGCTGAGAAAATAGTTTCGGATGTACTCATAAGTGGTAGGCTAAATCAATTCAATGAATTCAACATTCATTCTTTACCCAGAGGTCGAAGAGATCGAAGAACCGCACCAGAAGTCTTTCGTTTTAAGTGGAAATTCTTTTGCTCCCCACGTTCAGCACTCCACATCATCTTCCAGCAATGAAGAACTGAGCCAATATGTTTATTTCACCCAAAAAAGGGAATAAAAATAATAAACTGTACATAAGTTTTTTTCTCATTATTGTTTATTATTTTTTCGTGGAAAATAAAAATAATAAAAATTAACAATTATCTGCAAAACCACACATTTTATTTTGAAACGCCACTTTGCCTTCGTTGTTATAATAATCCTTTAGTTTGTTTCTAATCTCCTTTGCTGAATTAGATGCTCTTCCAGGTTTGTATGTCTCCAAAGGTAAGAACTCATCTTCTTGACGCCAAGTTCCAGGAGCTATAGTTCCACTTTGTACATCTTCTTGATCAACGCATTTTTGGGTGATATATTCTGCTGAATTCGCCCTTAAGTAGTTGTGGAGAGCACAGCAAGCTAGAATGGCTGCATCTGTGTGTTCCAGATAGATTTTAATTGGTTTTTGGAACATTTTAAATCGGGAACATAATATCCCAAACACATTTTCAACGATTCGACGAGCGCGGCTCAGTCGATAGTTGAAGATTCGTTCTTCTTTTGAAATTGTAGTTTGCGGAAAGGGTTTCCATATATTCTCCGATAACGAAAATGCTTCATCTCCAATGAAGCCGTATGGACAAATGTATGAAGAATTTTGCAGTTTTTCAGGTGGAGGAATATGGAGTTCATTTTTTTCCAATTTCTCAAAGAAGTCGGTTCTTCTTAACACTCCTCCGTCAGAAATCCTACCGTTGGTACCTTCATGAACATAAATAAATTCATAATTTGCGTTAACTATAGCAAACAAAACGATGCTAAAAGTTCCTTTATAATTATTGTAATAATATGAACCACTGTTTGGTGGTCTTCTGATTAGGACATGCTTTCCGTCCATAGCGCCAAGGCAATTCTCAAAATCCCATTGCATTTTGAATCTATTGGCAATGGCTTTCCAGTCACTTTCAGAAGATGGAAACTGGAATAAAATGATTGGCTGATTTCATCTAGGTATATAAATTCAAGAACATCAGCCTCATTAACGTTCACGGACCTACGGAGGAGTCCTCAGAGGAAGAAAAAGAGACTTATTATGAACAAGTCGAGAGGGCCCTCCATGCCTGCCCAAGGTATGATGTCAAAATCATCCTTGGGGATTTGAACGCTAAAATAGGTCGGGAGCCGGTATTCAGGCATTACGCAGGCACCCATAGTTTGCATGAGAACACTAATGACAACGGACTTCGAGTCCTAGAATTGGCAGCATCGAAAAACAAAACAAAAACCAGGTACCCGCGTAATGATATCTACAAAGCCACCTGGGTATCACCTGATGGAGTCACTCGTAACCAAATTGACCACGTGTTGATAGACCGTCGCCACTATTCGAACTTGATGACGGTACGAACGTACCGAGGTGCCAATATCGACTCGGATCACTATCTTGTTGGTATGGTTTTCCGAGGGCGGATTGCCTTGCGAAGACGTATTGCATCCGCCGATCAGGTTCGAATCAACACGGCTGCACTACGCAATGAAAATACCAGTAACACCTTTGGACATGCGTTAGGACTCGCCCTGGAACCACTCGATCCAGGGAGAGTAAGTCCTGGAGCCAGTATGCTGGGCGTAGATGAGAAGTGGACACGCCTTAAAAACACTGTCATTAGTACTGCCAACTCCATCTTAGGCAGCAGTCGTAGAAGTCGGAACGACTGGTTTGATGATGAATGCAAGCTAGCGACTGAACGTAAGAATGTTGCGTACCGAGTAATGCAACAATCTCATAGAACGCGGGCACGCGAAGATGAATATAAAGAGCTCAGAAGAATAGAAAAACGGCTTCACAGACAGAAAAAATCAGCCTGGGAGAAGAACATCATCTGTGAATTAGAAAGAAGCCGAGAGCGAGGTCCGCACCAGGCGCGGAAGTTCTACCAATCCGTCCGAAACATGACGCAGTACACACCACGCTGCACTTACTGCAAGGACGGAGAGGGAAATCTGATCACCAATCCCCAAAGCATACTGGAGCGATGGGAAGTGTACTTTAATGAATTGCTAAATGGTCAGCTCACTGCAGAAGTAGAGGCTCCACTACTTCAAGAAGATTACCCTATGTTACCGCCACCAAGCATAGAAGAGGTTGAGAAGGCTATAGCCCGGCTTAAGAAAAACAAAGCCCCGGGAGCCGATGGCATACCAGCCGAACTATTCCACCACGGCGGGCCAGCCTTACGCCAAGCAATTCATGATATTATAGTGCACGTATGGGAGCAGGAAGAAATGCCAGAAGACTGGCGAAAAGGTATAATTTGCCCCATACATAAGAAGGGAGATGTCACAACGTGCAGCAATTATAGAGGTATCACGTTGTTGAGTACCGCCTATAAGATACTCTCCTCTATCCTACAAGAACGGATAGCCCCATACGCTAAAACCATAATCGGCCAATATCAGTGTGGTTTCATTCCAGGCAAATCAACAACTGATCAGATCTTTACCCTTAGGCAGGCGATGGAAAAATGTCTAGAATTTAACATCCCAACATACCATCTGTTTATAGACTTTAAGGCCGCCTATGATAGCATAGCCAGGGTAGAACTTTACAAAGCCATGAGAGAATTCGGCATCCCAAATAAGTTGACACGACTTTGTAGGTTGACCATGACCAACGTAACAAGCCAAGTAAAAATAGCCGGATTGCTATCCAGACCAATCAACATCTTTAATGGACTCCGACAAGGGGATGGTTTGGCCTGCCTCCTCTTCAACCTGGCGTTGGAGAAAGCAATCCGTGACTCTGGCACGGCAACAAGAGGGACCATCGTCAACAGGTCCAGCCAGATACTGGCTTACGCAGACGACATTGACATCATCGGAAGAACCGAACAAGCTGTACACGATTTCTTCATCCAGATCGAGCAGGCGGCACAAAATCTGGGGCTGCACATTAGTGAAGGTAAAACAAAGTACATGGTGGCGTCGAATGCGAGAAGAACAGTTGGTCAAACAATCAAGGTAGCGGAGCACGAATTTGAAGTG
Organism: Syrphus vitripennis; assembly: GCA_958431115.1. Lineage (NCBI taxonomy): Eukaryota > Metazoa > Arthropoda > Insecta > Diptera > Syrphidae > Syrphus > Syrphus vitripennis. The sequence continues at coordinate 43,147,948 of OY288110.1, read as the reverse complement.
GTGCAATCCTTTAAATACCTTGGGTCAATAGTAGCAGCCGATAATAATATAGAAGAAGAAATACGCGGGCGGCTGCTCAATTCCAACAAAGCCTACTATAGTCTGTCAAAGCTCTTCAAATCCAGAAATCTCACCATAACTCCAAAACTGCTGCTGTACAGGACCATGGTCCTGCCAGTACTCACGTATGGATCCGAGACTTGGGTGCTTAGCAAAAGACACTCCGACCTCTTAGCCGCGTTCGAGAGAAAAGTCTTAAGGAGAATTGTTGGCCCCATATGTGAGGAAGGGCGATTCCGGAGACGGTACAATCATGAATTGTACGCAATCTACCTTGAAGCAGACATAGTGACAAAAATTAAGCTCGGTAGACTCCGGTGGGCTCGCATGAGTGAAGAGGAACCTGCTCGGAAAGTCCTTTGTGGTACATTCTATGGTAGACGGCAGCGTGGTAGACCATGCTTGCGCTGGAGAGATGGCATAGACCAGGACGCCCGAAGCCTTGGGGTGCGCAACTGGATGGCGTCGGCTCAAGACCGGGATAGGTGGAGAGACTTGTTGAAGGAGGCCAGGACCGGACCCGGGTTGTCGAGCAGATGATGATGATGATATAAATTATGCGTTCAAAATAAATTTATCTTTAAATATTTCTTCTTTAATGTTTTATATATTGCCAGGCAAGTTTCTGGAATAATTTTTCCAGCAGCTTGAGGAGATATTCTTGAACTGAATTTGAGATCACTATAATCATTTCCCGTAGCTAAAAATCTTAGTGTTAAAATTAATCTTTGTTCAGCTGATATAGCTGATCTCATTACAGTGTCCTGTTTTCTTATATACATAAGGCTCCACTAAACTCAGTATCTGCTGAAATTGCTCTTCATTCATACGTAAATAGCACTTGTAATCTTCGGGCTCAGTCAATTTTAGTTTTGTAACCAGAAAAATATCGGAATGCATTACTCTTCCTAGGAGCCACTCCTTGGCCCACTTTCTTTTCTTTCTTTTTCTGATTTTTCGCTTAATAATACACTGGCACATATTAATATTGCTTTTTTTCTTTTATTTAAGTCACTCATTATTATAATTTTTTCACAATCCAAAAATATTAACTTTATGAAAGAATGGGAGATGAAAATGAGAAACTTTTTTGACAGTTGACGAAATCGTGAGTTAGTCGTATGGTGTGTGTGCTTACTTTCGATATCGCAACCGATGTTGGTACAACATAAGTCGGTCCGACAGATTGTACCGTGTATAGAGCGCTTTATATCGACATGAGCTTTCCGTATGATTTGAAAGCCCGCAAATTGTACACTTACTGCTGTTGTTACCACCTTGTTTCTGTCCACGCTGCTGCTGCTAATGTTGCCAATTCCTGTCCACTGCTGCCCTTTTGCTTTGCTTCTTCATTTCTCAGCCACCAACTTCTTAAGCAAACTAAGAGAGGCCCGTCCCTATGAACTATGGAAGAATAAAAAAACAGAAAACAACCATAGCGGAGACATACGCTATACGGTCGGCAGAGGTCGCGGCCACCGGCTTCGGCTTTACCTCTCGATTGCAATATCAATATTATAACCCCACTGAAAATTTCGAAACTTTGTCTTTCTTCTTTTTCTTTTTTCTTCTCTCTTTTTATTTTCACTTCTTTCTCTAGCAAACAATCATAAGTACGAAGAACTTCTTATCATGAGAAACGAAAAAATCCGCAGCCTGTCAGAAGAGGAAAAAAATCTTCTCCTAAACCCCTTCTCTAACCTCGACATGGAGGATGGAGCCAGCACGATCGACGTTGAAGACGTAAGTGATGTCTGTTCAGTCGCTAGCTCAAGCCTCTCCACTGTATCGAGAGCTTCTAGACGATGCAGAATCACAAACAGTAAAAGAACTGTCAAGAGGCTGGGAAAGTTGGAATGGGACGAACTGACAGAACAGGAAAGGAAGCAGCTGCACAATGCTCGTGCCTTTCTGGAGAGGGAAGGTTTGGAAATAGACAGGCAAACCGCTAATCAAGCACCAAACCATCATCATCATCATCATCGGCTCGACAACCGGGGTCCGGTCCTGGCCTCCTTCAACAAGTCTCTCCACCTATCCCGGTCTTGAGCCAACGCCATCCAGTTGCGCACCCCAAGGCTTCGGGCGTCCTGGTCTACGCCATCTCTCCAGCGCAAGCATGGTCTACCACGCTACCGTCTACCATAGAATGTACCACAAAGGACTTTCCGAGCAGATTCCTCTTCACTCATGCGAGCTAGGTGCCCTGCCCACCGGAGTCTACCGAGCTTAATTTTTGTCACTATGTCTGCTTCAAGGTAGATTGCGTACAATTCATGATTGTACCGTCTCCGGAATCGCCCTTCCTCACATATGGGGCCAACAATTCTCCTTAAGACTTTTCTCTCGAACGCGGCTAAGAGGTCGGAGTGTCTTTTGCTAAGCACCCAAGTCTCGGATCCATACGTGAGTACTGGCAGGACCATGGTCCTGTACAGCAGCAGTTTTGAAGTTATGGTGAGATTTCTGGATTTGAAGAGCTTTGACAGACTATAGTAGGCTTTGTTGGAATTGAGCAGCCGCCCGCGTATTTCTTCTTCTATATTATTATCGGCTGCTACTATTGACCCAAGGTATTTAAAGGATTGCACTACTTCAAATTCGTGCCGCCTGCTCGATCTGGATGAAGGAATCGTGTACAGCTTGTTCGGTTCTTCCGATGATGTCAATGTCGTCTGCGTAAGCCAGTATCTGGCTGGACCTGTTGACGATGGTCCCTCTTGTTGCCGTGCCAGAGTCACGGATTGCTTTCTCCAACGCCAGGTTGAAGAGGAGGCAGGCCAAACCATCCCCTTGTCGGAGTCCATTAAAGATGTTGATTGGTCTGGATAGCAATCCGGCTATTTTTACTTGGCTTGTTACGTTGGTCATGGTCAACCTACAAAGTCGTGTCAACTTATTTGGGATGCCGAATTCTCTCATGGCTTTGTAAAGTTCTACCCTGGCTATGCTATCATAGGCGGCCTTAAAGTCTATAAACAGATGGTATGTTGGGATGTTAAATTCTAGACATTTTTTCATCGCCTGCCTAAGGGTAAAGATCTGATCAGTTGTTGTCGTAGCAACTCCTAAGGACAAACTAGGAACGCTTGTTACTGAACACAACAAGTAAGACAGACTGTACGGACAAACGATGCGACGTCAACCAAACCACCTGCCGATCCGGTGATCGCATTGATATCAGTTGGTAAAGCAGGTGAGGAGGTTACTCTCAATGAGGGTAAGAATGAGAAGGTTTGCGAAGCCAGCTCTCGTGGCGGCAGCCCAGGAGTCGACCTTAACATAACCATCATTTCCGAACCCGAAAACCGTACGGTCAACACGACGGTCCACAGCCTTGCAACAGTCATTGACAAAAGGACGAAAAAACGCAAAGCTAAGACACGTAACGAAAACGAAATAAGACGACGACAAAAACGAACGCTGAGAGGATTGTGCGGCGTTTTGCTAACAGGACTCAGGAGTCCTTAGCAGCAAAGGAGAAGGTAGCGCTGGACAAATCCAAACAGTGCCTACAGACGATAACTACAGGACAAGAACAGGACACACATGACACATCACAAGGTAGGGATACAAATCCACAACAACTTTTTGACGGTGCCGCGCCTTGTTCCTATAAAAGACGAGGAACGAATGTTCTTCCCAAATGACTCTTCACCAAACAAGGTAACGAAGGGAATAAAGATCTCCCGGGTTACAGTGAAGGGGCAGCAAGTTGCCATCGCCGATTTCGGCAAACCTTCAGGGAAGCTGACTGAGGATGAATGGCAACTTCTGGAGCTTAGAATCCTGGAAGAAGTCAATGAGGCCATCGTTTAAAACATGCATCCGCCGCTCTTCGGAAACCTTACGACCATCCCTGGGTTTAAAGTAATGGATTGTGAAAATGAAGCCACCCTCAAATGGCTCCAGACATTCACTAAAACAACTGCGGCCCCATGGGAAAATGCTGATCTTCGACTTATCGATATGAACGAGATTAAAAACTTATCCAGACCAATAGGTATGCTATTGGTAAAAGGTCCAACCCTTCCAAATGATCGGCTTGATAGATAGATCATATATCACTCAATAATGATCTCCTCAGCCAGGAATATGAAATCATCAAGTGTGAAAAAACGAATGAAGGCACCGAGGTAATGGTAAGATTGATCCACAAATCTATACCATTACTGAGGAAAGTGGATTTCAGAGTGCACGTCGGGATTACCAGATGCAAGCTCAGATTGACATCTAGCAAAAGAAAACCGGTTGGTAAGGCGATGAACTATTTCTTTATTACGTTTATATTATTGGGGTTGGCCGTGGCGCGATGGTATGCGTGGTCGCTTGTCAACCTCACAGGTCACAGGTTCGATCCCTGCGGTAGTTCTATGTCATGTTCTTATTCCATTATCATTGATCATTGTTGGGCCGCTGGTTTACTCATTACATGTTGTTCAGGCATAACTCTAACAACATGTGATTGAGTAAATACTAGTATGCCCGACAAATATGACAATGAACAAAATAATGTGAATTATAAAGGGACATAAAATCTGAGACAACCACCACCTTAGTATCAGTACCTCGCGCCACATACCTTTCCATACACCTTTCCCTTCCCATCCCTATCCTTCAAGCCCACGCTGTGTTGAACAACATTTAAAGGGTATACACCATCCCCTTGAGTGAATGAATGAATGAATGTATTTGGTAAACAGTTGCACTGCGACCTTAAGATCTATTGTGCCCCCCTTTTGATGTGGATGAGGTTTCTTATCTACAATTCATCCTCCAAATTCGTTCCTTTGAGGAATTTAATGATTTGGGGTATTTTTAGAGAATGTAATTCATTCTCTTCTATATGGTACTTGCCCAGATATTTATGTCTATGATGCATTAGTGCATCACATTTTCCTATTATGTGGTCCGGTGTCATGAGCGTTGCAGAATCTGCAGGAAGCGCTGCTCACTAGAACCAGGATACTGAGATGTCTTCTCAGTTCGCAATGGCCGGAGAGGAGACCCGATACTCTCCTAAGATTGTTCCTACTTAGGCTGATGCAGGATAGGAAACGCTCTCGGTTATATTTCCGGAGTAAGAGTTTTGCCTGTCTCAGTTTGGGAAGTTCTTCCCAGATTTTTGATCTTTTCGCTTCCTCTTCGGATTTGATCTTGTTTTTAATTATATTCTCTCCTATACCACAATAGGGCTCTGGTCCCGTTAGGGGTGTCATTGCTCCTATTTTTGCTAGGGAGTCAGCCTCTTCATTGCCCTGGACACCGACGTGACCTGGTACCCAATGTAGTGTGACTTTGTTTTCCTTGCCCAGTTCATTGAGCTTATTCACACATTCCCATACTAGTTTAGAAGTAATGGTGTATGAATTTAAAGCTTTAAGTGCAGCTTGACTGTCTGACATGATGGCAATGTTTTGGTTTTTGTATTTTCTATCGAAGTTACGTTCTGCGCATTTTCCGATGGCGTTCACTTCCGCTTGGAATATGCTGGTGGACTTCCCTATCGGTATGGAAATTTTGGTTCTAGGCCCAAAAATCCCTACACCAGTCCCGTCAGAAGTTCTCGATCCATCAGTATACCACTTGATGGTGTTTGAATTGAGATTGTAGTTTTCCATTTCACTTACCCAGTCTCTTTTGCAACTTAACTCCGTTCGAAAAATCTTTTCGAAGTTATATTTTCTAATCATGCTGTCCCTGGGAATGTCAAGAAGGTTCATTTCTGTGGACTTGAGGATCATGTTCTTCTCTCTATGACCAATGATCTTTCCTGTCCCAGTGCCCTCCTTAGCAAACCTCATGATTGCTCCCTTAGCAGCACTTCCTATTGCCACGTGTAGTGGTGCTAGATTTAAGATGTTTTCCATTGCTGCTGTAGGGCATGTTCTCATTGCTCCGGTTATACATATACATGCAAGCCTTTGCAAATTTTCTAATTTTTTCTTAGTGGTTGTTAGTTCGGTTCTTTTGTGCCATGCAACCGCCCCATAGGTAATGATGGGTCTTACCATCATGGTGTACATCCATCTCAGGATGTTTGGTTTGCAACCCCATGATTTTCCTGCAATTCTCTTGCAAATCATCAGGGCTTTTGTGGCTTTTCCGACAGTTATATCGACATGTTTATTCCAAAGGAGCTTGCTATCTAGTGTTATGCCTAGAAACTTGACCTCTCTTTGGATGTCAATTACTTCTCCAGCCAACCGTATTGGTTTCATACGTGGTAGAAGTCTTTTCTTGGTAAATGGTTATTATTGCCGTCTTTGTGGGGTTCATATTCAAACCCACTGAAGTACACCATTTCTTTGTTACATTTAGTCCTCTTTGTATTATGTCACAAAGAGTTTCTTCAAACTTCCCCAAGGCAGTTATTACAATGTCATCGGCAAAGCCAATGCATCGTATACCTTGAGAAGTTAGAATTTCAAGTAGTTCATCCAATACAAGGCTCCACAGTAAGGGTGATAGTACCCGTCCCTGAGGGCAACCTCTTATTGTGATGACTTTCTGAACGTTTTGTCCTGCATTTGCTTCCGCCCTTGAGCGAGCGCAAATTAAAAAAAAAAAAAAAAAAAAAAACATTAAATGGAATTGAAAATCTTACAAATCAATCTTCAACATAGTAAAGCCGCCAGCGCCAACCTGGTCTACCTCATGGAAGGTAGACAATATGACGTAGACCTGATTCAAGAACCCTGGATAGCAGGTGGCATGATTAAGGGCCTAAACTCCAAAGACTTCATACTGTACAAGTCAAATCTTGACAGCCAAAACAGTAATCCCTGAACTTGCATAGAAGCCAAGAAACAGTTTAATCTTTTTCTTCTAACTACTTACAGCAACAACGACCAGACCACGGTTATTTTAGAACACGAGGAGCTCTCAACGCTCTTAATAGCCTCCACGTACATCGTACATGCCATATGATGGACCACCAGCGGATTTAACCAGCCAATTGGTATCATTCGCAAGTAAGAAAAAAATATAACATTATTTTAGGATGCGACACCAACGCACACCATGTGTATGGGGAATTACCAATACTAACTCTAGGGGCGAGTCCCTTTTCGAATTTATTATTAACAATAATCTTTGTGTGGCTAACCGAGGTAATACCCACCTTCGTCACGAAAAACTGAAAAGAGGTGATTGATATTACCCTTTCAAACAACTCAAACTCCTGTGATGTAGATCACTGGAGAGTTTTGGAAGAACCTTCTTTCTCAGACCGTGCGTCGTCTAATTGAATTTACAATTCCTAACGGTGATAGTCAGCAGAATCCCTTTAGGAATAATAGGCGCACTGACTGGCGTATCTTCAATAAGGTGATTAGTAATAACATAAAACTCGTAAACACTACCGCTATTGAGGAACCAAACAGCTCAGAAAAAGCAACAGCAAACCTAACTGGGGTACTGCGTAAAGCTTTTGAAATGAGTTGTCCCATCATAACGAAAGTGAAGAAAAACAAAAATCCTCCCTGGTAGACAACAGAATTAGCAAACATTAGGAAAGAAACAAGGAAACAAGGAAAGCCGGGAATGCGAATCAGATAACTCTCTGTTCTACGCATATGAGATCCTTACTGATATTATAACGGAAGAAAATGTGAACTGGGCAATAAACTCTCTCTCCCCTTATAAATCCCCAGGCCTAGACGGCATCTTTCCCCTGATGATGGAAAAAAGCAATGAACTTATCACACCACATCTGATAAACTTATATTTAAGCAGCCTAAAGTGGGGATATGTTCCAATGACATGGCGTGAAGTTAAAGTTGTCTTTATTCCAAAGGCTGGCAAGCCCATCCACTAGGTGCCCAAAGTCTTCAGACCCATTAGTCTCACCTCTTTTATACTCAAAACACTTGAAAGACTAATTGATATACACATCCGCAGTAATCTAAAACCGTGGGTCATATCACCATTCCAACATGCCTACACAAAAGGCAAAAGTGTTGAAACGGCACTACACTGCGTAGTTAGAACGATAGAAAAGTCGCTGGGGTTAAAGAATACACTCTTGCCTCTTTCTTGGACATTGAAGGAGCCTTCAACAACGTTCATAACAGAGCAATTTAGAAAGCGCTCAGTGATCTCAAAGTAGAAGAAACAATTATCAAATGGATCAAGTATATGTTGAAAAATAGACAGATTCATAGCGAGCAGAAACTGGGGACCTAATCCTAAAATAATGATGTGGATGTACACTGCCATTGTCAGGTCAATTCGAACCTATGGCAGTTGGGTGTGGTGGAAAGCTCTGGAGAAATCCAGGAATTAAAAGACCCTTTTTTTTATAATATGCGCGCGCTCAAGGGGATTTTTTGGTTTACCTTTTATATGTATCAACACAGCGCAGGCGTGAAGGATAGTATAGGATGGGAAGGGAAAGGTGTGTGTGGCGCGAGGCACTGAGACTGAAGTGGTGGTTGTCTCAGATTTTATCTCCAGGGTTGGCGGCTGGGCTAAAGCAGAGAAATTGTACCAGCTTCCCCAACAGAGTAGAGTGGGATAACAGTGTGCCACACACTAATGAGTCGACAATTACCATCTTCACTGATGGCTCAAAAATGAACACTGGAGTGGGTGCAGGTTTCTTCTCGGAAAACCTAAATCTAGCCTATTTATTCAGGCTTCCTGACCATAGTAGCGTATTCCAAGCTGAGATCTTGGCAGTGAAAAATGCTGCTAATCACATATCAATGATGGCGATATCACATGCGGACATCACTTTTTTCATTGATAGCCAAGCAGCAATAAAAGCGATCTCTGCCACTCAAATCAACTCAAAGCTTGTTTCTTGCTGTAGTGAAGAGCGAAGGTTCTTGGCATGCAGCATAATGTTAGACTCTGCTTTGTTCCTGGCCATAGCGGTGTGCCAGGTAAGGAAAAAGCTGATGAACTGGAGAGAGTAGGCTCAGCATTTGATCCCCCTCTTATAGACCATAGCATAGGAATACCACTATGCGAACCGAAACAAGACGTCGATAACATTGTGCAAAAATCCAACGAAAGATGGAATCGGGGCGACTTTATATTACAGACCACCCCCTTTTGGGAAATTTTTTTTTAATGGGTAGGAGAGGGCATTTCTATAGGACAGCTTCAAAATATTACGGTGAGGTAACCCCCCTAAATACGATTAAAAAAAAATTTTAAATTTTAAAAATCGGTCTTTTTTTAATTTTATATTGGATAAGAGCATTATTATTGCACATAATGTGTCAAAAAAATGTACATATATATATTATTTATACATGTTTATATATATATATATATATATGTACATACACATATACATATACAGCTGTGGACAACTAATTGACTGACAGTACTGTTTAACTGCTTTTTTTTTAAATAAGCAGTTCCGTATGTAAAGTCGCCTGGCAGGCGCCAATGTCAACAGTTTTTTGAATAAACAGTACCTTGCCTGGCCCGCTTCGCGGGTTCTCAGGATTTTAACTCCCTTTTTGGGGCCTCTGTCCCGCACACGCAACTTCGTTGCTCCGCTTAGGGTATGTAAAGTCGCCTGGCAGGCGCCAATGTCAACAGTTTTTTGAATAAACAGTACCTTGCCTGGCCCGCTTCGCGGGTTCTCAGGATTTTAACTCCCTTTTTGGGGCCTCTGTCCCGCTCACGCAACTTCGTTGCTCCGCTTAGGGTATGTAAAGTCGCCTGGCAGGCGCCAATGTCAACAGTTTTTTTTAGTTTTTAACTTAAAGAAATAAATCAGTTTTAATAATCCCAAAAGTAAACAACAATTTCATCTGAAATTTGAAAATTCATTGAAAAAAACAAAAACATCCCTAAAATATCCATAGTCTATCAACATTAAATATGAAAACACATGCACACAGCCGTAAAAAAAAAAATAGAAATGGTGGTTGTTATCGATGACTTTTGTGTGGAAATGAGAAATTTTAATAATTAATTAAAATAGTTTAAACTTATTTCCTCTACCTAAAATTGTGAAATTAAGTGATATTAAGTGGTTATCTATTATATAAAAATAGTTTGGTGTACAAATTTCGTGGTCTGTAAAGTAAAGTAGAGCCTTTATATTTATACCTCCAATTGGTATCGTATTCAATTTATATGCGCATTTGATTAATAATTCAGTCGTAGGATGTCATTCGTCAGTATTCAATTGGAGTACAAACTATTTCATACTTTCAGTGGTCAAATCTCAGACCAAGTTGTGACTTTAAATAGGACATAGCAGAAAGTTTCGTGTCAACAAATGGAAATAAAATACTTCGTTGGATTTAATCGTCAATATTTTGACATAACTGTCATTCAGCTTCTCACACTGAATTCATCACCATGTCCATCGTTCATTAATATGGTAGAGTTTTAAAAAGAAAAACAATATATCTCTATCCCAACCCAAAGCATACAAACATCAAAATCCCCACATTGCACCATGACAGCTTTAAAAAGTTCACTATCAGAACTCTTTCATAAACGTCAAGGCCAACACTTTGGCACAGTGACAACTTGGTAAACGTCCATTTTGACCAATTCACTTCAACTGCTTCAACCCTCCCAGCATAGAGAAATTACTTAATTTAGGCCCTCATTATGAATAGCGAATCGAACGTTCGATTCAAAGCGAACGTTTCGGGATTCCATGATGTCGGAATATTAAGAAAAACGAACTTTTGTGTTTCATGGTGAACATAATAATGCGGGTCGCAAAATAAATAATTTCAAAAACGTTCGCTTGGGCCTAAATTCAAATTCAAGAAAAAAGATACAAAAGATTTTATTTTTAATTTTATTGATATTGTAACGAAGATTAGTTAACTACTTTTGAATCATATTATAACGACTTTTACATTCGAACTATATCGATTCTCGAATGCGATGACAGCGCCATCTAGTATCATTGCGATTTAAAACAACCTGCTATGAGCTTTGAATGAGCTTTTTCGAACATTGGTAAATGTCGAAGTCCGAAGGGGAATTATTCCATCTATCTGTCAGAATAGAAAGATCGAGATACAGGTTCTAAAGATTTCTATTGCTTTCGAGATAAGACCAGAACCGGATATTTCCCTATATAAGGTTGATGGCGCTACCGATTGGACAGTTTATTTTTGAAAGTGAAAGAATAAAGTTCGTGTAAAGTGTTGTGCCAGTGATTAATAAAAGTGATTTCAATTGAAGTAAAGTGTGTTTTATTTTAAATGTAATAAGTGGAAGTTAAGAAATAAAGTAAATACGTTTTTATTGCGAACCCTTAGCAGAATATTACATTGGTGTTAGAAGTGGAATAAAAACTTATGTTGTCTGTGCATTCAGATAATTTTTGGTGATAAAAAAAAAAAAAAAAAAAAAAAATATATATATATACGTGTGTGTGTTTTGATAAAACAAAGACAAAAAGTGACTGTGATTAAAAGAAAAATAAAAGCAAAATGGGTAAGACAGTAATTGAATTGAATTGTGTTGAACTTAAGGCAGAGCTGAAAAGAGAGAGCTGAAAGAAAAGCTGACCTCATAATTCGTCTGCAAGAGGATTTATGTCAACGCAGAGAAGACCCAGACACGTTCCTATTCGAAATAGAAATGCCTAAAGAACAAGTAAGTACTGGTGTCGACTTGTCGGCAATGATGGCACTTCTCATTGGCAAGCTCGAAGAACAACGGACAGAACAAAAGTGTGAACAACAGAACCTTCTCGAACAAATGGAAAAACAAAAGCATCTTCTCGAAGAACAGAAGAATCTCATCGAAGGTAAGCTTGATGCCTTTGAGAACAAGTTCGCTACTATTGATGGACGTTTTGATTGCGTCAAAAAGCAATTTTCAAAAGTAGACGCAAAGCTCGAGAGTGTTCAAGAAAAATTCGAAGGCAAAATACAAAGCATAACCGACGAATTAGACAAAGTTCGAAAAATTAAGATTAAGGAAAGTGTTGGCGATTACCCAAGGAAGAAGGAAATACATCCACCGACTTTTGACGGGCAAACTTCTTGGTCGATCTATAAAAAACAGTTTGAGGCAGCCGCAGCGACAAATGGCTGGGATGAAGAAGACAAATTTATAGCTCTGACGGTTGCCCTCAGAGGATCTGCTGCTGAACTGCTGCAAACCATCCCAGCAGATAAGAATGGTAACTTCAGTGCTCTTGCTCAGGCCATAGACAAACGCTTTGGAGATGGCCATATGCAAGAAGTCTTCCGCGTCCAACTGAATACTAGAGTCCAGAAGAGAGGAGAAACTCTGCAGCAACTTCAAGCAGACTTTGAACGGTTGGCGCATCTCGCATATCCCGCTGCTGGGGATGAAATCGTCAGCCAACTTGCAACAGAAGCCTTCATTCGTGCTGTATCTGACATCAACTTACAGTGAGCAATTAGAACTGCTGGAAAACGTACGCTTCCTGAAGCTTTAGCGTTTGCTCTGACTATGGAAGCGGCAGAACAAGCTTCCCAAGGAGTTCATCGAGTCAGAGAAGTCGAAGTTGAAGAATGCTCTTGTCAGAAAATCGCATTCCAAAGAAGCCAGCGTGAAGGACTTGCTCGATGCTGGAATTGTAACAAAACCGGACATCTCCAGCAGCAGTGCAGATTAGCACCGAGAAGAGCTGCATGCCAACATTGTGGAAGCAGAACTAACGCTCGAGAACAACCAAGCAATAGTACCAACACTCCTGCTCAACTTGGGAAACGAGTAAGAACCAACTTCGAGGGGCAGAAGCTGGTTTCTGGTATCGATGGCCCCAGAAACACTATCCAAGTCTCACAGACTAAACGAGACAACAAAAGTCTGACAGTGCCACCGCCTCCATTGTGCGAAGAGACTTGGTCAAGATGACTTGGCTACACAACACCAATAGCTACCGTCTGAAGACCGCCACAGGAGAAGCAGCAAAGGTATATGGTGAGGTTCGTCTTATGATCCGTTTGGCAGAACTAGAGTTTTCGCACCTATTCCTGGTAGCAGATATATGTGACGAGTGCATCGTTGGAATCGACTTCATGAAGGAGCATGGAATAATTTTGGATATCGGTAAACAAGTTCTTAAGTACCAAAATGTGGAGATTCCGATGGTCTATGGCAACGAAAACTCAACAACTATCAGGACCGTCATCAAAGAAGACATTTGCTTGCCTGCTTCTTCGGAAGTATTCGTGTGGACGAAACTAAAGGGCGACTTTGGAAGCCATCGATACCTCATGGTGGAACCAGATGCGGAACAACGTTCCCAAAACATCATGGTAGGGAAGACTCTGGTGGCACCAAAGAACAACATGGTGCCTGTACGGATACTGAACATCAAACCGTACGAAATTAAGCTCAAGAAGGGAGAAGTAGTTGGGCAATGTGAACCTGTATCCGCGATTACTAAGATCATCGAAGCGGAAACAAAGAAGCCCCTGAGCTTTGACAGATTAAAAGACCAAATTCTGAAGTCATCAAGTCTGAGTCGACATCAGCTTAATGTTGCTGGAGATCTTCTTCATGAGTATGCTGATATATTCTCTTCACCCAACGGACAATATGGTCGAACACAACTAGTAAGGCACCGAATTGATACAGGAGATGCAAGACCAATTCGCCAACCAGCAAGACGTCTCCCTCTAGCAAAACAAACTGAAGTTGAAGAAATGATATCGACAATGAAGAAAGATGGGGTCATCGAAAATTCCAAAAGACCTTGGGCATCACCAGTCGTTCTTGTCAAAAAGAAGGATGGAAGCACTCGATTTTGTGTAGACTACCGAAGACTGAACGACGTGACAAAGAAAGATAGCTACCCTCTACCCAGAATCAGCGACACCTTAGACGCGATGGAAGGAGCCCAATGGTTTTCAACTTTGGATTTGAAGAGCGGTTATTGGCAAGTCGAAATTCACCCAGAAGATCGGGAAAAGACGGCGTTCTCCACAGGAAACGGTCTGTGGCAATTTAATGTGATGCCATTCGGACTATGCAACGCTCCAGCAACTTTCGAGCGTTTGATGGAGTGCGTTCTACATGGACTAACCTGGAAATCTTGCCTGGTCTACCTGGACGATGTCATCGTGTACGGAAAAACATTTGACGAACATTGTAAAACCCTTAAAGCTGTATTCCAGAGGCTTCGAGAGGCACATCTAAAGTTAAATCCTAAGAAATGTTCGTTTTTCAAGACCGAAGTTAAATATTTGGGACATATCATCTCATCCCAAGGAGTAAAAACTGATCCTGAGAAAGTTGACACTGTAAAGAATTGGCCAACGCCTCAGGACAAACATCAACTCCGGAGCTTTCTTGGTCTGGCCACATATTATCGGCGTTTCGTAAAGGATTTTGCTAAGATCGCCAAAAGCTTGCATCATCTTACTGAAAAGGGGAAGCCGTTCAAATGGTCAGGTGAGTGCGAGAAAAGCTTTCAAGAACTGAAACTGCGTTTATGTAATGCACCTGTACCGGCCTATCCAACTCCAGGAAAACCTTTCATCATCGACGCTGATGCAAGTAACGTTGGAATTGGAGCTGTACTATCACAAGTACATGACGGAGAGGAAAAAGTTGTCGCCTATTACAGCAAGGTACTCTCGAAGCCAGAAAGGAATTATTGCGTTACAAGGAGGGAACTTCTCGCTCTGATATTGGCAACAAAGCACTACCATAAGTACATCTATGGACAAAAGTTCCTTCTTCGAACAGATCATGGTGCGCTCAATTGGCTTTTAAACTTCAAAAATATAGAAGGTCAAGTAGCAAGATGGATCGAGAGGTTGCAGACGTATGACTATGAGATTCAACATCGAAGAGGAAAGCTGCAAAAGTGCTCAAAAGCTCAAAAGTGCCGACCAGCCTCCCATCGGCTGCACACGTCTTTGTGAGAGTCTCCCTCGTTCGCCCTATCTGTTCTTTGTTTTATTTAGTCTTTTGTGCCAAACCTATTAATTACAACAAAAAAAAAACAATATCCCAAACCAATTAATTAAAAATTAAATAAAACCCTCTTAATTTTAAATTATAATTCCATCCACCTCACCTACAAGAAAAAAAAATAAAGCTAAAATCGCGACGTGCAAAAAAAAAAATCAGTGTTTGTGCGTGCAATCAACCACCATCCATCAACCATCACATCGCATCACCTCAAATCTCCATAAAAAAAAAAAACACACAAAAAAAAAATCAATAAACGAGTGCAACTAAAACTTATGCAGATTAGCACAGCAAAGAGAGCAAATGACAAAAAAAAAAAAGAAACAACAGTGCAACGAGTGGTAATCCTTCCTTTTCCTTTTCCCTTCTCTTCTCACAGTTACACTGGCTAGATCGCTATACACATTGTGTGTGGAGCTTCGCACATAATGTGTACATTGATTGAGCTAATGTGATCTCAGATAAATTGCTGTTTATTTTAGTTAACCAGGGGCGGATCGTAGCAATTCAGTCACTAAGGCATAACACTAGTGACTGTTTGTTATAGATCGGCTCAAATTGGAATCTAAATTAACAACATAGATAATTGTCTGACTTAGGTTTTAGTTAGTTTGAAATTTTGAAATGGTTGGTACATTTAGAGTCGATTATTGCAACATTCGCGGACTACGGAAAAATTTCTGTGCTGCATATGTCTACACTGCAAATAACAGGCCAGCTGTGTTGGCACTAAGCGAAACCCAGATAGGTGAAAATTCTGATCACTCAGAATTTAATCTATATGGGTATAGCTTAGTGCCGTTATTTTTCCCTCATCATGGACTAGCCGTTTATATAAGAAATGATGTAGCTTACCAACTTCAACCACAATATGGTTTGTGTTCCAACACAAACTTTAATTTCTTGTGGTTAAAATTCACGGTAAATAAGCACATCATTCACTCCTGTTTTATTTATCGAAGCCCCAATTTGGACAGAAATTCAACTTTTAACGAATTTGATGATCTGTCCGACTCCATCCAAAGAATTGTTTCCCATTATCCTCACACTGAAATCGTCATTACGGGCGATTTTAATGTACACAATTCTAGGTGGCTTCGCTTTTCAGGCCAGACAACACCCGAAGGAAGGTATGTTGAGGTCTTTGCTGAGTTAAACCAACTTACTCAACTTGTTGACGAGCCAACTCGAATCCCTGACGTTGCAGGTCAAACCGCCAACACCCTAGACTTGTTTCTTACCTCTGACCCTGATAAATACACTGTTAGTGTATTATCGCCCCTAGGCTCATCAGATCATTGTGTCATATCTGCCAATTTCTCATGCCAACAAAATCCAGTTAAAGTGAAAGCTCCTATGAGAACCGTTTGGCAGTATGAGAAAGCCAACTGGGACGGTCTTAATAATTTCTTCAGGAACTTTAACTGGTCACTATGCTTCCTCGATAGTGACGTAGACTCCAGTGCAGATATGATCACAAATTTAATTCTCTGCGGAATGAGAGATTTTATCCCGAACAGGATAAGGTCTATCAAACCGAAAGAGAATTCATGGTTTGATTTGAGCTGCAAAGAGGCTATTAGGGTGAGAGAAGTAAGTTTCCGTAGTTATAAAGCCAACCCTACTGAGGAAAACCGGAACAAGTTTAAACAAGCTAGAAAGACCTGTAACGGTCACATTCGAAGAACCAAATTTTTACATGACCAAAAATTAAGGCAAAAAATACTACAATGTCCCAAGGGTAGTAAAAATTTTTGGTCATTTGTAAAAAATATTCGAAATACCACTTCGTCTTGGGTTCCAACGCTCGTCTTCAATGATACCCCTGCAGTCAGCTCACTAGAAAAAGCCTATTTGCTTGCAGCACAATTTGCTGTTAATTCGACGCTGCCAGAGAGTGTCATGACTCCTCCTGCATTTGAGAGCGTAAACGATTTTATGGGACCAATATTCTTTCGTACTCGTGCAGTTGCAAGAGTCCTAAAGATCTCGATGTACACAAATCTGCTGGCCCGGATTGTATTCCTCCTATTGTTCTGAAGAGGTGTTCTTCAACGCTGGCAAAACCACTGCGTAAGCTTTTCCATCTGTCCTATTCTACTGGTCTCTTTCCGAGTGGGTGGAAAACAGCATTTGTCCAGCCTGTCCCTAAAAAAGGCGAATCTTCTTCCCCCTCTAACTATCGTCCGATTGCACTTACGTCCCTTCTTTCCAAGGTCATGGAAACGCTGATAAATCATCAGCTTAAGAAATATCTCGAGGAACGGAAGCTTCTTAATGACCGGCAGTACGGCTTTCGTAGCAATAGGTCCACTGGTGATCTGATGGTATATCTCACCGAACAGTGGAACAAATCTTTACATCGTTTTGGAGAAAGTAAGATTATTGCACTTGATATTTCAAAAGCGTTTGATAGAGTTTGGCATCAAGCTCTCTTATCGAAAATGCGTGCATTTGGATTGGATGAATCTCTTCTTCGTTGGATTAGAAATTACCTTTCGGATCGCTCAATACAAGTTGTATTGGACGGTTTCAAGTCTGATATTCATAAGATAAATGCTGGTGTGCCCCAGGGCTCCGTTTTGTCTCCGACTCTCTTCCTTATTTTCATCAATGACCTCTTGTCTGAAACCTCTAATCCATTAAACTGTTTTGCTGACGATAGCACCCTCAGCTTTTCATATTCGTTTCCAGATCTTCATCCCTCTTCTTCGGATGTGGAACTGGAACGGCAGCGTATGATTAGCTCATTAAATTCTGATCTCGACAGCATTGTCCAATGGGGATACAAAAATCGTGTAGAATTTAATGCTTCCAAAACTCAATGCTGTCTCCTGTCGTTAAAGCGAAACCCACCCCCCATGCCACTGTCCATGAGTGGCACTTGCATTGAAGAAACAAATAACCTTACAGTTCTCGGTATGTGTGTCACAGACCACCTCTTGTGGAATGATCACATATTCGACGTCGCCAAAAACGCTGCTAAGTGTTTAGGTTTTCTTCGTCGATGCAAGAAATTTTTCTCCCCTTCTGATCTGGCTGTAATTTACAAAGCCTTCATTCGTCCAAAACTCGAGTATAACTCTCACATATGGGCGGGTGCTCCAACAACCCACTTGAACCTCTTGGATAGAATCCAGAAAAGAGCTATAAAAATGATAGGTGATAGCGCTATAACAGACGCTATAACAACTTTGGAACACCGCCGTAGTGTTTCATGTCTCTCTCTGTTTTATCGCTATTTTTATAAACAGTGTTCAAGTGAAATAGCCAGTTGCATTCCCCCCCTTAAACAATTCAACCGTAATACTCGCGCTTTTAGGAATGCACATCAGTTTACCCTTGAGCCCAACTTCGGACGTACTGTTAAGTACAGAGATTCCTTCTTTAGCCGCACAACAAGAATGTGGAATGCTTTACCTGGCTCTATTTTTCCCTCCCATTTCAATATTCAGAACTTCAAAACCAATGTGAACCGGTATCTCCTCTAAATCCTTCCTTCTTTCCTTAACGCTCGCACTGTGTGTAAACATATTAAGGGTAGTCATAACCCCTTTAGTGCGTGCTCAATTAAAAAAAAAAAAAAAAAAAAAACGCAGACGCTCTATCCCGGCGACCGTGTAAACCAGACTGTAAGCATTGCACACGCCAAGAAGAAAAGGAAATGGTCATCGTTCAACGAACTAGAGCTGATCCCATTAACGGTTGGAACAACGAAGAACTAACGGCCCAACAAGAAGATCCGTATATCGAACCCATTCTTGCCTGGAAAGAACACCAAGAGAAACCAGAATGGTGTGATATCTCCTACCGAAGTCCGGCTCTCAAAGCATATTGAGCACAATGGGACTCGCTTCATGTGCAAGAAGGGGTATTAAGGCGTAAGTGGGAATCTGCAGACGGTAAATCTTATGTGATGCAGCTAGTCGTACCTCGGTCAAAGGTTAACGACGTACTTCAAGAGATGCATGATGGAACTTCTGGAGGTCATTTGGGAGTGAATAAGACGCTGGAAAAGGTACGACAACGATTCTACTGGCTACACGCAAGAGATGACGTCGAAAGATGGTGCCGCAGTATAATGTGGGCACACCTTTTGAGAGAATCGCAATAGATGTCGCGGGTCCTTTTCCTCAAACTAACAACGGAAACCGATACATCCTTGTAGTCATGGACTATTTCAGCAAGTGGCCTGAAGCATTTGCCATCCCAAACCAAGAAACCAAAACAGTTGTGGATCAAATTGTCTTCAATTGGGTGAGCAGGTTCGGTGTTCCCATGGAGCTTCATTCTGACCAAGGAAGGAACTTCGAATCAAAAGTCTTTCAGGAAGTTTGCTCGCTCCTTGGCATTAAAAAGACAAGAACAACACCGCTCCATCCACAATCTGATGGGATGGTTGAACGATTCAACAGAACCCTTAAAGAACATCTGTCGAAGGTTGTCGGCGACTACCAACGAGACTGGTGCAACCCATAGCTCGACTGGAAAAACACCATCGGAAATCCTGTTCGGATCAACTATACGGCTGCCAAGTGAAGTGAAATTTGGTTGTCATCCAAATGAGTCACAGGGAACAGACGAATATGTGGATGGCCTCAAGAAAAGGCTTATTGACATTCATCAACAAACAAGGACAAATATAAAATTGTCTAGTGATCGGATGAAAACAAGATACGACGCAAGAGCGACAGCAACGGGATTTCAAGAAGGAAACCTTGTGTGGTTTTACAATCCTCAACGACAAAAGGGGCTATCACCAAAAATCCAACAAAACTGGGAGGGCCCATATACTGTGGTGAAAAGAATCAATGATGAGGTTTACCGTATACAAAGAGGCGTAAGAGGCAAACTAAAAGTAGTTCACGCTGACCGGTTACATCGATATAACGGTGAAAGAGGTGATGAAATTGTTCGGGACGATCAATTCTAAGAGGGGGGCAATGTAACGAAGATTAGTTAACTACTTTTGAATTATAATATAATGACTTTTACATTCGAACTATATCGATTCTCGAATGCGATGACAGCGCCATCTAGTATCATTGCGATTTAAAACAACCTGCTATGAGCTTTGAATGAGCTTTTTCGAACATTGGTAAATGTCGAAGTCCGAAGGGGAATTATTCCATCTATCTGTCAGAATAGAAAGATCGAGATACAGGTTCTAAAGATTTCTATTGCTTTCGAGATAAGACCAGAACCGGATATTTCCCTATATAAGGTTGATGGCGCTACCGATTGGACAGTTTATTTTTGAAAGTGAAAGAATAAAGTTCGTGTAAAGTGTTGTGCCAGTGATTAATAAAAGTGATTTCAATTGAAGTAAAGTGTGTTTTATTTTAAATGCAATAAGTGGAAGTTAAGAAATAAAGTAAATAAGTTTTTATTGCGAACCCTTAGCAGAATGTTACAATATGTTCATATAGTTATCCACCTGCTGGACCACAGTGGAACCAATATTATTTCTTGAGAATGGTACATGATGATACTGTCCAAAATGAATGTTTTTTTTTTAAGTAAATTATTTTCGGCTGTTTTAAACCAAAATCAAAACTGTACCTATCGTAAATGACCTAAAATAAAAAAAATTTAATACAACATTAAAAACCAGAACTTAAAATCTTACATGAGTTTGAAATTTATATTATGTAGGTAGTTAGATATTTCCAATTTAATTGGATGAGAATGCAAACATAAAGCTCTTTGAATTGGGTGTTGAGCACAAATAGGACCGTTGGAGGAGTTTCAAGGACAATCACGCCAGCATCTATTGTGTTTTTCATAAATGGTACCATTATTAAGGCCCAACAACAAAGTTCACAGCAAAAATGAGATTTGCTCGCGAACGTGTCCGTACACAGCGAACATTGAAGCCAATGAACACGAGAAAATCGAAATGTTTCTCCAACAACGAGCCGTTCACGAACTAGCCCCTACTCAACGAATTTATAGCGAGCACGAGCATGTTCGTCGTTTGGGTCCACCTTAATGACAGCTAAAAATTGGGACAAATATAGGTTTACATAGGTTCATTGAATGAGAAATAGAGGAAGAGGCTTTTGGCACATATACAGTGTACGTGAGTAAAGTATTAAAATTAAAAAAAAAAAAAAAAAAGTGAACCCTATCTGTCATTTTGCCTTGCTGAGAGTTAGTGTTGTGAAGTAGAAAGATTTTAAAAAAGTGAAAAACGTACTACAAAACTTATAAAAAAGTGAAATAAAAACCAATTTGTGTTGAAAATTAAGGCATATTATTATTAAAATATAAATCAAAATGAGGTGCTGCGTGAAAAGTTGTAAAAACTTGTATAACCGGAAAACAAAAAGTTTTCATTTCACAAGTAAGTCTTGGCTTATATTCCACACATAGTAACTTAAAGTGATGTTATTTTGGTAAATACGTTATCTTAGAATACTTTTATATTGTAATATTCTGCTAAGGGTTCGCAATAAAAACTTATTTACTTTATTTCTTAACTTCTTCTTATTACATTTAAAATAAAACACACGTTACTTCAATTAAAATCACTTTTATTAATCACTGGCACAACACTTTACACGAACTTTATTCTTTCACTTTCAAAAATAAACTGTGTCCAATCGGTAGCGCCATCAACCTTATATAGGGAAATATCTGGTTCTGGTCTAATCTCGAAAGCAATTGAAATCTTTAGAACCTGTATCTCGATCTTTCTATTCTGACAGATAGATGGAATAATTCCCCTTCGGACTTCGACATTTACCAATGTTCGAAAAAGCTCATTCAAAGCTCATAGCAGGTTGTTTTAAATCGCAATGGTACTAGATGGCGCTGTCATCGCATTCGAGAATCGATATAGTTCGAATGTAAAAGTCGTTATATTATGATTCAAAAGTAGTTAACTAATCTTCGTTACATTGCCCCCCTCTTAGAATTGATCGTCCCGAACAATTTCATCACCTCTTTCACCGTTATATCGATGCAACCGATCAGCGTGAACTAGAGCTGTAGCAAATCGTATGTATTCGTTACTGAGTAACGGGTATTTTACTTTATACCACCTAACGAAACGTTACTCCAAAATAAATGTCGTTACTGACACAATTTCGTTACTTTTTTTGTGCGGGTATTTATTTCATATTAGTTGGTATAAAGGTATGTAATATGCTTATGCTCATCCGTACATTGTATCTGTATGTATAAAGGTTCACCATCCACAAAAATAGAACATAACGAAAACTCATCGCCTGTCTTGTTCTTCTGTGAACTGTGTGTAGTGTGTGTGTGTAGTGTAGTCTAGTGTTTAAGGACGGACAGAAATGAGAATGCGGATTGCGGAGTACAAACAAAATTTTCATGGTCTTCCTTATGCATGATATTTGTTGTTATTGTTTTTGATTAGCTGTGGTTAGGGATTTTTTTGTTATATTATCTTGGATTTGTTTTTGTGTTTGTTTATTTACATTTATAATTTGTATTCTTTCCTTCATTTATTATATTTAGTTACTTTTGCTTTTGTTGTGCATGTGCAGGTGCGGCGTTAGTTTTTTTGTAGCGTTAAGTTACTTGTATTTTTAAGTTACTTTTTTGGAAGCAAATTAGTTACTTTTTAATAATGGAGCGGAAAAGGAGTAATTTGTGGAACTATTTTAGTCCAATACCAGACAACCGCGATAAAGTCAAGTGTCGTATCATTAAAAAAAGGAAAAAATATTTACTTTTTTGATTTCTTAAATAAATTTTTTTCCAATACATTTATTTGAAGTCTTTTATTTAAACTTCCATTTCTCAATTTCTAAATGAAACAGACGAACATCAAGGTAAGAAACTAACTGTTTTCTGCTTCCCTCGTTTAAGAAATGTTGTTATAATAATAACACAATATATACTAAATTTGAAAAAAAAAGTAATATCATCTGGCTTATGGCTTATACGAATTAACAAAAACTATCTTCATGTGAAATTTTAAACAAGAAAGTATCATTTTCCTCGTGTAACTGTATTTTAACGAAAGTAACGAAAGTAACTATTAACGACATTTTTGTAACGAGTATTCATACCAAAAGTAACGTATACATACGGGTACCCATTTTTACGTTACTTTTACAGCTCTAGCGTGAACTACTTTTAGTTTGCCTCTTACGCCTCTTTGTATACGGTAAACCACATCATTGATTCTTTTTCACCACAGTATGAGTTTTGGTGATAGCCCCTTTTGTCGATGAGGATTGTAAAACCACCAAGGTCTCCTTCTTGAAATCCCGTTGCTGTCGCTCTTGCGTCGTATCTTGTTTTCATCCGATCACTAGACAATTTTATATTTGTCATTGTTTGTTGATGAATGTCAATAAGCCTTTTCTTGAGGTCATCCACATATTCGTCTGTTCCCTGTGACTCATTTGGATGACAACCAAATTTCACTTCACTTGGCAGCCGTATAGTTGATCCGAACAGGATTTCCGATGGTGTTTTTCCTGTCGAGCTATGGGTTGCACTTCGATATGCCATAAGGAACAATGGGATATGTCGGTCCCAGTCTCGTTGGTAGTCGCCGGCAACCTTCGACAGATGTTCTTTAAGGGTTCTGTTGAATCGTTCAACCATCCCATCAGATTGTGGATGGAGCGGTGTTGTTCTTGTCTTTTTAATGCCAAGGAGCGAGCAAACTTCCTGAAAGACTTTTGATTCGAAGTTCCTTCCTTGGTCAGAATGAAGCTCCATGGGAACACCGAACCTGCTCACCCAATTGAAGACAATTTGATCCACAACTGTTTTGGTTTCTTGGTTTGGGATGGCAAATGCTTCAGGCCACTTGCTGAAATAGTCCATGACTACAAGGATGTATCGGTTTCCGTTGTTAGTTTGAGGAAAAGGACCCGCGACATCTATTGCGATTCTCTCAAAAGGTGTGCCCACATTATACTGCTGCATTCTACTTTGAATTTTTCTACCTGGTCCCTTGCTAGCAGCACAAGTATCACATTTTCGGCACCATCTTTCGACGTCATCTCTTGCATGTAGCCAGTAGAATCGTTGTCGTACCTTTTCCAGCGTCTTATTCACTCCCAAATGACCTCCAGAAGTTCCATCATGCATCTCTTGAAGTACGTCGTTAACCTTTGACCGAGGTACGACTAGCTGCATCACATAAGATTTACCGTCTGCGGATTCCCACTTACGCCTTAATACCCCTTCTTGCACATGAAGCGAGTCCCATTGTGCCCAATATGCTTTGAGAGCCGGACTTCGGTAGGAGATATCACACCACTCTGGTTTCTCTTGGTGTTCTTTCCAGGCAAGAATGGGTTCGATATCCGGATCTTCTTGTTGGGCCGTTCTGAGTTCTTCGTTGTTCCAACCGTTAATGGGATCAGCTCTAGTTCGTTGAATGATGACCATTTCCTTTTCTTCTTGGCGTGTGCAATGCTTACAGTCTGGTTTACACGGTCGCCGGGATAGAGCGTCTGCGTTTGAATGCAGCTTTCCTCTTCGATGTTGAATCTCATAGTCATACGTCTGCAACCTCTCGATCCATCTTGCTACTTGACCTTCTGGATTTTTGAAGTTTAAAAGCCAATTGAGCGCACCATGATCTGTTCGAAGAAGGAACTTTTGTCTATAGATGTACTTATGGTAGTGCTTTGTTGCCAATATCAGAGCGAGAAGTTCCCTCCTTGTAACGCAATAATTCCTTTCTGGCTTCGAGAGTACCTTGCTGTAATAGGCGACAACTTTTTCCTCTCCGTCATGTACTTGCGATAGTACAGCTCCAATTCCAACGTTACTTGCATCAGCGTCGATGATGAAAGGTTTTCCTGGAGTTGGATAGGCCAGTACAGGTGCATTACATAAACGCAGTTTCAGTTCTTGAAAGCTTTTCTCGCACTCACCTGACCATTTGAACGGCTTCCCCTTTTCAGTAAGATGATGCAAGCTTTTGGCGATCTTAGCAAAATCTTTTACGAAACGCCGATAATATGTGGCCAGACCAAGAAAGCTCCGGAGTTGATGTTTGTCCTGAGGCGTTGGCCAATTCTTTACAGTATCAACTTTCTCAGGATCAGTTTTTACTCCTTGGGATGAGATGATATGTCCCAAATATTTAACTTCGGTCTTGAAAAGCGAACATTTCTTAGGATTTAACTTTAGATGTGCCTCTCGAAGCCTCTATAATACAGCTTTAAGGTTTTTACAATGTTCGTCAAATGTTTTTCCGTACACGATGACATCGTCCAGGTAGACCAGGCAAGATTTCCAGGTTAGTCCATGTAGAACGCACTCCATCAAACGCTCGAAAGTTGCTGGAGCGTTGCATAGTCCGAATGGCATCACATTAAATTGCCACAGACCGTTTCCTGTGGAGAACGCCGTCTTTTCCCGATCTTCTGGGTGAATTTCCACTTGCCAATAACCGCTCTTCAAATCCAAAGTTGAAAACCATTGGGCTCCTTCCATCGCGTCTAAGGTGTCGCTGATTCTGGGTAGAGGGTAGCTATCTTTCTTTGTCACGTCGTTCAGTCTTCGGTAGTCTACACAAAATCGAGTGCTTCCATCCTTCTTTTTGACAAGAACGACTGGTGATGCCCAAGGGCTTTTGGAATTTTCGATGACCCCATCTTTCTTCATTGTCGATATCATTTCTTCAACTTCAGTTTGTTTTGCTAGAGGGAGACGTCTTGCTGGTTGGTGAATTGGTCTTGCATCTCCTGTATCAATTCGATGCCTTACTAGTTGTGTTCGACCATATTGTCCGTTGGGTGAAGAGAATATATCAGCATACTCATGAAGAAGATCTCCAGCAACATTAAGCTGATGTCGACTCAGACTTGATGACTTCAGAATTTGGTCTTTTAATCTGTCAAAGCTCAGGGGTTTCTTTGTTTCCGCTTCGGTGATCTTAGTAATCGCGGATACAGGTTCACATTGCCCAACTACTTCTCCCTTCTTGAGCTTAATTTCGTACGGTTTGATGTTCAGTATCCGTACAGGCACCATGTTGTTCTTTGGTGCCACCAGAGTCTTCCCTACCATGATGTTTTGGGAACGTTGTTCCGCATCTGGTTCCACCATGAGGTATCGATGGCTTCCAAAGTCGCCCTTTAGTTTCGTCCACACGAATACTTCCGAAGAAGCAGGCAAACAAATGTCTTTTTCGATGACGGTCCTGATAATTGTTGAGTTTTCGTTGCCATAGACCATTGGAATCTCCACATTTGGGTACTTAAGAACTTGCTTACCAATATCCAAAATTATTCCATGCTCCTTCATGAAGTCGATTCCAACGATGCACTCGTCACATATATCCGCTACCAGGAATAGGTGTGAAAACTCCTGTTCTGCCAAACGGATCATAAGACGAACCTCACCATACACTTTTGCTGCCTCTCCTGTGGCGGTCTTCAGACGGTAGCTATTGGTGTTGTGTAGCCAAGTCATCTTGACCAAGTCTCTTCGCACAATGGAGGCGGTGGCACCGGTGTCGATTGTAGCCACGTGTTTCTTTTTGTTTATTATTGCCTCCACTGTCAGACTTTTGTTGTCTCGTTTAGTCTGTGAGACTTGGATAGTGTTTCTGGGGCCATCGATACCAGAAACCAGCTTCTGCCCCTCGAAGTTGGTTCTTACTCGTTTCCCAAGTTGAGCAGGAGTGTTGGTACTATTGCTTGGTTGTTCTCGAGCGTTAGTTCTGCTTCCACAATGTTGGCATGCAGCTCTTCTCGGTGGTAATCTGCACTGCTGCTGGAGATGTCCGGTTTTGTTACAATTCCAGCAAGTCCTTCACGCTGGCTTCTTTGGAATGCGATTTTCTGACAAGAGCATTCTTCAACTTCAACTTCTCTGACTCGATGAACTCCTTGGGAAGCTTGTTCTGCCGCTTCCATAGTCAGAGCAAACGCTAAAGCTTCAGGAAGCGTACGTTTTCCAGCAGTTCTAATTGCTCGCTGTAAGTTGATGTCAGATACAGCACGGATGAAGACTTCTGTTGCAAGTTGGTTGACGATTTCATCCCCTGCAGCTGGATATGCGAGATGCGCCAACCGTTCAATATCCGCTTGAAGTTGCTGCAGAGTTTCTCCTCTTTTCTGGACTTTAGTATTCAGTTGGACGCGGAAGACTTCTTGCATATGGCCATCTCCAAAGCGTTTGTCTATGGCCTGAACAAGAGCACTGAAGTTACCATTCTTATCTGCTGGAATGGTTTGCAGCAGTTCAGCAGCAGATCCTCTGAGGGCAACCGTTAGAGCTATAAATTTGTCTTCTTCGTCCCAGCCGTTCGTCGCTGCGGCTGCCTCAAACTGTTTCTTGTAGATCGACCAAGAAGTTTGCCCGTCAAAAGTCGGTGGATGTATTTCCTTCTTTCTTGGGTAATCGCCAACACTTTCTCTAATCTTAATTTTTCGAACTTTGTCTAATTCGTCGGCAATACTCTGTATTTTACCTTCGAATTTTTCTTGAACGCTCTCGAGTTTTGAAAATTGTTTTTCGAAGCAATCAAAGCGTCCATCAATAGTAACGAACTTGCTCTCAAAAGCATCAAGCTTACCTTCGATGAGAGTCTTCTGTTCTTCTAGAAGGTTCTTTTGTTGTTTTTCCATTCGTTCGAGAAGGTTCTCCTGTTCACACTTTTGTTGTTTTTCTATTTGTTCCAGAAGGTTCTTTTGTTCACACTTTTGTTGTTTTTCCATTTGTTCGAAAAGATTCTTTTGTTGTTCTTCGAGAAGATTCTTTTGTTGTTTTTCCATTTGTTCCAGTTGGTTCTTTTGTTCTGTACGTTGTTCTTCGAGAAGATTCTTTTGTTCTGTACGTTGTTCTTCGAGAAGATTCTTTTGTTCTGTACGTTGTTCTTCGAGCTAGCCAATGAGAAGTGCCATCATTGCCGACAAGTCGACACCAGTACTTACTTGTTCTTCAGGCATTTCTATTTCGAATAGGAATGTGTCTGGGTCTTCTCCGCGTTGACTTAAATCCTCTTGCAGACGAATTATGAGGTCAGCTTTTCTTCCAGCAGTAGGAAGGCCTCGTTTATTTAGCTCTGCCTTAAGTTCAACACAATTCAATTCAATTACTGTCTTACCCATTTTTGCTTTTATTTTTTTCTTTAATCACAGTCACTTTTTGTCTTTGTTTTATCAAAACACACACACGTATATTTTTTCTTTTTTTTTTATCACCACAAATTATCTGAATGCACAGACAACATAAGTTTTTATTCCACTTCTAACACCAATGTAATATTCTGCTAAGGGTTCGCAATAAAAACTTATTTACTTTATTTCTTAACTTCTTATTACATTTAAAATAAAACACACGTTACTTCAATTAAAATCACTTTTATTAATCACTGGCACAACACTTTACACGAACTTTATTCTTTCACTTTCAAAAAGAAACTGTGTCCAATCGGTAGCGCCATCAACCTTATATAGGGAAATATCTGGTTCTGGTCTAATCTCGAAAGCAATAGAAATCTTTAGAACCTGTATCTCGATCTTTGCTATTCTGACAGATAGATGGAATAATTCCCCTTCGGACTTCGACATTTACCAATGTTCTAAAAAGCTCATTCAAAGCTCATTCAAAGCTCATAGCAGGTTGTTTTAAATCGCAATGGTACTAGATGGCGCTGTCATCGCATTCGAGAATCGATATAGTTCGAATGTAAAAGTCGTTATATTAATTTTCAAAAGTAGTTAACTAATCTTCGTTACAATATTGTTATTTCATGGTATTTTAAGATAAAAATAGTAATATTGTTCAAAATAAAAATATACTTTAATCATGTTGCACAAATGAACTTGTAATGTCAAATTAGAAATTTTAGTACAGGGACAGGTTTTTGTTGGTGATGGCAAGGCGCTAAGAAACGTTAAGCGCCCTTAGTGCAGATTTTTTTTCCGCGGTTTAGTTTTGGAAATATACCTTGTATTTTCAATATTTCTGCGATTGTCCATGTCTATCGTGTCGGTTTTGTATCTTCGTCAAGAAGTATTTGTGTCCAGTTGTGATGATTTTAATTAAGTAAAAAAAGCTCTACTACTTTAATAATTTAAAAGATTTCCGAAAGATGAATGGAAAGCACTAAAGTGGATGGAAATCCTTGAGTTGGATGAAATCAAGTATTCATACCTTGTCTGTTCAAGTCACTTCCGTGAATGTGACTTCATAAAATCTGTTTTCAGGTTCCTGTAAGAGGTAAGTTTAATTTTATTACTTCAAGTGTACTTTATTCGATATTATAATCCAGCCAGAAATAAATCAAAAAAAAACCTCATACAAATATTTATTTGATCGAATAAATTTAACCAAATTAAAAAAGTTTTTTTTTCTTTTAAGGCTTACAGTAATAGCTATGCTCCTTTGTATGTGAATAAGTACTTCTGAGAAAATGGAAATCATATTCCAGTACTTCTAGCTACACATATTTTTACTAAACCACCCAAAAAAAATTTAGCAAAATATTAACACAAAACTTACACAATTATGAAAACTACTTCACTTTTTTCTCGATATGCCTCTTTCTGTACTTCTTATTCAATGCATAGGTTAGTTTTGACGTCTGTCTGTCAATTTTAACCACGTTACGTTACGAACTGTCAAATTGTTTATATTTTGTTAATTACTGACTAAACAAGGGTTTCCAAATTCTTAAAATGGTTTTCCAAATTTGCTGAAGCCATTCCTGATCGATTGATACCAAAAAAGTCCACTTTTGTTTCCATGCTTGCTAACTTTACGCCAAAACTTTAATTGTTAATAACTAATTAACCACGGTTTTCCAAATTCTAAAAATGGTTTTCCAAATTTTTCCAAATGTTTTCCAAACTCTGGACACCAAAAATTTTGAAATTCGTGAAAGTCGCTTGCTAAGTATACGGCGGTGTTGGCAGAACAATTTAAAAATATGACTGATCGTTACAACTGTTCTAAGATTTTTCAAATGGAGTCAAGTTTTTTTATTTGGATACGCTGTCCAAAGATCAGTGGTCTATCGCTATACAGTTAGCTTTTTTACTTCTTTTTCCTTGTCGTTTCTCTGTCCGTTTACTGTTAAATAAAGAAAAACAGGACAAAAGTCAACCTAACTGGAATATTAATAAAAATCAGAAAAATCAAAAATGCAATAAAAGTGGAAAAAATTAAATAAAAGTAATAGCTTTACGTACTGTTAGACTATACATTTTACAAACAAAAATATTCTTGAACAATTCAGTAGCGATTTGCGTTAAAAAAAAAATATTTTTAATTGCATAGGTACTTTACTTTTATTATTTATGTTTTACTTTTTTTATATTTTTTTCTTATTGATATTGATTACTCTTCCAACAAGAAAGCTGTCAACTTTTTAATCTGATGCCTGTGAAAAAAACCTAATAAGCATATACCTTGTTTTCTCTGTGGCGCGTTTTATGTATCTAGTTATGTATTAGTATATAATATCTATGATTGAGATGAACGAAGCCATTAAGAGGCAGGTATCCGTATTTTAAAAGAATCAAGCAAGATTAAAAGAATCTATAGACTTTGTAGATAAGAAATGTTTTTCAAAATACTTATTGGGTTTTGCCTTACAAGTATTATTTTATGTGGTCCAGAAAAAAATGAGGGAGTTATATTTGCTAGTAATTGCGAAACTTGTAAGATCTTGGCCACTGAATTACAGGAAAGATTAACTGAAACCGGCAAGTCTCATGATGTTTTGGAACTTGGGTAAGGATTCATGATATGGAATTGTTTTAGAACAATTAATTGTTGACTACTCACAGTTATGCTCTAGACGAAGTTAAACCCAAAAAACGTACCGAATATCGTCGCAGTGAACTGCGACTTGTCGAATCAATTGAAAATGTTTGCGATCGAATTTTAAGGTACAATCTACACAAAGAGCGACAAGATAGCACCCGATTTGCCAAAGGTATGCCTCAGACATTCAAAGCACTACACGGTCTAGTAGACAAAGGTGTAAAAGTTGATTTGGGTATTCCATATGAACTCTGGGATAGGCCACCAATCGAAGTCACTCAAATGAAGACACAATGCGAATACCTTCTCGAAAAATATGAAGACGTTATCGAAAATTGGTATTTTAACCACCAAGAAGCAAAGCCGCTTATACAGCATTTATGTGAAGAAAAAGCCTTACCAAAACATGACCAAAGATGTTTAGCTGAAATTCAACCACCACTAAACGAAAACAATGAATATCCACAGGGAGAAAAAGCTAGCAAAGAAGAGCTATAGGCAGTAAAATTAGAATATCCAATTTAAAAAAAATACATATTCTATACTTTTATTACTGGTTCTTCATTTATTCTATTGTTTTTTTTTTAATTTTCTCAACTTAAATCCATTTTATTCCGATCTATTGCAGGTAATTTTACCGTGCTTACTTCATTTTGTAATAACAATTTTTCTATATTTATGAAACTCATAGTGAAGAGCGAATTGAACGATGGTCTAAAAGCAATTAAATTCCAAGTCGTAACAGTAGGAAAAGCGAACTTCGATGACATCTTGCGCTGAACATAAAATTGCGAGTTAACTTTTATTCGAAAATGCAATTCGGTATTCATTATTAAGTGCCTAGGTCTTTTTTCCTTTGATCACATCGCTGCAAAATCTTGGGCGATTCTTAATTTTTTTTCTTCATATAAAAAAAACTACCATCATCATTAAATAAATACAAATACATAGTAGTAGTAGTAGTAAAAACAACTGAATTAAGGAAAATAATAAATATGTACATAATTATATTCGATATACTCGTATATGCATTGCATGCGTTCACTTTTAATGTTTCATTTTATTGGCAAGAGTATGATAACCGGGGCGCCGAGAAATGATCACGGATTTTTGTAGAACACGGCAATACAAACATTTTTTACTATGGGGGGGGGTCTATCTCCCCCCGTTTAGGCGGTAGGGGCAATTTAAAAAATATGTACGTTAAATGGAAAAAAATTAATTAAAAAATAACGGTAATACTTACAATTAAGAATTATATGTTTTTTTAAAGCCAACATTCTATTCTACTAGCCAGTTTTTAAATCAAGTCAAAACTATGCATAGTTTTTGAAAAATTTAATTTTAAACTCAAAATTTGAGTAAAAAAAAGTTAAAAAAAAATTTTAAATTTCAATATAAACCATGAGTTTATAAATAATTTTTTTTTAAATAATTTGTTGCTCTTATTAATTTTCAATCAAAAACTGAAAACTAGATGATTTTATGCCTTTTAGTTTTTGAGAATTATGATAGTAATAATGGTAGGTGCGAGTTTATATGTATGCAACAGTGTGGTGTGTATGGGGGGGCATGCTGTCCCCCTGCAGCCCCCCTGCTTGGGCCCACTGTAGGATTTGGGGTAGGTGCGAGGTTGGGTGTATGACACACCGAGGTGTGAATGGGTGGTGCAACCCCCCTGCTTGGCCTCACTATAGGATTTGGGGTGCGTGCAACATGGGGTGGGTGCTAAGTGGGGTGCATGGAAACTTTCTTTTGCATTTAAATAAACTGGATTTAAGAAAAATTTATTTATCCTAGATATTTCTTTATCCATATTCGATTATAACTATCAAAATAAGACTACGTAAATACTCAAGCAAGGAAAAAATAATTTAATTAAAATATTTTTTTTTTGGTAATTTGCAATCTTCTCAAGAACTAGAAGACAAAATCATCTAGTTTTCAGTTTTTGATCAAAATTAAATTAAAGCAATGAATTCTAAAAAAAATAACAGTAGGTAATGTTAAAATTTTGAAAAATTACACTTTAAACCTTATTTTTAACTATTTTTTGCCCAAATTTTGAGTTTAAAACATTTTTTTTTTCAAAAATTATGCATACTTTTGACTTGATTCAAAAACTGGTTAATAGACAGATGTGTTGGCTTTAAAAAAATGTATAAAACTTAGTTGTAAGTATTACCGTTATTTTTAATTATTTGTTTTCCATTTAACGTACATATATTTTAAATTGCACCTGCCGCCTAAACGGGGGGAGATAGACCCCCCTCCTATAGTAAAAAATGCTTGTATTGCCGTGTTCTACAAAAATCCGTTATCATTTCTCGGCGCCCCTGTTATCATACTCTCCCCATTTTATTTAGTACTATGTAGTAAAAATAAAATAACAAAAAATCAGTACATCATTCATAAAATTAATAAATATGTAGGTACTATGTATGTATATGGCATTGAAAATTTGTACGTATATATGTGGTGGTCATACAAGAATGTTTGACATATTTATGACTTTAGTTTTTGATTCGAATATTTAATGTAATTTTTCATCCTGTAATGTTTGTTGATCGTATGACACAAATAGAGTCTAATTTATATGAATTCAATAATATTCGTTTCAACCTCGGAAACTGCGTTGATGCACTTATTCCGTCTTTATGCATTGCATTGTGTTTGTGTAGCAATTTTGAGATGGCTGATTTAAAAAAATTGAAACTAAACGGTTTTATGGTGAACGGTTGGACTTGGCATCCTCGCGATGCTCGGCTAAAGCTCACCGGAAATGGGTGGGAACTTGTCCTCATTCAACCCTTACTTGCCACTTAACATTTATCAATCCACATCAAAAAAAAAAAAAAATTGAAACATTAGAAGAATGCTTTGTATGTATATGAAAAGCATAGTACTATCATTACTATCATGGCGAGTATTTTTTTTATGTTGCCCGACCCTTGTGGTGACGCTGCAAAATCTTAAGTGTAGAATTTGATTTGGGGAATCTTAAAGCATCGGAAGTTGGTAGTAGGAGCAAGAGGGGACTATTATTTGGATTATTGCAACCAAAAAATATCAATAAATATTCGACTTCCACCATGATAGTACTATGTTTTTCATACACAAAGAATATCTCGAAGGAAGCAAAAAAGTCGTTCAATAGGACGTTGAACTTGAAAATCCGCAATATGGTATGATATTATATTAAACTGTTCGTGGCCGTTGAGAGATCCAGAAAGCTAATCAGTGGTAGTTGGACAATGGACAGTCGAAGTAGTTACCTGGAAAAAAAATTCGAATTAAATTAAAATACCTAGTTATTTAGTGAAGTTAAAAAAAAAGTATAGAGAAAAAAATCACCAGATTGGATTATGCAAAAATTAAAATCAAATATGTACCTATAAACAGAAAAAAAATTACGGAAATAATAATTGCGGCCGAAAGAGGGTGAGTTCTTAGAACGATTGTGTTTTTTTTTTGTTTTTGATTTACTGAAGTGCTGTGTTTGATTCAGGGTGAATTGGCGGTCGCCGACAAAGGTGAAGTTCGATGACATTACGAGGGAAGAGAGGTGGCATCGTAATAAACCCTTCTGAACCAATCCAATTTTTACCCAAGAAATCCTACTTACCGCGAATCAAACAGTCAATTTAAAATGTCCGAAGAATTCCCGGACGTAACAAGTAACCAATATAATATAGAGACCTATAATTTTTTTTTATTATATTCACCCCTCACGACCGCCGATAAAACTTGTGACACTATATATATATTGCTGCGTGGTACGTATAAAAGCGTATACATGTGGATTTGCCGGTTTCCCTACCCCGAGTCTAAGTGAGAACCAATTGACCTTCAAATACCTAAATAGGTCACCTGAAGAAAGTTCGTAAAGTAGAGGATAGATTTACTTATCTTAATTTGAAAGCAGTTCACGACGATTGATCGATATTGCATTCAGGCTTACTTGCACGTTTCGGATAGCGAATCTATCACTCAATAGACTACCCGCTGAACATTGGGAGATCATTTTTCTTATTGGCTATTGTTGGCGTGATAGCTTTTTATTTCTTATACCTATACATAATATAATATAATATTTCTTATACATAATATATATTTATATATTATTATATATACATATATATTTTTTTATATTTTTCATTTCTAGATATTGCTCATTTATTCGAGGGCTTCGTTCGTTGTTATTTTCCATATTCTGCACCTTAGAGGCGAGTTATAGCGAACAGGAAAATGGATCAGGAAAATTTTTCTGATGGATGATTTAGTAAGTTCTCGATCGATTTGAAACAAATAAGCTGAAGTAATCGATGACAAATGACAATTTTAATGCACTATGTAAAAAAAAAACTGATTGAACAAAGGTTTTTTGATAAAAATGCATTTATTTGTTTTCCTGATGAACTTGCATCAGGAAAATAAACAAATGCTTTTTTATCAAAAATCCTACGTTCAATAAACTTTTTTTTTACATAGTGCATTAAAATTGTCATTTGTCATCGATTACTTCAGCTTATGTGTTTCAAATCGATCGAGAACTTACTAAATAATCCATCAGAAAAATTTTCCTGATCCATTTTCCTGTTCGCTATAACTCGCCCCTTAGAGAAATTACTTACCTAGAAAACCGACCTCTTGTTTCTTAAGCCCGCAAATTTTATTTGAGGAGAATAAGAGAAAACTCTCTTAATTCTCCTATCGGTGTGTACATGTAAGTTGTAAAAAAAAAAATAAATGTCATATTGGACTACAAAAACAACTAATGGACTTTTTGTTATTTGTCAAAAATGACAGCCTTACTGACGTTTGTATTTTGTGTATTTTGCTTTAATATTTTTGCAAATTGTTATTCTTATTATTATTCAACCAATTCAACAGGTTCATCAACAAAAAAGATATCAAAATCAACAACAACAGCAACAAAAGCAAACATTAGTTTCCAATTACCAAAACAAGCAGCAGCAACAGCATGTTGTTACGTCAGGGCCGAGCGTTCCTTCAGGAAATACACCAGATTCCTCGCCAGCTTTATCGCCTGCTGGTTCGGAGGTAGTGAGTCCATTTAGCGATCGAAAAGCAAATTTAAAGAATGCAACCCAAGAGACCCAAGTAAGTTTGATTATTTTCATATTCTCGCATTTGAAATTGTTTTAAATCACATATTTCTCTTTCTTAGCAAATAATTCCATCAAAAGTTTTTCCAATTCAATCCGAAACTTGATCCAGTAAAATTATTTTCACAATATTGTGTTGTAAGGCGGTGTGCACAACCTGAATACACTTTCTTCAAATCGAAATTCTCCAAGTTGTTGCAGTGTTAAGTACTATTTAATAAAAGTATTTACTCTACGTATCCAAATGAAAATTTGGCTAAATTCTCTTGTGCCAGTTTGGCCACTGATGAAATAAAAATACAAGACAGTCGTCGTCATTTGCCTGTGTGCCCTGACATCGATCAAGAGTTGTCGGCTACTTAGCCGGTAAAGCAGAGGGTACTATGATTAATATACAGGTTGTGCTGTATAATACATCTTCGCAGGAGGATGTTAATTTAAATCCTTTGGTTCTGCATCAAATCTGTGATGATACTCCCCCACCGGAAATTAAACGAACTGGTCTAACAACTGTTCTTATGACCCACATTACAGACAATGAAGATATTTTCTTGCAGGTCAAGAAATCTGAGTTGCAATATGTTCAGGTTTGTATCTATATAAACTTCTTCTGTTCCAAAACAACATTCATAATGATTACTTTTTTTCTCTATTTAGAAACTCATAAATCACCTAACAAAGTCTAAATTCAAGAAAGACCAGCATAAAGTGACCCTAGCTGATATTCAAAGCTCGACTATGTTTTTAATTTGTGATAAAACCACAAATCGGCGGCATCGTTTAGTATTGGCTAATCCAAATAATCAACAACTAAAAGAACATGACACATAGGCTCCCATCATTCTGGACTGGATTTCAAAAGGCAGACATATTACTGCCGGTATGCTCCCGTATCCTGCCAGCATCGAATGAGTTGATTCAGCACTTAATTTTTTAAACAAACAAATAATGTAACACGTTTATGGTTTTATTAATTTTTATTGATATAAAGTTATGCATACATTGTACATATGTAGGTAAAGGTGTAAGAAAAACGAGGCTTTTTTTGTAAAATATATTCCAATTTGCAAATAAAAAAAACATGACATATTTATGAATTTCATTTTTGATAAACAGGTTTTGCTATCATGGTAATGCTTAGTACTGACTACTGGTAGATCTGGTCAAATTTATGTATAAAAAAAAGTCTCAGAAACAAGTGAACAATGTCTGTCCATATTGTCAGAAACTTTATTCGAATTGAGATCAAGTTTTGGCGGTAAATTTAAAAATATTTTTTGTAAACACCCTAGTGTATGTGATAGGATTCCATCTTACTGCAAACATCTGAGTTTAAATTAGAAGCAAATAAAAAACGACAACAAATTGCAACCTGTAAGCGTAGTTTAAGGGTGCTTTTCCAAATTTAAACTTTTGAGTAAAAGATTTAAAAGCTTCTTGTAACAGCATAAGTGCTGATTCCAAAAAGGTATCATTCATATCTGTACGATTTACCAGATACACTGCAAAACGTTTTCCAACTTTCTCACTTTTTGCCATCATGAAGAAAAATGGAAAACATTTTGCAGTGTATCCAACGAACGATAAGTCTTACCACGAAGGTTGATACCTTTTTGGAATCAGTAATTGATGCTCTACAAACGAGCATCAAAATTAATTAAAAAAGAGTTACCATTAAAAAAAATTAACTTTTGGCACTTTCATATTGCAACCTGTAAGGGTGGTTTTAGGGTGCTTTTCCAAATTAAAATATTTGAGTACGAGATTTAAATGCTTCTTGTAACAACATTAAGTGCTGATTCCTAAAAGGTATCCTTCATCTCTCTACGACTTACCGTTGCAGTTGGCCAGATACACTGCAAAATGTTTTCCAACT
Organism: Syrphus vitripennis; assembly: GCA_958431115.1. Taxonomy (NCBI): domain Eukaryota; kingdom Metazoa; phylum Arthropoda; class Insecta; order Diptera; family Syrphidae; genus Syrphus; species Syrphus vitripennis. The sequence continues at coordinate 43,110,262 of OY288110.1, read as the reverse complement.
TTCTCACTTTTTGCCATCATGAAGAAAAATCAAAAACATTTTGCAGGGTAGCTGGCCAACCGTAAATTGTACAGACATGAATGATACCTTTTAGGAATCAGCACTTAATGCTGTTACAAGTAGCCTTTAAATCTTTTACTCAAAAATTTCAGTGTGGAAAAGAACCCTTAAACCATATCCCATACATTCTAAATTCACCAGATTATATAATTTATAAAAACTGAAAACTTTAATTGATTGAAAACTAATGTACGCAAATTTAGAATAATAATAATTGAATTGTCAAATTGTTTTTTTACTTCTTTGATCTGTCACCAAAACGTCAAAACTGGGTACCAACTTAAAAGAAGTTCGGCCCGTTCGCACTATCTACATTTAGGACGCGCTTATACTTTTTAGTTGAATTTACTTTTTTTTCAGCGAAAACAATTATACATTTATAGAATTTGAATGCCAAAAGCCACAAAAGGTTATATTTAGACCGATATACACTGAAAGTGAGTCGAAACAGGCATTTTTATACAAAAAATCTATATTTGTTTTCAATTTTTGAATTCAACAGATGTTTTTTTGAAAAGGGGACTGAGCAATTTGCTCAATTTGGTCTAAAGCAACAACTAATACATCCATAAATGCTTCCTCCCATAAGAAATGCATTGGACCACTAACGCATTCACACCTCTATTGCCTTAAGCAGCTTGTAGGGTGAAAGAGAACGAACCCCCTGAGTCGGTTCTCGGTTCTATCAATCAGAGCAAAAGCGACTCATCATAACCAATATACATAGGTCTATTTGGTATTTGATTTCTGTGAACATGATTTGGCTGGCCTTTTTGCAACATTAATGTAAAATTCAGTCTGTGTCTCGGTGAGAGACCAGAAAGTCATGCAACAGCTTCTGAATGGATTGTATTACATTCACAGTAACAAGGCAATTTCTGACAATGAGCTTGCGAATTGAGTAATAAAATTAGTTTTAAAAATTTCAGATATTACATCGCGATATGAAAGCTGCAAATGTTTACATAACAAACATGGTCGCTGATTTTGGTCTGGCGCGTGCATTTAGCATTCCAAAGAACGAACAGAAAAATCGCTAAACAAATCGAGTGGTCACCCTTTGGTATCGTCCCCCAGAACTCTAGTTAGGCGATCGAAATTACGGTGCACCAGATGATATGTGCTGGTTGTATTAAGGCCGAAATGTGGACACGTTCGCCAATAATGCGAGGAAACACGGAACAACAATAACTCATCTATATCTCACAACTATGTGTATCATTTACTCCAGATGTCTAGTTAGGCGTTGAAGAGCTGAAACTATACAAGACTGTCGAACTGCCAAGAGGTCATAAGAGAAAAGCCAAAAACATACTGCGTCCATATGTATAGGATTCACATGGATGCGATTTGTTATATAAGCGATTTATTACAATAAATGAAAAGTGAATAATTAGTAGTTACTTTCGTTTTTGGTTTTATTTTGGCATATTTTTATTTTCTTGTCTTGCTTCAACCTACACACACACTTTCGCCTTTTTTTTATTTTAAGGCTCAATTTATTTATAAAAGTCAGAAAGTTGGAAAACGTTTTGCATTGTATCTGGCCAACGGTAAATCGTAGAGAAATGAATGATACCTTTTTGGAATCAGCACTCAATGTTGTTACAAGTAGCATTTAAATCTCTTGCTCATAAGATTTAATTTGAAAAAGCACCCTTAAACCACGCTAACAGGTTGCAATATGAGAGTCCCAAAAGTTATTTTTTTAATGGTGTCTCTTTTTCAACTAATTTTGATGCTCGTTTGTAAGGCATCAATTACTGATTTTAAAAACGTATCAGCCATTTCTGTAAGACTTACAGCTGGTCAGCTATACTGCAAAATGTTTTTCATTTTTCTTCATTATGGCAAAAAGTGAGAAAGTTGGAAAACGTTTTGCAGTGTATCTGGCCAACCGTAAATCGTAGAGAGATGAATGATACCTATTCGGAATCAACACTTGATGTTGTTACAAGTTGCCTTAAAATATATTACTCAAAAGTTCTAATACGAACAAGCACCCTCAAACTACGCATACAGGTTCCTCTATGTGAGTCCCAAAAGTGAATTTTTTTTAATGGTGATTTTTTTTCAACTAATCTGTGTACTCATTTTTGAAGGGTTAATTAATGATTCCAAAAAGGTATTAACCATCTCCTTAAGGCTTACTGGTGCTAAGATACACTCGAAAATGTTTTTGATTTTTCTTCTTGATAGAAAAAAGTAAGGATGTTGGAAAACGTTTTGGCATGTATCTGACTAACGGTAAATCGTACATAGATAAATGATACTTTTCTGGAATCAACACTTGATGCTGTTACAAGTAGCATTTAAATCTTTTCATCAAAAGTTTTAATTTGGAAAAGCACCCTCAAACTACGCATACAGGTTCCTCTATATGTTTTTTAATGGTGATTTTTTTCATGAACATGGCTATACAAATTTAAACTCCATGAACCATGAAAAACCAAAATTGATTGTGATGGAACTTGTGCCTGGTGGATCACCGTTAAATTTTTTGCGAAAGAATTCAAACTTCTTGACGCCAAGACAATTGATTGAAATAATGTGGAGGTGCTGCAGCTGGTGAGAATAACAAATGAATATATACATACCAAAAAGTTATTCACTTTACGTATTTTCTTTTTCTTTAGTCGTTTACTTGGTTTGATCACCAAAAAAGATGTCCTTCGGCATGTAAAGCAAATGGATAATGAAGATCCCAATACAGTTTTATTCAATTGATACCATAGCCGTCAATATTATCTTCATAAGCAGCAAAAAAATAACTGGATTGTGTGTTTGTTATTTTCAGCGGAATGTAATTTTTATCTGATTTATTAAAATAAAAACAATTGAGAAAAACAAAATGTTTTCTTTTTCAATACAAATGAGATAGATCATTATTTCATAATTAGATATTCTAAGTCAATTCAAAATCGTATTTTTTTTTTAAAATACGTAACAAAACGATTTAATACATATTTTTTAAATTTATTTATATATTGTAATAAATTACTTATAATTGAAATTCATAACAAATAGTTAGTTAATAATTTTGTATATATGTACGTTATATACGTGTATATACGAATATGTGATTATATATGTAGATTTAGATTATAATTGCATAGTTTACCATTATTAGTAAAAGATTCGTTAAGGGAAATGCGATTTATTATGCATCAAATACGACATGACACAACGTTCAACATGGTGTATCCGTTTGTGTCTTCGATAACTTCTTTGAAATAGGTACCCCTGCAAATAATTTGCAAGAAGGAGCGAGCACCTTTATTACTTATAAATAAGATAGATAGATAGATAGATAAGGTCTTTTATTTTTTCAAACATTCAAAGTTACAATATTATTTTTGATTAAAAGATTTATAAAGCATGGCTTAATAAGCCGTCTGCCGGTAAGAGGAGAAAATTATTTAAATAGATACATAATTTTAATATATTGGTTACATATAATATATAATATAAAATTACTGTGAAAAAACTCAAAAGAAAAGATACAAAAATTATATTTTTTAAAGTGTCTAAAGTTTTAATTCTAGTCTTGAAAATATAAATTAATTGATTTTTTTTTTTTTTTAAATAAAATTTTATTAAGAGTTGAACTTTAGTTTGGTCAAACCAATAAGTAGACTTTTAGTTTAGTGAAAACAATAAAATGGACTTTTAGTTTAGTTAAAACGGAAATAATTTAAATAACATTTGAAAGTTGTTCAAATAAAAATAAAATATAGCGCAGAATTTCATTATTTTGGCTAATTAGTAGTATTTATTTTGTAAAGATTTTTTTTTTTTTTTTTTTTTTTTATAGATATAATAATAATATAATAATCATTACGAAAATTTCTTGCATGTGATACATAGCGCATAAGAGGTATCCACCCACGATCTCCATTTAAAATTCTGACACATTCTTCTAACGAAAGAAAACTGGAACAAAAGTAAAGTCTTCGGATTTCATGTAGGATTGGACAAAGACCTAAAAAATGTAAGACATCTTCGTTCTGACGAAGGTTGCAAAGTGAGCATAATGGGTTTTAATCTGATCTATATGGTCTACAATTCAAATCCAGAATTTCTGTTCTGATCTTAAATATCAGGCTCATTTCAGATACTGTGAACTCTTGTCTGAAGTAGTTGTTTTCACCTAGTTTGAAATTCAATTGTCTGTACAAAAACCTGGATGTTGATTCTGTACCACGCGCAACACATTGTTGGTACATTGCGTCGTCAATAACAGATATACAATTGTATAATGTATTTTTTAGTTCTTCTACATTGTCCACTGTCAGAGACATCGCAAAGTTATGTGTTACAGCTAGATCATACCAGTTTTTGATTGACTGTAACCACGATTAAAGCAGATCAAAAGAATTCGTTTTTGCAGGTTCTGGTCAGAACGCTTCATAACCTTGGCAATGTAATCCGCATTAGCTTTTAAGTTTTTCAAAAATATTTGCGGTAAACCTGTTTCCAGGAGAATAGCATAATTTGGTGTGTTGAAAGGTAACTTAAAAATTCGCTTAAAGAAATATCTTTGAATATTTTCAATTTCTTCCAACTTTTCGTACCTATACACTTCGTTCCCATAACAAAAACAACTATTCACTGTGGCGTTAAATACCTTGAATTTTGATGCTGGATCCACGAATTTGTTGGTGAAGAACTTTGACCACATGGTATTTATTGCTAACTTTGCAGCGTTTGTTTTCGCTTTTATATGTGCTTGCACATTTAAATTATATGTAAATATGTATCCAAGATACTTAAATTCATTGACGACTTCAATTGTCTCACTATCTAAGGTCCAGTTCCGCGAGTAGCCGATAGATCTATTTCCAGATCTGAATACCATTACTTTTGATTTGGAAGTGTTAATTTTAAGATCCCATAAATTACAAAACTGTTTTAGCTTATTAATTTGAAGCTGAAGAGTAAGTGGGCTGTCAGATAGGATGACTAAATCATCTGCATAGAGTAAGACTTTGACACTTACATCTCCAAACAGAATACCTCCAGGTATATGGTTTTCAACATCGTTAATAAATAGTGCAAATATAAGAGGGCTTAAAACACATCCTTGAGGGACACCCGTACCACATCTAAATTCCCTGGATTTGTTGGCACCGTTCTGTACAGAAGCGGTCATGTTTTCAAGAATTTTCCCATAGACCTTTATGAATTTGGTCGATAAACCAATTGTTGATAGCTTATATAGCAGGGAATTTATTTTCCGTCTTCTAAAAAAGTTTCTAAAAGAATAAAAATATCGTTTTTCAAAATAAGTTCAAATAAATCAGGCATTATCAATTTGTTTTTAAAACCTGTAATATTATAACAAGAAATTTTTAAATTAAAATTATTAGAAAAAAAGTTATTAGTTTGGCAGACGGCTACACTATCCTATCTTATACTGGAACCAGCACCTTCGTTGTAAACGTTCGAACTTCTAGGTGTCGCTGATGATACATAGTGATAGTTCATGTTTTGACGGCTCGAATTGACGTTTATGTTGTTTATGTCGAAGAAACACGCTGCGTCATCCCCAAAATTAGTTTTAATATAATCGAGTTCTAAGTTTGTTTTTATCTTTAAGCCTCGAAAAGAATCGTATGCAAAAGTAAATTTGTCGACTTGCATCTTTGCTCCTTTAATGCATATTTTAATATTCGGGTTTGTTGCAGTTAATTTGATTTTGATGTCGTATAGTTGTCTTCTTTTGTTGCAGTACAATAAAGATTATTCTCGGTGGACAAAGATTCCAGAGTTTTTCAGTGTGTGAGCTGCATCCATGATTTTGTTGACAGTGTCGGCGTTGTCAAATTTAAGAACCATTGTTGTTTTTTTTGTTTGCTGGTTATTAAATTCTTGTGACTTGTTTAGTGATAATTCCGCATTTTCGTTGAGATTAAGAAGGCCTAGACAAGTTTGTTTTGCAAAACTAAGCTTGTTTGCCATCTTGTCTGAAGGAAAATGCATGACGACTGTGTTATCATTTGTTTTTTGTGTTATTATTTCGATTTGCTTTTCCAGGGTCTCACTTAAAAATAAACGCAAACCACAAAATTAAGTGGATTCGCCGACATTGTTACACGCACATCAAAGAATTCTCCCACATTTGGCACATCTTCGTAACTCTTCAATTTAAGCATGTAATCACTTTTTTGTGGTGAAAAGTTTGTTGCAAATCTGCCGATGAATTATTCCGTCAAGTTATTCCAGGTGACTGTTTACTGCTGCCACCCCCGCTGCTACTCTTGCCATCATTTACAGATATTGTGAGACTATCATCTAAAAGTTCAGATGATGAACTGAAAATAACGACACAATTAGATAAAAAAAATACTCATTTCAATTATTTTAAATACAAATTACCCCTCTAATTCCTGTTCAATTCTAATTACTTCGTTGACATTGCATAGAGCTTCACTGCCTTCAAAACGTTTGTAGACAATAATCAACAGTATCGAACTCGGTGTACCAATTTTGACCTAAATGATAAACGCGACTGTTTTAACATAATCTTAAATTACCTCGACTTAAAACCTACCAACGCTTTCGAATCGGCAGGTAAAAGTCCGCGCATCTTCGCAATAATAGCCGAGCTTGTCGGGGGAATATTATCAAGTCTTGCTTTAATTCCCTGTCGAGGAAATTTACTTAGTGCAGTACTTAGCGATTCCAACTGGAACATATTCGAAATATGTGTTTTCTTTGTTATGCCATAATCAATGTAGAAAATATCAAATTCATCTTCTTCCAGTTGTTGATTATTTGGATTAGCCAATACTCCACGATGCCACCGATTTGTGATTTTATCACAAATTAAAAACATAGTCGAGCTTTGAATATCAGCTAGGGTCACTTTATGTTGGTCTTTCTTGAATTTAGACTTTGTTAGGTGATTTATGAGTTTCTAAATAGAGAAAAAAAGTAATCATTATGAATGTTGTTTTGGAACAGAAGAAGTTTATATAGATACAAACCTGAACATATTGCAACTCAGATTTCTTGACCTGCAAGAAAATATCTCCATTGTCTGTAATGTGGGTCATAAGAACAGTTGTTAGACCAGTTCGTTTAATTTCCGGTGGGGGAGTATCATCACAGATTTGATGCAGAACCAAGGGATTTAAATTAACATCCTCCTGCGAAGATGTATCATACAGCACAACCTGTATATTAATCATAGTACCCTCTGCTTTACCGGCTAAGTAGCCGTCAATTCTTGATCGATGTCAGGGCACACAGGCAAATGACGACGACTGTCTTGTATTTTTATTTCATCAGTGGCCAAACTGTTACAAGAGAATTTAGCCAAATTTTCATTTGGATACGTAGATACTTTTATTAAATAGTACATGACACTGCAACAACTTGGAGAATTTCGATTTTAAGAAAGTGTATTCAAGTTGTGCACACCGCCTTACAATACAATATTGTGAAAATAATGTTACTGGATCAAGTTTCGGATTGAATTGGAAAAACTTTTGATGGAATTATTATTCTTAAAAGAGAAATATGTGATTTAAAACAATTTCAAATGCGGGAATATGAAAATAATCAAGCTTACTTGGGTTGCATTCTTTATAACATTTGATTTTCGATCGCTAAATGGACTCACTACCTCCGAACCAGCAGGCGATAAAGCTGGCGAGGAATCTGGTGTATTTCCTGAAGGAACGCTCGGCCCTATCGTAACAATATGCTGTTGCTGCTGCTTGTTTTGGTAATTGGAGACAGATGTTTTTGTTGCTGTTGTTGTTGATTTTGATATCTTTTTTGTTGATGAACCTGATGAATTGGTTGAATAATAAATTAATTATAACAATTTGTAAAAATATTAAAACAAAATACAGAAAATACAAACCTCAGCAAGTCTGTCATTTTTGACAAATAACAAAAAGTCCATTAGTTGTTTTTGTAGTCCAATCTAACATTTAGTTTTTTTTTTCTCAACTTACATGTACACACCGATAGGAGAAAAACTTCAAATAAAATTTGCGGGCTTAAGAAGCAAGAGGGGTACCGGTCGGTTCTCTAGGTAAGTCTTTTCTCTATGCCCAGTTGGATGAGAAAAGAAGCAATGGAGGGCAACGTTGAATGGTTTTTTCACCATTAAAGTGGGATGGGTGGGAGAGGAGTTGGTAACAATAGTCGGCTTTTCGCTTCCTATGCGGGGTGGGAGAGGATAGAGGGATGGGTTAAGGGAAAACGTGAGCGACCTTTGGTTTCAGGACTCATCTGGAGTTCTTTACTAGTTTAGAGGACTTACATTTGATAGCTCGTATTTGTTTTTTATTCCAGTGCCGGAGATTTTCACACTAACTTTTTGTGATCCTTCATCCATACGATGAGTGTCAGATTTCCATTTTAGGCATAAGGATTCAGCTTCACCATCGAGGCCTAGAATTGAGGCAAGTTCTTGATCCCTAAGGGTTATGGACGAACCGTCATCTAGGAAATCAAAGGTTTCAAATCGCGCACTACTACTATATAGGGTTATACGGATGATTCTAAATATTGTTAAACGATTTTCGGATTTGTGAACGTGACAATTAAATTAGGTTTCACTTGTACTGTTTTGATCTTGGTTGTTTTTGTTGCTGTTGATTGAAGTCGATGGTGTACTTTCATCTGTATCAAACTTATGCGATAGACTGTGATGCTTGAATACACAGCCGTTTTTTTTCATGCAGAATGTAGATAATTTAACATCATCTAAAGTTTGCTTGTGTATACCCCAGTTAAGTCTTATAGACGCGGTGAGCTTTTGAGTCAATTCTTGGAACAGAGATGGGTTTGCAATATGAGACTCTAAAATTAATGTTTAGTTTCCATGATGGAATGGATATTTTGTAATGCAAAGGAAAACGTCACAAGTGTATCTAGCCGATCAGCGCCAGTAATTTTTTTTTGAAGAAAAGGAAATTACAAACCTTCGGAGCGAAACCGACGGTGAAAATATTTTTAAATAAGAAGATTTGATTTATGTTCCCGAATTGGGAATTCAACACTTTTTATTATTTTCAAAACTGATTTGCTTGGGAAACGTTTTAAATAGGAGTAAAACCCAAGATCTTTTCATAAAGAAAGAAACAATGGAAATTTAGAAAATGAACGTAAAATGGACCGCTATTGCTTTGTCCCGAACGGACAAAAGAAAAAAATTAACGGGTCACGTGTCTCGTAATTTCGAGAAAATTTTAACGGAACACAAGTCAACCGATTTCTTAACCTTTTTCAAAAACTTTTCACAGCAATACCAAAACGATTTAAATATAAAATAATAATAACAAAAAACTCTACTTATCTTTTGTTTTCTCTGCCAACTAGACCCTCTTCGACTTCTTTTCCCTTTCTCAATTCTCTTCCCTTCGTCCACACTTTCTAGTCACTTCTTCTCGATTTTTTTTTTCTTCAATTTTTCCTTTCCCTTGCCAAAATTTCTCGACGTCTTTTTTTCTATTTTGCCACTTTTTACACTTAAAATAAAATTCTTATATCTTAACATTTTCCTCTCGTATTTTGCAATCTCTTCAAAATTTTATCTTCGTTTTTCTGTCTTCAGTAAAGAAGTGATCCTTCCAGGGTTTTCGATGTCTGTCCAAACCTCTTCTTTACTGATCTCCCAATGCTTTCGGCCAATCGGGACGCGCGGACTTCGATCACGTCATAATTCAGCATCATACAGCTTATTTGCTGAGGTGAGCCGACGCTCTCGAAATCCAGCGGTCCTACCTACTCACACATAACATCCCGGCTTATGCACAATCATCGTTGAATTCGCCGACCGCTGGTGTCACTTCCAAGAGCGGCGAACTCAATGAACGTGTTCAGCCATTCCCACTATTTCTTTCGAGAAAGCTATAAGCAGAAAGTTAAATGTCATGATTCAAGAATTCTACTTCGAATTAATGAATACATTAGTCCCTTCCAAATCTAGAATACAATAACAAAAAAAAAAAATCGAGAAGAAATCGAAAATGTAAAGAAAACTTGATCAAGGAACATTTATATATTTTCGAAGGAAAAGTTGGCAGTTAGATTCCTATACGCGATAAAAAAAATAAACTACGTCGGTGGGCTTGTGTTAGATTTGGGGGGATGGGGAGGGTGAGGGATAAGCGAATAGCGTTCCATTTTGTACAATGGTAAGAAGCGAAAATTATATGTTTAGAAATTGTAAGTTAATGAATATATATGTTGGGCTCTCAGCCATTCTCAAAATGAGTTACATCTAGCTGCCGGGGACCAACAGTCACCCTCTCTCTCTGCTGGATCAGACCGCCCGTCTGTCCGTCACAATAAGGTGGATCAGTTATCCACGTTCAATATCGAGAGATTGATATTGATGATTATTGTCTCCTCAAAATACTGAGAGAGTGAACCGATGGCTGATGGACCATGGTTGCCCTTCTCTCTCTCAATATATTGAAAGAAACATCTGTAAAAAAGAAGAAGTGGAAAGGAAGGAACGAGGAATGGGACTATTGAAAGAGCGGCCTTTGTCGCGGTAAATTTTACCGTGACAACTCTACCCTTTCCTCCTTGGAAATGTGTTTACTTTTGAAAGAAAGTAAACAATTACCTACGGCTGGACCTAGTTCAAGGAATCCATTCGGCCTAATATGGCAAAGTCTATTAAGCAAAACTAAAATTCAGAAAAATAAACAAGCAAAATTAAGAATACTACAAAATTTACTCTAATTGCGACTTCTTTTAGACTTAATCATTTTCAGTAAGAGATGTGAAATGTTTCAGATCTTTTGTGTACCAAGTGCCACGATCTTTCCCATTTTCGTCTACAAGAACATAAGTCCAAGGAGACAATCTTTTTTCGATTCTAAATGGGCCCACAAATTTAGGTGCAGCGTCCGAAAGGACAAAATTTCTTCGCCATACAACATTATTCGGGAGATATTGAATAACTCGTCTCCTGAGGTTGTATGCGCCTGCTGATTTCCTTGAAGCTGCCTGTAGATGTACATAAAACCTTTACTAGACTTGGGCAGAGGACCCACTAAGTCCACACTGATCATCTCGCACGGAGAAGATGCTCCTACTCTTTCAGTCATAAGACCTGCTGGCTTATCGTTGATCGGTTTAACACTTTGACATATACTACATTTCCTAACATACCTAGTTATATCATCCCTCATCTTAGGCCAATAATATTTTGCTCCTACTCTCGCGAACGTTTTCCTAACTCCCATATGTCCAGCTAATGGGCTATCGTGACAATCCCTAAGAATACCTAACCTATCTTTCTTACCCACTACCAATTTCCATTTATCGTTATTTTCATGTACTTCCACATGATTCGTCTGTTTGGAACGGAAAATTAAAATCGGGACATGTCAAAATGTGAGCCGTTATTAAGCATTCTTTCGCTTTCCTAAAACAATCTTCGCATTCCTTAGTCCAGACGAATTTTTTGCTTTTCTTGAGCAAATCTGTTAAGGGCCTAACCAATGTAGCAAAATTTTCGACGAAACGTCTGTACCATGAGACAGTCCCTACAAAACTCCTAACCTCTTTTACATTTTTGGGTGCAGGTATATTAATCATACTTTCTACTTTTTCTGGATCAACATGTAATCCGTTATGATCTACAACATAACCTAAGAATTTGAGAGATGGTCTGCAAAAGTTGCATTTATCCCTCCCTACTTTTAATCCTGCTTCATGAAGTCTTTTCAAAACTTCATTAAGGATTTCTAAATGTTTTTCAAATGTATCTGTAACGATAATAATATCGTCGAGATACCCGAAAACGAAAGGCTCCAACTCTGGCCCTAAAACGCTATCAATAAACCTTTGCCAGGTTGCAGGGGCATTATGCAACCCGAAAGGCATACGCTTAAATTGGAACAAACCTCTGCCGGGAACCGTGAAAGCCGTAAACTTACGCGATTCTTCCGACATCGGAATTTGCCAATAAGCTGACTTAATGTCCAAAGAAGTAAGAAACCTAGCATTCCTGAGCTTATCCAAAATCGCCGAAATAATTGGAAGTGGATAAGCATCCCTATCTGTAACCTGATTTAATTTCCTATAATCGACGCAAAACCTAAAGGTACCATCCTTTTTCTTGATTAAAACTATTGGAGATGCCCAAGGGCTATTTGATTTTTCAATCACACCTCCATCGAACATTTCCTTAAGGGATTTGTCGATGTGAACCTGCATCGCCGGTGAAACCGGATAATACCTTTGTTTAATAGGTTCTGACGTTCGTCCTAATAACATGTTCTACCCTATTAGTAACACCTAACCCCTCCGGCATGTTCTTAAACAAATCCTCGATCAAAGTATTCAGTCTAGCCCTCCGCTCATCATCTAATTCAGACTCTTCTGTAATAGATGAACTACAAATCGAAGCCACCATCTCCTGGCTTGAAAAGTTCCACATGCCTGATCGAAGATCCGGGACGATTCCCGATCCCGATAGTGTCAAAAAATCTGCACCAACAATCATTGCGTGTGGGAGCGAAGGTATAACTTAACATTCTATCAATACTGATTTGTCTTCTAAAACTATCGGTAAACTAACTGTTCCTAAAACTCCTACTCCTGCACCATCTGCTAATTGGACCTGATTAATATTTGTTTTATTTAATTTTAGCCCTTAATCTTTTACGACTTTCCACACATCCCTACATACTATGGTTCGCGATGCCCCCGAATCTAAAAGACCTAAAAACCTAAACCCGTAAATATTAATGTTTAAATATGGACGTCTATCATCCCCACTACTATCTAAAGTGAAACCTAACCTAACCTGTTTTGCCAGCTGGTCATCAGCAGGCGACCTAACTAATTTCGACGATGGCGCTCTTACCCTGCTGGCCCAATAGACCGTTGCCCGTTTCCCGAGCAGCGCCTAAAATTTCGTTGTGAGGTACCCACAGTACCACACCCAAAGCAACGCCTAGGAGCGGAACAATTGTTAGAAAAATGACCTTCCCTGTTGCAGTTAAAACAACGAATGGTCCTATTGGTGGGTGGGTTTCGATTAACTGCAACCGTTGCTTCCTGAACGGAGGCAACATAAGCTACGTCAGGCTCTAACGCCTGCCTGTTTCGACCAGATGGAGGAGGAATAAAAGACTCTATATTCGACCTTATTGTCTCCATCTTTCTACCCAACGCAACCAGTTCATTGACAGACTTAATATCAGCCAAGCCTAATTGCGTCTGGTAGAAAGGAGCTATATTCTTCATGAGAATAGAAAGTTTCTTCTTCTCACTCAGTGGCTCGGAGAATCTTTTGAAAAGGGTCTGCATGAGAGCAATGTACATACCCATTGTCTCATCTTTACCCTGGGTTCGACGCCTGACCTCATCCAACAAAAGGTCATCATAGTTGGAGGGCAAAAACTCCAACTTCAATTCCCTAACTAACTCTTCCCATGTTGTTATGGTGTCCCTAACCGCCCTAAACCATAGAAGCGCCTTCCCAGTAAATACATCGACTGCGGACCTGAAAACCCTAGGCTCGGAAATCCCACGAGCTTTCATCAACTCCTCAACCCTTTCGATGAAGGAATTCACTGATGAGCCACACCGCTCACCAGAGAATTTAATATCCCACTTTTCAATACGCTCACGATTCCGGTCACAGGGGTCATCCTGTAGTTGAAATCGTGAACTCGCTCGTTGGGCGACCGGTGCAGGTGGCAACGCATCCGATCCTGCTATCGACATAATGGTGTTGGTTTTCCCCCTATCTTCCTCTTCGCCTTCTAAAAGTTTTGCCATCAGCAACAAAAGTTCACCCTTAATTTCGGCCACTTCATTGACCTCCTCAGTCGATTCAGCTTTGGCCCTACTGATTCTACCTAAAGACCATTCAATTTTGGTCAACACTTTTAAATACTCCGAAGACTTCGGATTCTTCGGCGGGATTTTCAACAAATCCCTAATCTCTAAAATTTTTGCTCGAACAGCCTTAGCATCATCGTCAAAAGCAAAATGATAGTGTGGATATTCCGATGGCAGTGATCCCGATCGCTTCAGCATACGCGAGGATCTGAGCGTAGCCCGCATTATGTCCACAGTACCCTCTTTTAAACCCCGCGCTGTTAACTCATATACGAGTTCTTCCTTATTCAACCTATTTATATCCATATTTAATTAACCCACGAAAAAAAAAATCGATGTTAAAATATCAATACAAAAACCGACGGATTATAAAGCACGATCTCAGCACCCAGCTGGTTGCTTTATATAATTTCTTGAAAGAAAAAAAAGTACGAAACAACTAACAAAAATATTTAAAATTACTTTAGCCGAACTTTATTAAGGGCCAAATCAACACACAGCTGTTTGTCCGAACCCTTTTCAAATTGTTTTAAAATCGCAAAATTTATATATACCTAATTAATCAAAACAATAAGAAAAAAAAAATTTTTTTTAAATTCCGAAAAAAAAATAAATTTAAGATTACCACCTTCGAATATGGTCACCCCACATATATTAAAAATTCTGGATAAATCAGAAAAAAAAAGAACAACAAAAAATTTCCAAAAAAAACGATTATTGAAAAAAATGAATTTACCTACTACCAGCTAAAAATATGGTCACACCATATATAAATCGCTTTCGGTTCAATATCAGAAAACATCAACGAAAAATAATATAGAAAAAACAAAAGAACACAATATGTACAATTGTACATATGTATAACAACAACAAAAAACTAGGAGAACGCAAGTTTTTTTTTAAAGAACGAAGTAACAAAAACCTACCTATATACCTACTTTATTTAACCGTAAGTTTAAATCGAAATGAAAATATAGGTACAGTTTATGAAATTTATGTATGTAGGTATATATGTAATATTATGACTTTATATTAAATATATTATTATTGAAAAAAAGGTTAAGTTTCCGAATGAAAAGAAAAAGAAGATAGGAAAAAAAAAACAAAACTCACTCAATTCCAGCAAAAATGTTACCAATATAGACCCTTACGATCCAATCGAAAACAAATTATTCTTTTTGTAATAATTCTTGCCACTGCCACTGGTAATAATCTTTCTTTTAAATTAACTTATGTAGGTATATCCTTTTGCACTTTTTATATAGATTAATTAATCAAACACTGAAAGTAGAAGAAAAAAAAAAACAAAGTAAAAAGAACACAACAAGGTAAAACCAAAAACTTCCCTAAACGAACAACACCACAATAAATTCAAAGCAGATAGGGATAATTTTTTTTTTAATTTATTTTCACCGCGGCAAGGAATTATTATTTTTTTTTATTTCAAAAGGCCCCACGTTGGGCGCCAATTGTTGCAAAAATTTAATCGTGACGGTACAAGTAAATTAAAACAAAATTAAACTTTTTTGATCGGCAATAAAAAAAACTTGATCAATTAAAATTTTAGCCACAAGGGCGTCGTACCTGAAATTAAAAAAAGGGCGCCAGTAATTTTTTTTTTGAAGAAAAGGAAATTACAAACATGCGGAGCGAAACCGACGGTGAAAATATTTTTAAATAAGAAGATTTGATTAACCTCTACCTGAGCGTCGAACTTGTCGAGTTGTAGAGGCTGAGTAGGGTTAATGATTCTCGAGATCATCTCCAGATGAGTCCTGAAACCAAAGGTCGCTCACGTTTTCCCTTTACCCGTCCCTCAATCCTATCCCATCCCACATAGGAAGCGAATAGCCGACTATTGTTACCAACTCCTCTCCCACCCATCCCACGTTGATGGTGAAAAAACCATACAACGTTACCCTCCACTGATTCCTTTCTCATCCTCCTGGGCTAGTACAGCTCATAATCCTTGTTATCAATCCTTTCCATCAGTACGGTGCAAGCACTGTGTGATTCCTGACGCTCTCTGTCCTCTTCCAATGTCTATTTCCCATTTGGGCTGGATCTAAGGTGTTACACGACCCGTGCCGATGATCAGCCTGGCTGAGGGCCCAAGTAAAAAACTAGCTCAGTCTTTAACGGAGTATTCGGATACATGGCGACCTCCGAACTAACTAGCCTTATCTGTATATACGGATCTCTGTACAGATGGACCACCCCTTCTCCGCCACTCGTGGGATCAAAAAATGAATACTAAAAAACAAAAACAAACAAAAACAAAACCAGAGTCCGAATCGGCCAGCAGTACGGCTGTAAAGCTGTCTGCTGCTCATCCTCCCTCCACTGACGACAATACGGTCATGGACACCCATGGCCCTGTTGCCGCCAGCTGTAGTAAGGATTATCAGGTAGTTTTACTACCTCCTTCTTGTAGTGAAGAGGTTGTGAAGTATGGCCCCTCCACTACTACTGAGAGAAAACCTCTCAAAACCTAGGCCTAGTGGGGGTAGGGTTGTGAAGCATGGCCCTACCACCACAAGTCCTCGTCCCGGTGGTAGCGGGGTTGTGAAACATGGCCCTTCTACCATCAAGGGAAATACAATCCCTGTAGAAGGCGGTGGGGGGAGGGGGGGCGCAAACGGAAGCTCAAACCCTCCAAGACCTTCTACAGGGACATGCGAAATGCTAAGAGGATTCTCCAGACGTTTGGTGCAAAACCAGGCGCTGGAGAAGACTCTCAGCATAGCGCTAAAATCAAATGGGCTAAAGGCTTTCTAGCAAATGCCAACAAAACGACCTGCGAGGACTCCACGTCCAAGCGTGATAGGTCTACGGAGGGTATTGTCGCAATACCCAAGCGCCCCAAAGTGCATAACATCCGCACTCCTCCTAACCCTCACAAGGTTAAAATGTCTTTTAGTGACGTGGTAAAAGACAAATTGGTAGTCGCGATCATCGATAGAAGCGACGTGGATAGCACGATCTCTGCCGAGAACTGGACAAAGGTCAAAGGTCAGCTGGCCCTCAGATTTCTGGGAATTATGTCCGACAATCCGGGACCACCGCCCATCACAAACGATGGCGGTTGGCATCAAGGCCATATCAAGTTGATGGTCTGTGATGATCAGAGGTCGTGTGATCTACTGACGCTGGCTGTCAGCCGTCTCGGGGAGGTCTGGCCTGGTGCAAAGCTGGAGGTCGTAGCCAAGGAAGACATTCCTTGCCGGCCAAGAGCTCGCACCATGATTCCGGCCGTTTTCGAAGGCCTGGATCAAGTCCTGGAGGTGATCCGGCTATCAAATCAATCCCTCCCTACTCACAACTGGAAAGTTGCGAAACTGGAAGAGGCTAAGGGACCCTATAGAGGTGCTATTATAGTTATCAATACAGAGTCCCTTGCCCCTCTGGCGCAGCTGAAAGGCGTGATTAGGTGTGGGTTTGAAACCATAACCTTGAGGGTGTACAAGAAAGATGGGGCCGAGGCTCAATCCCTTCCCCCTCCCTCTTCTTACAAAGAATCTTACAAAGAATCACTGAAGACATACAAAAAAGAATTGAGGAAAACCAAACGGTCGTCCTGGAGAAACTTCTGCAGCACAGTGGAAGACTGTTCTGAAGCATCCAGACTGCGTAAAATCCTCTCCAAAAACCCAGTCATGCCAAGCTGCTTGAAGAATGCCTCTGGCCTCTGGACCAACTTATGCGAAGAATCGCTCAACCTGCTACTAGACGTTCACTTCCCTGGTAGCTCCAATAATATCAGAAATATTACTCCAAGTCTGTGCGACAATGTAATAATTCCTACTCAAGATCTAGTCACCAGGAAAAAACTTAAATGGGCTATTAACAGCTTTAAACCCTACAAATCTGCAGGTCCGGATGGTATAATTCCGGCTGAACTGCAACAAAATGCAAATTTTCTAATGCCCATCCTAGAAATTATGTTTAAAGGGTGTCTGAAACTGGCATATATAGCACTGTCATGGAGACAAGTTAAAGTTGTTTTTATCCCAAAAGCTGGAAAATCCAGTCACGTGAACCCTAAAGATCTGAGACCAATCAGCTTATCATCATTCCTTCTTAAGACATTTGAACGTTTGATTGATATCCACTTAAGGGCAAATATTGATAAGTCCCTCCTCTCAAAGGCCCAACATGCCTACAATAAAGGGAAATCGGTTGAAACGGCTTTACACTGTATAGTACGTACAATTGAACGTTCCCTCTACCAAAAAGAGTACACCCCAGTTGCCTTCTTAGATATAGAAGGAGCATTTAACAATGTCGACACATCGGCAATTACACGTGTATTGACATCTCTCAAGGTAGATAAATCGATCAGTACTTTGATAAATCAGATGCTGATAAGCAGGATTATTAACTCAAAACTGGGCGATTTTACTACACAAAGGAGTGTCAGCAGAGGTACGCCACAAGGCGGTGTCCTATCACCTCTCCTCTGGAACTTAGTAATAAATGAACTACTAATCACTCTAGAAGGAGAGGGATACAAAGTGTTTGCCTATGCGGACGATGTTGCTATCACAGTGACGGTTAAACATCCCAATTCACTTAAAGAACTCTTACAGAAAGCTCATCAATTGGGCAAATCAGTGTGGACTAGGTGTTAACCCACGTAAAACCGATCTTGTCCTCTTCACCAGGAAATAAAAAATCCCACCCATCAACCTTCCCCACATAAACGGTGTTCCACTTAAATTTTCAGAACAGGCAAAATACTTGGGTCTTATTTTGGATAAGAAATTAAGTTGGAAACCTAACATTCAAGAAAGAATAAACAAGGCCACAGTAGCCTTGTTCTCATGTAAAAAAGCCATTGGAAATAAATGGGGTTTTCAGCCCCGCATTTCATACTGGCTATACATCTCGGTTATAAGGCCGATCCTTACATACGGAGTAGCGGTATGTAGTAGCGGACATAGCGACTAATCGTGATAAGCTCAGCAAAGTCCAACGAACAGCCTGCATGTGTATGGGTGGAGCACTTCGCTCTACCCCCTCCGCCTCACTTGATGTTCTGTTCCATCTATTACCGCTTGGCCTTTTCAGTAAGCAAACGGCTGCAAACACTGCCGTACGGCTTCAAGCCTCCTCACAGTGGTTCAATAACACTAGTTTACAAAATTTTGGGTCACCGATGCTACCTAAAAAAAAAACAACTTTTTTTTACCAATTCGGGGTCGCTGAAAACGAAAATGACATTAATTTTTTTTTCAAAGAACCGTTTTCGAGATATGCTCAAAAAAAGGTTTTTTTAGTCCATTTTTTGAACACTGGCTTATATCTCTTAAATGATCTTTTTAATTTACATATAGTAAATATTTTTGGAAAGATAACACCTTCTGCTTTCCAACGGTATACGGTTTGTTATAATCGGATGCGAATTCATTAAGATACAAGCGATCAAAGATTATAAAAATCGATTTTTTTGGGCTCAAATAAAATGTATTTTTATAACAAAAATTTTAAGACCAAATTCATCAAAATTGAACGATAAATGTAGAAGCTATGAAATAATGAAGTCATTGTCTTAAACAGAAAATTTAGTATATTCTATGTAAATTTGTTTTTTTATAACATAAAGTAGTAATATGAAAACGATTTCGTATGAAAAAATGACTGACTTGTTTTTCTTATTTATTTCATAGCTTCTACATTTATCGTTCAATTTTGATGAATTTGGTCTTAAAATTTTATTTGAGCCCAAACAAATATTTTTTATATTTTTTTTCTATCCACACGGTTCAATTGAAAATGATAAATTTTCAAAAAAGCTCGAAAAAATCGATTTTTATAATCTTTGATCGCTTGTATCTTAATGAATTCGCATCCGATAACAAACCGTATACCGTTGGAAAGCAGAAAGTGTTATCTTTCCAAAAATATTTCATCATCATCATCGGCTCGACAACCGGGGTCCGGTCCTGGCCTCCTTCAACAAGTCTCTCCACCTATCCCGGTCTTGAGCCGACGCCATCCAGTTGCGCACCCCAAGGCTTCGGGCGTCCTGGTCTACGCCATCTCTCCAGCGCAAGCATGGTCTACCACGCTGCCGTCTACCATAGAATGTACCACAAAGGACTTTCCGAGCAGGTTCCTCTTCACTCATGCGAGCTAGGTGCCCTGCCCACCGGAGTCTACCGAGCTTAATTTTTGTCACTATGTCTGCTTCAAGGTAGATTGCGTACAATTCATGATTGTACCGTCTCCGGAATCGCCCTTCCTCACATATGGGGCCAACAATTCTCCTTAAGACTTTTCTCTCGAACGCGGCTAAGAGGTCGGAGTGTCTTTTGCTAAGCACCCAAGTCTCGGATCCATACGTGAGTACTGGCAGGACCATGGTCCTGTACAGCAGCAGTTTTGAAGTTATGGTGAGATTTCTGGATTTGAAGAGGTTTGACAGACTATAGTATAGTAGGCTTTGTTGGAATTGAGCAGCCGCCCGCGTATTTCTTCTTCTATATTATTATCGGCTGCTACTATTGACCCAAGGTATTTAAAGGATTGCACCACTTCAAATTCGTGCTCCGCTACCTTGATTGTTTGACCAAAAATATTTACTATATGTAAATTAAAAAGATCATTTAAGAGATATAAGCCAGTGTTCAAAAAATGGACCAAAAAAACCTTTTTTTGAGCATATCTCGAAAACGGTTCTTTGAAAAAAAAAATTAATGTCATTTTCGTTTTCAGCGACCCCGAATTGGTAAAAAAAAGTTGTTTTTTTTTTAGGTAGCATCGGTGACCCAAAATTTTGTATACTAGTGTAATCAGATTGGCCTTTCAGCTATTCTGAATTCATTCAGATCAATTAACAGTAATATCGACTACACCATCCCCTTTACCCAGTTCAATAACAATATGTGACTATCCCTTACAGGTCTACCTGGGAGGACACATCATTTCTGAACGATGATCCCAATAATTTCTTTACAGATGGATCAAAAAAGGATGAAGGGGTTGGTGGAGGCGTATACTCCGAAAGACTAAACTTAAGTCTCTCCTTCAGTCTACCTGATCACTGTAGCGTGTATCCTGGCTGAAATCCTGGTTATTAAAGAAGTCCTTTCCTGGCTAAGAGAAAACGTTATATCAAAAACTGATATACGCATCTTCTCTGACAGCCAAGCTGCGTTAAAATCCCTAGACTCTGTCTCTACGAATTCATCAATAGCCTTAAACTGTCGATCATCTCTTACGGAGATGGCCAAACAGTTCAACATTCACCTTTGCTGGGTGCCGGGCCACAGAGACATTCCAGGAAATTGCAAAGCCGACGAACTTGCAAAAAGAGGAACAACGCTACCTCTGCTAGCTCACAAAGCTGGCGTAGGTAGCTACTTGTAAACTTATGCTGAAGCAAGATACAATAGGGAGAGCAAACTACAGATGGAACAACATCACCACCTGTGCAGCGACAAAACTAATTTGGCCTAGACTTAGTGCCAAACGCTCCAAACAATTGATCTCCCTTAGTAGATTGCACATTGGCTACGTCATAAGTTTCTTAACTGGTCACTGCTTAATAGGGAGGCATGCAATTCGACTTGGAGCCCCTGCAAATGATTTTTGCAGGAGTTGTATGGACGAAGAGGAAGAAGAGACGATCTCTCATCTTCTTTGCACTTCCCCGCCCTGTCACAAAGACGAAAACTCCACCTTGGAGATTTCTTTTTCAATGATCCCAGTGATCTAATAAACTCCGACATTATTTGTCTCCTACGCTTCATTCGCAGCTCCAACTGGTTCAATGAGTGAGGTAGATCAACTGATACATGTGGTATCACAACGGACCTAAAAATCGTCCAACAGCCACCTTAACCTAACCTAAGATTTGATTTATGTTCCCAAATTGGGAATTCAACACTTTTTATTATTTTTAAAACTGATTTGCTTGGGAAACCTTTTAAATAGGAGTAAAACCCAAGATCTTTTATAAAGAAAGAAACAATGAAAATTTAGAAAAAGAACGTAAAATGGACCGCTATTGCTTTGTCCCGAACGGTCATAAGAAAAAAATTAACGGGTCACGTGTCTCGGAATTTCGAGAAAATTTTAACGGAACACAAGTCAACCGATTTCCAAAACTTTTCACAGCAATACCAAAACGATTTAAATGTAAAATAATAATAACAAAAAAACTCTACTTATCTTTTTTTTCTCTGCCAACTAGACCCTCTTCGACTTCTTTTCCCTTTCTCAATTCTCTTCCCTTCGTCCACACTTTCTAGTCACTTCTTCTCGATTTTTTTTTTCTTCAATTTTTCCTTTCCCTTGCCAAAATTTCTCGACCTCTTTTTTTCTATTTTGCCACTTTTTACACTTCAAATAAAATTCTTAAATCTTAACACTTTCATCTCGTATTTTGCAATCTCTTCAAAATTTTATCTTCGTTTTTCTGTCTTCAGTAAAGAAGTGATCCTTCCAGGGTTTTCGATGTCTGTCCAAACCTCTTCTTTACTGATCTCCCAATGCTTTCGGCCAATCGGGACGCGCGGACTTCGATCACGTCATAATTCAGCATCATACAGCTTATTTGCTGAGGTGAGCCGACGCCATCGAAATCCAGCGGTCCTACCTACTCACACATAACACCCCGGCTTATGCACAATCATCGTTGAATTCACCGACAGCTGGTGTTACTTCCAGGAGCGTGTTCCAATGAACGTGTTCAGCCATTTTCCCACTATTTATTTCGAGAGGGATAAGCGAATAGCGTTCCATTTTGTACAATGGTGAGAAGCGAAAATTATATGTTTAGAAATTGTAAGTTAATGAATATATATGTTGGGCTCTCAACCATTCTCAAAATAAGTTACATCTAGCTGCCGGGGACCAAATGTCAACCTCTCTCTCTCTGCTGGATCAGACCGCCCGTCTGTCCGTCACAATAAGGTGGATCAGTTTTCCACGTTCAATATCGAGAGATTGATATTGATGATTATTGTCTCCTCAAATTACTGAGAGAGTGAACAGATGGCTGATGGACCATGGTTGCCCTTCTCTCTCTCAATATATTGAAAGAAACATTTGTAAAAAAGAGGAAGTGGAAAGGAAGGAACGAGGAATGGGACGATTGAAAGAGCGGCCTTTGTCGCGGTAAATTTACCGTGACAACTTAGCGGGATTTCGTGCAGATGCATCACCTGTGGTTCGTTTCACTGTTTCCACCTATTTGGACGTTCTCTCCTCTATCTCAAAAATGTCCAGATCATTATAATTGTCCTCATCATTGTCCGATGAAAGCTGTTCGAGAATTTCACATTTTTTCTGCAAATACTCTCGATCTCTTTTTTTTTGAAGCAAGCGTTCTTCTTCTAATATCTTAAGCTGTAGCTGTGCAGACTTCGCTGACGATCGTGATTTTCTTCAACATTCAGATTGAGCGGCTTTGGACGGTGGTTTGGATGATTTTCTTGTATCTTGGCAGTCTAACACCTTTGGCGGATTTGCTTTGGCCGTTGATGATGCTTGCACATGTTGCTTTTGACCTTTTGGCATTGCAGGTTGGCCGTGACGTGAAGTAACTGATTTTGGAAGATGTGTAGCTGAAGTTCTTAAACGTTTTGGACAGATCCACTCTTTGTCCTCGATGTCATCGCCATGTACGTCAGCACATACAAAATGATACCAATGGTCACATTTATCACATTTATCACATTGTACCATTTCATCGAAACTATCTTCTCGATGGCATTTGACGCAGTTGAATTGTTTGGTATACTCTTTATTATGTGGGGGGCAGTGAGCTATTCTGAACCTTGTGAGTTCTTTTGACGTTTTGTTTTTATGAAAGTGGTACCAAATTTAGATCTTAATTTGTGGGGATGTCAGCGTTGCCAGGTTTGCCAACACTACCCTCTACCAAGAATTAGCGTCACCTTAGACGCGATGGAAGGAGCCCAATGGTCGCAGTTCACCCAGAAGATCGGGAAAAGACGTCGTTCTCCACAGGAAACGGTTTGTGGCAGTTTAGTGTGATGCCATTCGGACTATGCAACGCTGCAGCAACTTTTGAGCGTTTGATGGAGCGCGTTCTACATGGACTAACTTGGAAATCTTGCCTGGTCTACCTGGATGATGTCATCGTGTACGGAAAAACATTTGACGAACATTGTGAAAATCTTAAAGCCGAGGCTTCGAGAAGCACACATAAAGTTAAATCCTAAGAAATGTGCAAAGTTAAATATTTGGGATATATCATCTCATCCCATGGAGTAAAAACTGATCCTGAGAAAGTTGACACTGTAAAGAATTGGCCAACGCCTCAGGACAAACATCAACTCCGGAGCTTTCCTGATCTAGCCACATATTATCGGCGTTTCGTAAAGGATTTTGCTAGGATCGCCAAAAGCTTGTATCACCTTACTGAGAAGGGGAAGCCGTTCAAATGGTCAGGTGAATGCGAGAAAAGCTTTCAAGAACTGAAACTGCGTTTATGTAACGCACCTGTACTGGCCTATCCAACACCAGGAAACCTTTCATCATCGACTCTAATGCAAGTAACGTTGGAATTGGAGCTGTACTATCGCAAGTACATGACGGAGAGGAAAAAGTTGTCGCCTATTACAGCAAGGTACTCTCGAAACCAGAAAGGAATTATTGCGTTACAAGAAGGGAACTTCTCGCTCTGATATTGGCAACAAAGCACTACCATAGGTACATCTATGGACAGAAGTTCCTCTTTCGAACAGATCATGGTGCGGCCTATAAACTTCAAAAATCCAGAAGGTCAAGTAGCAAGATGGATGGAGAGGTTGCAGACGTATGACTACGAGATTCAACATCGAAGAGGAAAGCTGCATTCATACGCAGACGCACTATCCCGGCGACCTTGCATACCAGACTGTAAGCATTGTACACGCCAAGAAAAAAGGGAAATGGTCATCGTCCAAAGAAAAAGAGCTGATCCCATTTACGGCTGGAGCCGATGAACTCAGAACGGCCCATCAAGATGGTTGGGATATACAATCCATTCTTGCCTCGAAGTAACACCAAGAGAAACTGAAATGTTGTGATATCTCAAACCAAAGCCCAGCTCTCAAAGCATACTGGGTAAGGGCAATTAAGGCGTAGGTGGGAATCCGCAGACGGTAAATCTTATATGATGCAGCTAGTCGTACCTCGGTCAAAGATTAACGACGTTCTTCAAGAGATGCAGAATAGAACTTCTGGAGGTCACTTGGAAGTAAGGAAGAAGAAGAAGAAGGTACGACAACGGTTCTACTGGCTCCATGCAAGAGACGACTTCAAAAGATGGTGCCGAAAATGTGATACTTTGCTGCTAGAAAGGGTCTAGGTAAAAAAATTCAAAGTAAAATGCAGCAGTATAATGTGGGCACACCTTTTGAATTGCAATAGATGTCAAGGGTCCTTTTCCTGAAACTAACAACGGAAACCATTTTTGCAGTCATGTGTTATTTCGGCAAGTGGCATGAAGCCTTTGCCATTCCATACCAGGAAACCAAAACAGTTGTAATCAAATTGTCTTCAATTGGGTGAGCAGGTTCGGCGTTCCCATGGAACTTCATTCTCACCAAGGACGGAACTTCGAATCGAAAGTCATTCAGGCAGTTTGCTCCTTGGCATTAAAAAGACAAGAACAACACTACTCCATCCACAATCTGATGGGATTGTTGAACTATTCAACAGAACGCTTAAAGAACATTTGTGTTGTCGGCGATTACCAACGAGACTGGGACCGACATATCCCATTGTTCCTTATGGCATATCAAAGTGCAACTCATAGTTCTATAGAAAAAACACCATCGGGAATTCTGTTTGCATTAACTATATGGCTGCCAAGTGAAGTGAAATTTGCTTGTCATTCAAATGAGTCACAGGGAACAGAGGAATATGTAGATGACCTGAAGGAAAGGCTCATTGACTTCATCAACGAACAAGAACAAATATAAAATTGTCTAGTAAAATTGTATAGTGTCTGTTGCAAGAGCAACAGGATTTCAGGAAGGAGACCTTGTGTGGTTTACCGTATACAAAGGGGTGAGAAGCAAACTAAAAGTAGTTCACTATGACCGTTTACATCGATATAATGGTGAAAGAGGTGATGAAATTGCTCGGAATGATCAATCTTAAGATGGGGGCAATGTAACGATAAATTACTTAACTGCTATTGAATCATGATGTAACGTGTTTTGCATTTGAACTACATTGATTCTGGAATGCGTTCACAACGCCATCTTCCTTCGCGATTCAGAACAACCTGCTGTGAGCTTTGAATGAGCTTTTTTTCGAACATTGGTAAATGTCAAAGCTTGAAGTGGAATTATTACTAGTATTTTGCTTTGTATATGAAAACTATAGTACTATCATGGTGGAAGTCGAATGGGGCGACATCTAATTTACCTATGCAACCCTTACTATTTTTTTTTTTGCGGAGAGCTAATGGAGGTTTTAAATGATATTTATTGATATTTTTTGGATGCAATAATCCAAAAAATAGTCTCCTCTTGCCCCTACCACCAATTTTCGACGCTTAAAGACTCCCCAAATCGAATTTTACACCTCACATTTTGCAGCGCCACCACCAGGTCCTCTGCAACCCTAAAAAAAACTCGCCATGATAGTACTATAGTTTTCATATACAAAGTATTTTGTAATGCTGCCCCCACCCCTTGTAGAATTTGATTTGGGGAGCCTTTAAGCATCGGATTAGCAGTAGTAGAAGCAAGAGGAAACTATTATTTGGATTGTTGCATCCAAAAAATATCAATTAATGTCAATTAAAACATTCATAAGCTCTTCGCAAAACAAAATTTACGAAGGGTTGCCCCCTGTTTTTAGATGTCGCCCCCATTTGACTTTTACCATGATAGTACTATAATTTTCATATACAAATATTATTCCATCTATCTGTCAGAATAGAAAGATCGAGATACAAGCTCTAGAGCTTTCGAGCTTAAAGTTCGTGTAAAGTGTTGCATACTGTTGTGACAGTAATTAATAAAAATGATTTGAATCGAAGTAAAGTTTGTTTTATTTTTAAATGTAATAAATAAAGTAATTAAGTTTTTATTGCGAACCCTAAGCAGAATATTACAATATTATATTAAACTGTTCGTTGCCGCTGAGGGATCCAGAGAGCTAATCAGTGGTAGTCGCCGACAAAGTTGACGATACGAGGGAAGAGAGGTGGCATTGTTTGGAATGTCCGAAGAATTCTCTCACCTGATAGACTACCCGCTGGACATCGGGAAATCAGTTTTTTTATAGGCCATTGTTGCCGTTAAAGTTTATTTCTTATATATATATTTTATTTCTAATTTTCATTTCTAGATATTTCTTATTTATTTATTTCAATTATTTATATTTTTATTTACATTTTTTATTTATTTATTTAGGTATATCCATTTATTTATTATTTAATTTATTTATTTATCTTTGATTTAATTTATTTTTGATCAAATCCTTGAATTGTTCATGTGAAGTTTGGCCTAAAAGTGAGAATTATTAGAGTGTATTGTATATAATACGATAAAGCCCGTAAGAACTGGTTTCCTCAACACCCTCCTCATAATTTTCTAGGCAAGTTTGTGCCCCTATAAAAAAAAAACATACAAAGAGCTACATGCAGTTATTGTAGGAAAATTTAGTTGGTTCGTGGAGTTTTGAACGACCGAAGTTAGACTTTGTGGTGCCTTGAGGAGTCTCGTCTGACGAGATTCGATATTAGTAAAATTTTCCCCTTTATTTTTTTTATATATGTACCTACCGTTTTTCAGCCATACTAAAAACAGATTTACAACTTATGAGGTTTTTCATTAGTAAATAAAGATTTCTTAGTAAAAATTGATTTTTTCAGGGCGAATGGAACACAATTAATAATTGATTTTTTCCACTATGTTGTTGTTATTTCTTGTCAGTGAAAATACTGTCGGTGTAGCTGTCAAATCTGCATTCAAATCTGGAATGGTTCATGTTTTTGATAGAGGTGAGGCCTGTCGCAGGGGCAAGATTCCCCCTCCCCTTAATCCGACGAGTTAAGCTGCAGACCGCTAGCATACAAGCGTCCCTCGCGACCGACATTCAATCCCTTCCTATTTCTAGTCCTACAGAGCAAAAAATTTTTTTTTGTATAACCATCTTCCAAACTTCCGAACAAAGTTTCTTTGATTCTTTAATGAATTGACCTTTCGCGTACTTATCCGATTCCCAGCATCCTTGATTAAAAAAAAAAATCCCTCCCATCTACTCCTATTGCCTTATAACAATTTGACTGTATTTTTGAAAAAAATAAATTTCTTATTCCTGGGACACTGACTCAAATTATTGGTTTTACTGTATGCTGTATAGTGTTTACTACAAGCTTCTTCGTTCTTCTCTAGCAAGACGCTTCTCAAGTTTGATTCCGGGTCCAAGAAAATTAAAAGATGGGAGATGTAATTCAAATGAAAGCTTGATTATTTAATATTTAACCAATCTGTTTGCCTGAACTGAGTTAGTAGAACTAACAGTCGAGGTTCTGAAATCAATCATTATATAACTGTTGCCGAAAACGTAGACGAATATTTTTTTATGTTGCCCCGACCCTTGTAGTGGCGCTGGAAAATTTTAGGAGTAAAATTTGAAAATGGTAGTAGGAGCAAGAGGAGACCATATTTCGATTGAAATAATCAAAAAATATCATAACAAATATCGGTTAAAACCCATAAGCTCTCCGCAAAAAAAAATTGAGGAAGGCACAGCAGCACAATTGTCGGGGCAACATTAAAAAAATACTAGCCATGATTTTCGGTAGTCCAGCTGGCGAGATATGGACTGCATAGCTAGCTTATCTTTTCTTCCTTCTGTGAAGCCATAATATCAAGCAAAGCTCAATCTTCCTTTTTATTTTTTTTGGTTGATTAATTAAATTATTAAAATGAACATTTCTAAACAATACAAAATTAAATTACAAAATAAGTTTAAAAACACTTACGATATAATCTTGCAGGTGCCGTTTCGCAACAATGATAGTACTATGTATATTTTTCATAACAAAGCATCTTTGTATATTATGAAAACTATACTATAGTACTCTCATGGCGAGTTTTTTTTAGGGTTGCCCGGATCCTGGTGGTGGCGCTGCAAAATGTGAGGTGTAAAATTCGATTTGGTGAGTCTTTAAGCGTCGAAAATTGGTGGTAGGAGCAAGAGGAGACTATTTTTTGGATAATTGCATCCAAAAAATATCAATAAATATCATTTAAAACCTCCAAAAGCTCTCCGCAAAAAAAAAAGAGTAAGGGTTGCCGGCATACATTAGATGTCGCCCCATTCGACTTCCACCATGAGAGTACTATAGTTTTCATATACAAAGAAAGCATTATCCTTATTTTACCAATATTTTGAATGACTCTTATTGCACACAATTTTTTTCCAGATGAACGCGGCTCATAATTTTTTTTTGATTTAAATATTGCTTTGTATTTATTAAAAAAAAAAACAATGACTTATATCTTAACATACAAAAAATACTCGTTCTTTTATTATGTCCTTAATAAAATAAATGTCCTACTATTATGTATTCTAAAATAGTTCGTTGGTGTAGGTACCTACGATTATATGTAAATAAAACCATTGCTCCAGTTTAGTGTTGTTTTTTTTTTTCTTTTTTATTATGTACATACATATATAATATGTAAGTATGCAATAAGTTAAAAGGAAGTGCGTGTTCCAAACTATAATTTTCTATTTACAAAAAGGATATAATGACCTGAAGCATAAATTCGAATTTTAAAATGGTGACAGTGGCGCAGTGTACATAGTGTAGAAGTAGGTACACACAAGTTGTATACTCCATCGCTTCTCGCGTTGGTCAAACAATTTCTTTGAGGAAATCCATTGTAACTGTGTTTATGTCAAATGTATGAACCATATCCCAAGCTTTGCCGTTGTTTTTTTTTATATGATGTGGTTGGTTAAATGAATTCACGCTATTTTACTGCTAGGATCTTCCTGATTGTCCATTTTTTGGTGATTTGCTACACTTCATAGGGTATGGTTGCTCGGAAGCATTTGACTGGATCATGAGAGTTTCACATTTAATAATTTTATGGATGCTGTTTATATGATTATTGTTGTTGTTTTGAGGCTGAGGTGATAAGATAGCACTGCTGCTGGTAACTGGGCATTGAAGTCCAGCTAAGGATTCTACTTGAAAAAAGAAGCCACTATTTAGCAAACTTGCTTGGTGCTCCTGAGCTTTGGCCCGCAAGCAGGCGATTGAGTTATTCCTGAAATACACAAAAACAGTTTTAATTATTGACCTCTTTAACTAATATATTAACTTAAGGTATCAATATAGCTTCATAGTTGTTCTAAACTCTAATGTTGAAAATAACGTGTGCTTGCGTTCTTTCATTCTTATTGTATGGGATGGTTATTATGACATCCTAAAGCTTCAAAGTCCAGATGTGTTTATGGCCAGCGAAACCAAGCTGAACCAGAAACATAAATTGACTAACAATAACTACAATATCGTACTAAGAGACCGGCCCAACTCAACCCAAGGGGGAGGCGTCGCAATTTTCATACGAAAAAGTATTAGTTATAACTTATAAGGTTATTATACAACAGTGAAGTACACAGATTTTGGCTGCTTGTGGCGTGAGTTATAATTCCAATCTGTAGTCTTTGAAAATAAAACGATTTCAAATTCGGGAAGAGCTTCGCCGTAAGATACTTTATTTAACACAATGAACAATTCTGAATAATTTACACTGGGTTTTATAATTGTGTTTCTGTTACTTCAGCATAAAAAGATAAAGACATTGCACTTAGCTAGTTATCTAAGGGAAAAAATAATGAAAGGTGATATGAATAAAATGCCATCTGAAAAATTATTATTTGAAGAAAGGAAATGTAACATGAGTTTGATTAAATGCTGAAGTTTACATTTTGTATTGCATTTGCATTTTTGTTAACTTATGAGAAAATAAATTGAAATGAAATCTTAAACTTTTTATTTAAAAGAACAAAATGGATATGAGTTTTATGAATTAATGCTGAGTTTAACATTTTGTGTGCATTTTGCTTTTTTGTTCAGTTGCAGATAAAATGAATCGAAATGTAATCTACTCAAGGCCGTCCTTACCCTTTTGGGGGCCCTGGACACTTTTCGAAAATGGGGCCCCTGTATGATTATATAAAAATGTTATGTTGTGTAATAAAGGCATACAGAAAAAATCAAATTACTTTGAATTAATATTTATTATTTTAATTTTTTAAATAAAAAATATTTTTTTAATTTAAAACACAAACATAAAAATTAACATAAACATAAACATAAACAATGTAAAAATAAAAACAAAAAAATAAATATTTCATATAAAAATTCAAAAATAAACAAAATTTAAATAACAGAAAATTAAATAAGTTATTCAGAATGTAATTTAAAGAACAATACATATATTAATATGCAAAAAGTGACACAGACTATATTTTTTCAGGTAAAAGAGAGGAATGTTTATTGAAGGAGTCTTTTTCTTGATTTGAGATTAGCAAGATCTTCAAAATCGATGCCTCTGAGGATGTCGCTTTCGTTTGACATCAGCGATAAAATTGTCAATCTTTCTTGAATCATTGTAGTTCTGAGTTCGTTTTTTATTCTTTTTAACTTAGAGAAGGAACGTTCCCCACTGCAATTGGTCACCATCATACTTAAGAAAATTCTTAGTCGAATTTCAGCATTTGGAAATTCATCTTCAATTTTATTTGTTTTTAAAAAATTATAAAGTTGTAGAATATTGTCGGTTTTTTCATTTTCGTGTCGACTAATTTTCAAGTAGTCTTTTAAATTCAGACATTCAGCATGTAGTTCATCTCCGTTCACATCTTCGGTGTAAAATTTAGCAGAAGATTTGCAGTTTTCTTTTAAATCTTCTGAATTCAGATTTTTTAATCGAAAAAAAAGTCAAAACGTTGGCCAATCTTTGTATACGAACCTAGTCGCTGTTTCAAATGAACGCTTAGAGTGTCGACAATGAGAAGAAAGGTTTCAATTTTGAATCTTTCTTTCCCAGTCAGAATTACTGAGGGTTCAGAGCCGTCAAAAAAAAGTCTGGTTCTACACCTCGTCCTTTCAGAAAGGTCTTTATATTCGGAATCCGGGTTTTTTTGTCTGGCTGATGAATCAAAGTTAATAAAATTATCCCTGAGCCCAATTATAAATTCATCGATTGCACTCAGCAAATTTATTGCAACATCCAGGCTAATATTTTATTTTTGAAGTAAAGTACTTGTTTTATTAACTCTTTGCAATACAGAGTTCCAAAGTTCTGTAAGTATGGTAAATTCAAGCTTGGACATTTTTGTGCAAAGACTAAGTGCTTCCTCTCTGGCCTCTCGTGCCTGTCCTAAATCATTGCCGATAGACACCAAAGCTTCTTCAATTTCTTGATGACCTTTATATAAGGCACTTAGTGCATCAGCTCGCACCAACCATCTTGTTTGAGAAAGACTTTTTAAAACTTTTTTTTGGACCAAATGAGCAGTCCACACACTCCATCGATGAGAAGATACCGAAAAAAAGTTATACAATTTTTGTATAATGTCAAAGAATTTTGTTGCTTCTAAGACACACCCAGCGGCATGCACTCCTGCCAAGTTTAATGAGTGCCATGGTACAAAAGTGGCAAATTTACATTTTTCTTTTATTCTTGCCTGCAGACCAGAAAACTTTCCTGACATATTTGCCGCGTTGTCGTAGCTTTGGCCTCTGCAATCTGTTATCGAAAGTCATGATCCGACAAAAACTTCAGTATGGTTTCCGCTAAATAATCAGATCTATGTTCGTTAATTGGAATAAAGTCCAAAAACCTTTCAACAGGCTCGTGATCTTTTACGTATAACGAATAATAAATGTTATTTGATCAACATGAGACAGATCGGGTGTGCTATCAACGCTAATTGAAAAATATTTTGCCATTTCGACTTCTTTTACAATAGTTTTTAAAACCTGTCTTCCCATGACATGAATAAATTCATTACAGATATTTGCTGAAAGATAACACGCATGACCACTTCCTGGATTTCCAAATTTGCTTAAATGATCTGCGAGAAACGGGTCAAACTCGCTAAGCAACTCAATGCATCCCAAATAATTCCCGTTATTATGAGATCCGAGGATCTCATTGTCACCGCGAAATGGAAGCCCTCTCGCCTATGTATGAGTAACTGCATTGATGCAAACTCGTATGCGCGTTGCAAATATAGAAACACCATTTTCTTTTATCTTTATTTTTCCATACAGTGACATTCAAAATGTGTGAGATTTTTTTTTGTTTCTGTCAGAATGCAAAATGCATTGCCACTCAGTTAGTTAATTATTCACAGCGGCATTGTTTATAGGTGCTTCATATTTCTATTTTAATTTGAACAGGTATAATTTCGCAGGGAATGTGATTTAAAATGTTCGGCAAAGGTTGTTGTTTAGCAAAGAAAGTACGAATTCTGATCATTCTTTATGCATCTAAAATTTTATCCAAATATTTTTTTTTTTCTAGAAAATAGACCAATTGAGGTTAAGTGATGTTTCAGCAATTTGGGGGCCCCTGGTGATTGCGGGGCCCTGGGCCCGGGTCCAGTTGGCCCAGTGGTAAAGAGGGGTCTGAATCTACTTAGTGTTTGAAAGAACAAAATGATTCACATTTGAAAAAACTAAATATTGAATTATGATTACATATGTATGTATGTTATATAACACGTATGTTATGGTTAAACGTTGATGTTATGGTGGCGGCATAACTCCTCCCCCCTCGGTTTGTGGCACGGGTGCCGGGGTTGTTGACACTTCTTTTACGGGATTACTTTGATGAATAAAATGTTGTTTCTAGTAGATGATTGACAAGATCAGGAGAATCACGAAAACTGTTGTTATTAATCCTTTAGACAAATATTGTTGCGATCTTGTATTAAGGTCCAGATATTGTATTTGTTCTCTGTTGTAAAAGTGGTATTCTTCTAGCTTTTCGAGGCTGAGTTGTTGTTTGGTATTCGCAGTGCCGGCCCAGCCCAAACGAGCGCCCTGTGCAAAATTTAGCTCTTACGCCCCTTATATTCATTACCTGCTTCGTTTCTCAAGCCATTTCCACATTACCCATGAGGTAGACTTTTGAATGCGTTTGAAGCGGTTCCTATTTGAAATATTCTACTCATATTTTTTCATTCGAAATGTAAACGAACTACCAAGAGAGACAAAAAGAGAAAATCGTGTTTGACAGTAAAAAAAAAACTACCCACATTCATTTCGTTTGAAAGAGTTGAGCGCATAAGATTGAGAGATTATGCTTTTGTGCAGGATTTAAATCTGCACAGTGCACAGTCTACGTCGGCGTCGGTCGCACTGCTTTATTGTGGGATACATTCATTTCAAACAAAAATCAACGTTTGAGCTCATTTTTCTATCAAAAATTTTGGTTGAGTGAATTCCCATATGTGCAAATCTGAAATTTGCACATTTCTACTCGAACGATTGTAGGGGAAATAAAAATGAGTATATTTATTTGTATGGGGATTTTCGAGTGAAACGGGCAAATAAAAATCTTGCACGTATGGAGGAAGTTCGAATCTTTTTTTCTGAATTATTTTATTCTTGGCGTTGATTTTGGTACTTATACGAAGGATTTTTTTTTGCAAAATGATAAAATGAAAATAAAAAGAATGAAAACATATGAATGTAGTTTTCTTGTGAGTTTGCGCCCCTGCAGCTCTGCGCTCTGTGCATTTGCACATCTTGCACATATGGTAGGGCCGGCCCTGAATGTCAATGTTCCATTTACAAATGCTGAGTATACTTCGAGTAATGGATCTAAGTATAGTGAATAATGTTCCCAGTCCTTCGGAATGTATTCCGAGATTTGGTTTAGACTTGTTGATTTGAATTTGGGCAGTGAAATTAAATAACTAGTGGAATGAGTAGGAGAATTATTAAAATTGAAGTGATACCAATATGGCACTAGATGTTTTTCGTCTTTTAGTTGGTATCTCATGTACTGGTTCTGATGAATTATTGTTATTTTCTGCTCGTTCGTCCTCATCTCTTAATGTTATATCATCGTTAATTTCCTTCTCTATTGGTAATGGTTAAGTGGATTTCTCATACACCCTCTTTGTTTCTGGCATGTTACAGAATCGTCTTATATATGAGATTATCCGTTGAAGCGTGTTAAACGATTCTCTATGATTTATCTTGTAAATCATATTCTGGTCGCAATCCTGGATCACTGTTGCTACAGTGATCGGTCTTTTCCTTTCACTGTTGTCTGCAATTTGTAGACTTTTGGAATAACTTGCTGGCCAACATGTCGCCATTGCTCGGCAAATGTTAATCTTTGATTATTGGAAACTCGATTAGCCACAAACGTTTGGAATGATGCTGATGGTGAATTTATAAGAAAGTGGGGACGTCTTTAAGGTTCAAGTCATTCTTAACTCTACCTGTTAGTTGAGCGCCTAAGACTGCAGCGCATAGTTCCAGTCGTGGTAATGTCTGTTTTTTTAGTGGAGCCACTCAGGATTTTGAACATAGTAGCCTTAATATAATTGTTCCATTTTTCAGAATTGCTCGAAGGTACACAACGGTACCATATCCCTTTTCTGATGCATCAGAAAAGGTGTGAATCTGTATTTTTGCTGGTACGTCATTGTTAAACATATTACGTGAGAAATGGAAATTGTTAAGGCACTTCAGGTTTTCACGAAACTGCATCCATCTTATATGTAGTTCAACTGGTAATGATTCGTCCCAAGGCAACTTCAGTGACCATAGCTCCTGTACAAATATTTTAGCTGTAACGACTACTGGAGCCATTATACCCAATGGATCGAATAATTTGGCAAGATCTGAAGTAACAATTCGCTTTGTTATTCGATTTGTTGAATTTAATTTAGTTTTAACACAAAATCTGTCATTCTTTGGTTGCCATGTTAAGCCAAGTGCCTTAATTGATTCAATGCTCTCATTTCCAAAATCGCGATTGATTTCCTGGTCCTCTTTAGCGATGCCTTTGGAGTAATCGGGGATGATTAGCACACCATTTCCTTAGTTTAAATCCTGCTTCTTTTAACAATTGTGTGACTTGATTTTGAATTTCCAGAGTTGTAACCAAGCTGTTATCGCCAGTCAAACAGTCGTCGACATAGAAATCATTGTGTAGAGCTTTGGATCCAAGTGGAAATCTTTCGCTGTTCTCCTTGG
Organism: Syrphus vitripennis; assembly: GCA_958431115.1. Lineage (NCBI taxonomy): Eukaryota > Metazoa > Arthropoda > Insecta > Diptera > Syrphidae > Syrphus > Syrphus vitripennis. The sequence continues at coordinate 43,074,150 of OY288110.1, read as the reverse complement.
CGAGCTGCTGCAGGCACTTGTAGGCTAAGTATGGAGCTGCTCTTGTTCCATAGGTTACTGTATTGACTTCATAGTAATTCAGAGGTGCCTTTTCGTCAGTTCTCCATACAATGGTTTGATATTTTCTGTCTTCTGGATGAATGATTATTTGACGATACATTTTTTGGATATCAGTACAAAAAACATATCTTGGCAATCGAAAACGGTCCTATGAACATGATATCGTTTAATGATAACCCTGAAGATGTTTTTGATGATGCATCAAAAATGACTCGAAGTTTGGTTTGGTCTTTAAAAATACAGTGATGAGGTATGAAGTAACTAGGCGTTAGTATTGTAACGAAGATTAGTTAACTACTTTTGAATCATAATATAACGACTTTTACATTCGAACTATATCGATTCTTGAATGCGATGACAGCGCCATCTAGTACCTTTCCGATTTAAAACAACCTGCTATCTTTGTATATGAAAACTATAGTACTATCATGGCGAGTTTTTTTTTAGGGTTGTAGAGGTCCTGGTGGTGGCGCTGCAAAATGTGAGGTGTAAAATTCGATTTGGGGAGTCTTTAAGCGTTGAAAATTGGTGGTAGGGGCAAGAGTAGACTATTTTTTGGATTATTGCATCCAAAAAATATCAATAAATATCATTTAAAACCTCCATAAGCTCTCCACAAAAAAAAAAGAGTAAGGGTTGCATAGGTAAATTAGATGTCGCCCCATTCGACTTCCACCATGATACTATGATAGTACTATAGTTTTCATATACAAAGAGTTTTCATATACAAAGCTGCTATGAACTTTGAATGAGCTTTGAATGAGCTTTTTCGAACATTGGTAAATGTCGAATCCCGAAGGGGAATTATTCCATCTATCTGTCAGAATAGAAAGATCGAGATACAGGTTCTAAAGATTTCTATTGCTTTCGAGATTAGACCAGAACCAGATATTTCCCTATATAAGGTTGATGGCGCTACCGATTGGACACAGTTTATTTTGGAAAGTGAAAGAATAAAGTTCGTGTAAAGTGTTGTGCCAGTGATTAATAAAAGTGATTTCAATTGAAGTAAAGTGCAGTGGCGGATTTACAAATTTTCAAGGTATAGGCTATATTGTTTTTGCCGCCCTTTCCTCTACAATTGTAATATCATACATTATTTTAACAATGCAACAATTGGGTTGAAATTGCACGTAAAATAATTTTTCGGTATATACATAGGATACAAAAATTCCCGTGAAAATCATTTACAGTAGACAAAAACTCCGCCTTACGTGAACACCGGCTAACGTGAACATAATTTTTCTTACACTGACTACTCTGTAGCGTGAACACGGTAAGAAAGCCCTATAACGTGAACAAATTTAAAATGTATCAGCATAGGAGAAATAGCTTTCTTTTATGCGTTTTGTCGATTTTCCGAATCATTTTTACTAAACGGGGAATCCCAGCATTGAATAAGAAATAGAGATAGAGGCTTTTGGTACATATACAGTGTACGTGAGTGAAGTATTAAAATTAAAAAAAAAAAAAAGTGAACCCTATCTGTCATTTTGCCTTGCTGAGAGTTAGTGTTGTGAAGTAGAAAGATTTTAAAAAAGTGAAAAACGTACTACAAAACTAATAAAAAAGTGAAATAAAAACCAATTTGTGTTGAAAATTAAAGCATATTACTATTAAAATATAAATCAAAATGAGGTGCTGCGTGAAAAGTTGTAAAAACTTGTATAACCGGAAAAATTAAATAGTTTTCATTTCACAAGTAAGTCTTGGCTCATATTCCACAAATAGTAACTTAAAGTGATGTTATTTTGGTAAATACGTTATCTTAGAATACTTTTATATTGTTATTTCATGGTATTTTAAGATAAAAATAGTAATATTGTTCAAAATAAAAATATACTTTAATCATGTTGCACAAATGAACTTGTAATGTCAAATTAGAAATTTTAGTACAGGGACGGATAGGTTTTTGTTGGTGATGGCAAGGCGCTAAGAAACGTTAAGCACCCGTAGTGCAGTTATTTTTCCGCGGTTTAGTTTTGAAAATATACTACGTATTTTCAATATTTCTGCGATTGTCCATGTCTATCGGTTTTGTATCTTCGTCAAGAAGTATTTGTGTCCAGTTGTGATGATTTTAATTAATTAAAAAAAGCTCTACTACTTTAATAATCCATATCCATTTAAAGTTTTCAGGTTCCTGTAAGAGGTAAGTTTAATTTTATTACTTCAAGTGTAATTTATTCGATATTATAATCCAGCCAGAAATAAATCAAAAAAAAACTCATTCAATTATTTATTTGATCGAATAAATTTAACCAAATTAAAAAAGTTTTTTTTCTTTTAAGGCTTACAGTAATAGCTATGCTCCTTTGTATGTGAATAAGTACTTCTGAGAAAATGGAAATCATATTCCAGTACTTCTAGCTACACATATTTTTACTAAACCACCCAAAAAAAAAATTTAGCAACATATTCCTTTTGGCGCCCCAGCAAATAGCAGTCTACCTTCACTCCAACCCTGTGCCAATGCATTTGTGTTTGTGTAACTCAGACAATTATGAAAACTACTTCACTTTTTTCTCGATATGCCTCTTCCTGTACTTCTTATTCAATGAATCCCAGTTAATGCTATAACGTGGAAATAACGGGGAAAGCCCAGTTAATGATTTTCGTGAGTCCTGGCTAGTAATTTATTAGTTTAGTGTGCGGTTCTGATTTGATATGATCTAATCTAAAGATTTTCGTGAAATATGTCGGGAAAAATACCGAAATTCTTGTCTCTAAAAGAAAAAGTGAATGTCCTTGAACGTCTCCGCGAAAAGGCCGTGTTCAGCAATTTGCAAAAACAGAAAATTCAGAAAAAAATAACCCATTTTTATTCACTAATTTCAACCAACCTAATTATTTTTTCTTAACAAAACATTTATGAATTACGTTTGTACAAACCGAAAAACCAAAAAATATATAAATTTGAGTTAAACACATTTCTGATTTATTTGGAAAATTTAAAGAACTACACCTTCGTAAACATAGACAACTTCGCAAACGTGAACACGCTAGGTTTTTAATAGTTCACGTTACCGCGAGTATACTGTATAACTTTTGAAAATTCTGGTGAAATTTCTCTAATTGCTTAAATTACTAAAATTCACGTGGTAGTTTAAATTTACTTGAAAATTTTGAAAATTCACGTGACATTTTAAATTTACTGAAGCATGAATTAAAAAATATTTTATTTCAAAAAATATTTAATTTAGTTAAAAATTCATGTGATGTATTAAGCTGACTTGAAAGTTTATGTGAAAGTTCGATTTTAATTAGGAAAAATATATTTTGGCAATTTTTCACATTTTTAAACTAAGAACTGAATCAAAAAATTAGTACTGTATTGGGTAGAATTTGATAGAAATGCGATTAAAAAAAATCAACTTTTTTCGTTTTGAAAATTTTTTTTTTCCAAAAACGGTTGATTCAGAAACTTTCTTTCGTACGGAAAATTTTTTAACAGTAAAGTTAAAAACAAAAAAATTTTTTGCATAAACTACCTATTCTTAGAGATTTTACATCAATTTTTATCCTTATAGCTATAAGTATATCTATACTTCTACATTTATATCAAAAAATCTACCTATGCAAAAAAAACCTTTGAATAAATCCAAAGAATTCTTTTCATTTTTCCCCTTGTTACTTGCAAAATCAGCTGGCTCACCTTTCTCCCTTACTCTCTCTTTGTGTTGTCAGCAATTGTGAAAATGAAAATAAAATTAATCCTCACGTTTTGACTACTTATTCTATATAATTTCAGTCCAATATTTCGCGAATACCACGCAGCGCCACCCAGAGAGACAATACAAAAAAATTCACCAAATTTGCCGCCCCTTACAAATCTGCCGCCATAGGCTCGAGCCTACTCAGCCTACTGGTAAATCCGCCACTGGTAAAGTGTGTTTTATTTTAAATGTAATAAGAAGAAGTTAAGAAATAAAGTAAATAAGTTTTTATTGCGAACCCTTAGCAGATTATTACAGTATGTTATTGATGTCAATTTTGGTCATGTGACCTAAATCTTCGTGCTGTTCCATAAATTGAATGTGTTGATCTTTCAATTCTTTATTCTTGTTTAATCTTCGTTCAAGGGCTGGAAACCTGTTGATTGCTATTTCCTTGGATTCTCCGAGAGCGGATGTATCTCCATGAAATGGTAGCTTAACAATGAATCTTCCTTCAGTGTTTTTTTTTTGTATTTTGTGCGAAATGGGCTTCACACATCTCTTCATCTCTTGATAAGTTGCTTCCTTGTGTTTCTACTTCTTCGAGGCTCCATAATCGTTCAATCATTTGATGGAGGTCGTTATCATCATAGGTAGAGATGCCACATATTGCAGTATTTGATTTTGTTTCGGTCATCCTTCCAGCTATAACCCATCCAAGTATTGAAACTTACAGATTTCAATAGATTATAGGCCCAGAAGGACGCAATAAGGCCTTTACGAAGAAATAAAAAAAAAATATAAATCATTTTGAAGATTTCTTTTTTTGGAGAAGCAATTTTTATTTTCAAATAGAAAAACCGTTTTGTCTTCTCATCCGAAAAATAATATTGTAATATTCTGCTAAGGGTTCGCAATAAAAACTTAATTACTTTATTTCTTAACTTCCACTTATTACATTTAAAATAAAACACACTTTACTTCAATTGAAATCACTTTTATTAATCACTGGCACAACACTTTACACGAACTTTATTCTTTCACTTTCAAAAATAAACTGTGTCCAATCGGTAGCGCCATCAACCTTATATAGGGAAATATCTGGTTCTGGTCTAATCTCGAAAGCAATAGAAATCTTTAGAACCTGTATCTTGATCTTTCTATTCTGACAGATAGATTGAATAATTCCCCTTCGGCTTTGTATATGAAAACTATAGTACTATCACGGTGGAAGTCGAATGGGGCGACATCTAATTTACCTATGCAACCCTTACTCTTTTTTTTTTGCGGAGAGCTTATGGAGGTTTTAAATGATATTTATTGATATTTTTTGGATGCAATAATCCAAAAAATAGTCTACTCTTGCCCCTACCACCAATTTTCGACGCTTAAAGACTCTCCAAATCCTTTGTATATGAAAACTATAGTACTATCATGGCGAGTTTTTTTTTAGGGTTGCAGAGGTCCTGGTGGTGGCGCTGCAAAATGTGAGGTGTAAAATTCGATTTGGGGAGTCTTTAAGCGTCGAAAATTGGTGGTAGGGGCAAGAGTAGACTATTTTTTGGATTATTGCATCCAAAAAATATCAATAGATATCATTTAAAACCTCCATAAGCTCTCCGCAAAAAAAAAGAGTAAGGGTTGCATAGGTAAATTAGATGTCACCCCATTCGACTTCCACCATGATAGTACTATAGTTTTCATATACAAAGCATTGTCTACCTCACTACGTCCCTGAACGCTTCCACTTCCACCATCTTTTCCAGATTTCGGAACCTTGTTCCGATTTTTGACAATTAAAAAAAAAACAAAACTACACAAAACAAAACAAAAGTCATCGGCATTGCAAAAGGTAAGTAAATAATTTGTTTTATTATTTATGCCATAAACATTTATTTCAATTTCTTACGTGCGTCGTTCCAGAGTTTTACTTGGACACGAAAACTCGCCCTACTGGTTTGCTACTTATGCGCCAAGGCGGTGGAATAACTCGCTGGAGTTTCTTGTGGATGGCCCTACAAAATCCCAAGAAAAGGCAGCCGCATCAAATCTCCGGGTTTGGGTTCTATTCATTGGGACCCAAGAACGGTGAAAAGCTGCTGCTACAACATATGGACGTGGGGAAGAAACCCACTTAACAAGCCGGGCTAAAACAATACAATTTGGCAGAAAATTTTGGAGTTGCGTATGTTTTTGTTTTTTCCATGCAGATACAAAGTTACGAAACGTGACGTCACACAAACAAACAAAAAAGAACTACGGTGAAAGGTGGCATAATAGTTTGTTTGACGGTTTCTATACGAAGCTAGTGGTTATTCTAACTTTTGGGGTAAGTGTTTTGTGAATTTTTATGTTTTTTTTTTGTAATGGTATTTACCAATGATATATATTTTTTTTTAATTTAGAATAAAGACAAATTGAACTAACGAAAAATGTTAATATTAGTGGTTATATTTCTGTTTTTAGTTCGCTTTTTATGGTACTTTGGTGTTATGTTGTCAGGCCGTTGGGTGTATGTTTATGTCATTTTCTATCATGGACTAGAATATGGCTAGAAATTGAAGTTTATCGTCGGAGTTTGCTCTAATTTCTTCTCAGTCGACTCAGTTTACTAAAGAATAACTAAGATCTCGCTTTTCTTTAATAATTTCAGAATATTTTTAAACGAATTAAGTTTCAAATGGCTGTAAGAGTATTGTTGACTCATAATGTCGATACCGCCAAAGCTAACTTCCTAATTTAAGTCAAGCTATTTTAAGTTACTCCTTTCCCCTATTTTGTGTTTTATTTCTTGATTGTATTAATTTCGATTTTACAATCAAACCTTACCTACATTAGACAAGAATTCTTACAAGGAACTTTAAAACAAGTGCAATAAAGTTATAACTTATTACTTCTCTAACTACAATGAACATAAATAAAACGAAATATACATAATATAAACTAAAACATAAATAGGTTTTTAAATAATTTATAAATACAAATAATTACTTAGTATCCAAAGATGACAGGTAAATAAATAAATATTTCACTCTAAAAAAATTCGAAAAACTAGATAAAAATACTTACATACGCTACACTTTGTCTTAAGATCTAAGAACTTAAAATTGTTTTAAGCATTTTTCTCTTTCTTTCGAATTCACTCTGATTCCAAAAGTTAGCATTATGGTTTATCATAATGCGCACTTCATTGAAGTCGTCTATCTTAATATAAAGAAAATGAAATTGTTTCCCAAGTTGAAAACTACTGTTCCTCAATCGAAAAAAACTACGCTAAAAACTAATTAATGCAAATTTTAATCAAAAAAAATATGATAATTAATTCATAGCAGTGAATTACCTGTAAAAAAAAATATGAATACAAAAATGAATAAATAAATATTTTCTAAATACATAATAAATAAATAAATTGATAAACAAATACATAAATAAATAAACAAGTAAATAAATAAATAAATAAATAATTAATAAATAACACCTAATTAACAAATAGATAATTAAATAGACTCTAATATATATTCCGATAATAATTAAATAAGTAAACAAAATTAACACTTATATTGCACTCATTTAGACTTGTCGGACCCTCGTCTTTGGTTTGTAGGGAACTTAAGTCAACATATATATCACAGATTCGAAAGATGTTATTGTTTGAGGTCTTTGGCGTGAAATACCCCGATGTTATTACCGGCCAAATTTTCCAACTCATACACATTTTTTCCTCTTGCTTTCACAATTCTACATTTGACGAACTTGGGGCATAGTTTTGCCGATGGGTATTTAGAAGTGTCGCTTAAGATGAAATTGCGTTTGAATACTTCCTGGCCACTTTTTTCTTTCGCTCTCTCAATTCCCTCTTTGACCTTTTCTCGAATACATTGTAATCTATCTCGTCTGGGAAGAGTTAACAGCTCTCCATCATCTACATACTTCACCTAACCTTCGGGTCAGCTCGTATCCACTCGCGTGTGTCATCATATTAATACCAAACAGTGCAAAATATGGTGACACACCAGTGGCCGAATGAACTGAACTTCTCAACGCGCATGCGATGTCACTTAAGTGAACATCCCAGTCGCGTTGATCATCCTTCAGGTACGAGCGAATAGCAGCTAATAAGGTCCTGTTGACCCTCTCAGAAGCGTTTGACTGAGGAGAATAGTTGGCCGTTCGGAAGTGCCGAATACCGTATTTTAGCAATAACTTCTGAAAATCTTTGGCTAAGAACTGTTGTCCATTATCGGAATGGATTATCTCAGGCACTCCAAACGTATTAAAAATATCGTTTTGAAGGAATTTTACTATACTGCTGCTATTGGCTGAACGTAGAGGTCCTAGGAATACAAATTTAGACAGATGTTCTAACACAACAAAAATGTAAGCATTTCCCGCTTTGGATCTTGGATACGGGCCCAAGAAATCCACGTACAACTTCTGAAATGGACGATTTATACAAAATAAGTTATCTATAGGAGGACGAAGAATTTGATTGGTAGGTTTACATTGCTTACAGACATCACACTTAGAAACATACTGCCTTATTTGAATGGTCATATTAGGCCAGTAAAAATACTAACGAACACGATGGAGAGTTTTGGCGATACCGCCGTGAGCCGCTTGTGGGGGATCGTGTGCTTTCGCTATCAAATCCTCTGTTTACCCCGAGGGTACCCACAACCGCCAATTGTGCTCTAGGGATGTTTCTTCTTCCCCCATCGGAAAAGATCTTTTGTAGACAAAATCGTCTTCTATCTTAAGGTCAGGCAATTCATTTTGGTGTTTCTGGACGGTGTCGCTCAGATTTTTATATTCTTCTGAATGAAATTCAGCCGAAGTGAGATCTATTAGAGGAGCGATGTTCTCGATCTCAATACTTTCCAAGTGTGCCCGAGAAAGAGTGTCTGGCACGACGTTAAGCGTTCCCTCTCGGTGCTCTATGTCAAAGGCATAGGCTTGTAGTTCTAAACTCCACCGAGCCAGCCTCCCACTCAAATCTTTCATGGACATTAACCACTTCAGGCTGGAGTGGTCGGTGATAACTGTGAAGTCCATACCCTCGACATAGGGCCTGAACTTTTTAATCGCCATCACCGCAGCCATACACTCCCTCTCGGTTACACTATAGTTTCTTTGACAGGAGTTAAGCTTTTGTGAGTAGTATGAAATCAGAACCTCTCCGCCGTCGCTGTTTTTCTGAAACAACACGGCTTCTATTCCTGAATCGGACGCGTCACATTGAACGTAAAACCTTTTTCTAAAATCTGGATGTGAGAGAACTGGGGCCGTCGTGAGGGCCTTTTTGAGTTCCTCAAAAGCTACCATAGCTTCATCTGTCATTCTGAATTTACCGTCCTTTTTCTTAAGCGTATCTGTTAGGGGAGCGGTCAAGCTAGAAAACTCTTTAATAAACCTCCTATACCACCCTGCTAGGCCAAGCAGCCGGCGGACTTGTCTCGCATTTTTCGGAATTGGAAACTCAGACACTGCCTAGACCTTCTCAGGGTCGGTTTTCAGCTTCCCACCACCAACGATAAAACCCAAATATTTAAGCTCTTTGAAGCAAAATTTTGACTTGTTAACGTTAATGGTGAGATTGGCTTTCCTCAAACACTCGGCTACTTCACCCAGCATGGTGATATGGCTGTCAAAATCTGGAGCGATGATCAACAAATCATCCAAGTACACAAAGACATTGTCCCGGAGTCGTGCAGGAATTACCTTATCCATTAAACGGCAAAGTCGTTGAGCCGCGTTACACAACCCGAACGGCATTTCCGTTAATTGGTATAAGGGTCTCCCTGGTACCGCAAACGCAGTTTTCTCCCTACTCTCCTTTTCCAGCGGTTTTTGCCAGAATGCTGCTTTCAAATCTACACTACTTATAAAGTAGGTATATGGTAGCCGACTGATAAGCCCTTCGATATGGGGAGAGGGTTCGCGTCCTTTTTGCTTAACGCATTGACCTTACGAGAATCCAGACAGAAACGATACTTGATAGTACCGTCCGCTGCTGGTTTCTTTATAAGGACAACGGGCGAGCACCAAGGACTCTCGCTCTCCTCTATAACGCCGAGCTTAAGCATTCGGTCTATTTCCTGGTACAAACGGGCTTGTACCGCTGGAGAAACAGAGTAGTGACGCTGCTTAACCGGCTCAGCGTCTCCGGTATCGATGACATGTTCCATTGACGAGGTTTTCCCGAGGCCATGGCGGTCATAATCCAGGAATTTCTGCTTGACCGCCTCCAACTCGGATTGCTGTTCCCACGTTAGTTTGTGAGCGTTCAAAGCGCCCGCCCCAGGAACAGAAACCGCACTGATTATGTTTGGGGCTAATTTAAACTCCTTCCAGAAGTCAATTCCCAAATATATTTCCTGTTCTAAACTGGGCACAAGATAAAAGGCAATCGATTTCTTTTCATTTTTATATATCACATCCGTTTTGGAATCTTCGTTACAATATGGCTCACACAGGACTGCCTTCGATAGAAAAGCTCAAGGGTCGTGAGAATTATGACTCGTGGAAGTTTGCTGTTCAAGCTTATTTGGAGCTGGAAGATTTGTGGTCATGTGTTCTATCTCAAGGGGAGAAGGACGTTAAGAAGGTCGCCAAAGCTAGAGCGAAAATTATATTACTAGTTGATCCTGTGAACTATGTTCATATACAATCAACTACAACGGCTAAGCAAGCATGGGACAAAATACAAAAGGCTTTCCACGACAATGGTCTAACGCGCAGAGTAGGACTGCTCAAGAAACTCATTACGACAAGACTGGAAAATTCTTCATCTGTGGAAGATTATGTAAATTCCGTGGTATCTACGGCTCATAAACTCAATGGCGTTGGGTTGACAGTGAGTGAGGAATGGGTTGGAACAATTTTGCTCGCAGGTTTATCCGATGAATATAAACCTATGATCATGGACATAGAAAGTTCTGGCGTATCCATCACTGGCGATGCAATAAAGACCAAGATCCTTCAAGATGTGAAAACAGAAGATGCGGCTGATACTGTTGCTTTTTATGGGCAGAACCGACCAAAAAAACAAAACAAAAAGAAGACCGACAATAATAAAAATGGTGGCAACGCAGGACCTATGTTCTTTCATTGTAACAATTATGGGCATTTTGCAAGAGATTGTACATCGAAACAGCAGCGCAACAACAAGGGAGTTCAAGGTAATTCAAACGTTTTGTACACATCTTTTGCAGTCTCCTCAGTGCAACCTGGTGAATGGTACATAGACTCCGGGGCATCTGCTCATATGTGTTCAGATAAAAACATATTGTCGGATGTTATTCAACCCGCCAAAAGCGAAGTTGTGGTGGCTAACAACGTGCGTTTAGCTGTACAAAGTACTGGGAATGTGCTTTGCTGCTCAAAAAGAAAACTTGAAAGTAGAGAATGTGTTGTGTATCCCAGAGCTATGCACAAATCTTCTGTCAGTAAGTCAAACTGTTCGGAAAAACAATAAAGTGGTTTTTGACTCCAATGGTTGTAGAATTTATAATTCTGAGAGACATCTTGTTGCTACAGCTTCTCTTGATGGTGAACTTTTCAAGTTGGATAGATCAGATCGAGGTCAATGTTTCGTTGCAAACAACTTAAATTATAATTTATGGCACAGAAGGTTGGGACATCTTAACATGGCAAGTGTTCGTATGCTGAGCGATCGTTTTGGACAAAATCAAATATTCCCTATGTTGGATAATTGGAAATGTGAAGTGTGTCTGAAAGGAAAACAATGCCGATTTCCATTTAATCACTCAGGACCAAGGGCAAATGAAGTACTGGAGGTAATTCATTCTGATATGTGTGGTCCATTGAATGTCAGGAGTATGGGAGGCGCTAGGTACATTTTGGTGTTCGTTGATGACTTTACTAGGAAAACGTTTGTTTATTTTTTAAAATCAAAACATGAAACAGTGGCTCGTTTTGCAGAATTCAAGGCACTTGTAGAAAATCAATGCAGTAAACTAATAAAGGTATTACATACAGATAATGGTTCCGAATACTGTAATAGAACGTTTGAGGCATTATTACGCAAAAGTGGAATACATCATCGCACATCAGCGCCATATACACCAGAGCACAACGGGTTAGTAGAGCGCATGAACAGGACTATAATCGAGAAAGTCAGGTGTATGTTATTAGATGCTAATTTGCCAAAAAGCTTCTGGGCTGAAGCGGTTTCAACGGCAGTGCATATAATAAACCGATCACCATGTAGTTCAACGCTTCAAATGGTTCCTGAAGAGGCGTGTTCTGGAAATAAACCTGATATGAGTCATTTGCGTGCTTTTGGATGTAAAGCAATGGTTCATATTCCAAAAGAACGGCGCAAAAAGTTGGATCTGAAATCTGAAGCTTGCATTTTTGTTGGATATTGTGAAAGTTCCCATCACACTTATCGTTTGTATAATCCGTTAAAAAAGAGAATCATCATAAGCAGAGACGTAGTATTTTTCGAAAGTGAACAAATACCCTGCGAGAAGGTAATTGAAAATTATAATTTGTTCTATTTTCCTGAATTTCCGATAGACAATGATGATTCAGTATGGGATGATGGCAATTCCGATGATAATTCGACAAATCAGTCAAGAGAAGAGGTCATTCCGTATTCGATATCAGATACAAAGGATGAAGAAGATTATTTAACTAGTGAATCAAGTGAAGATGTAAACATTCCACAATCAATAGCAGAAGCAAATGAAACCTTAATACAAGCTCAAAGAAAAAGTCAGCGTACTCCGAAGCCAATAATAAGATACACTTATTCGGTAACAACAGGTGAGTTGCATGATTCTTTAACTGTTAAAGAAGCTCTAGAAAGAGCTGATTCCGAATTGTGGCGGCAAGCTATGAAAGAAGAATTTGACAACTTGAGAGAAAATTGTACCTGGAATCTGGTGGATTTGCCTGTCGACAAAAGAGCTATCAACAGTAAATGGGTGTTCAAAACAAAACGTGATAGCGAAGGCAAGATTTCACGGTATAAAGCCCGGTCGGTTGTGAAGGGCTGCGCTCAAAGAAAGGGGATTGACTATGAGGAAACTTTCTCCTCAGTAGTCAGATATAGCACCATCCGCTTTTTGTTTTCTTTAGCTGCCCAATTAGACCTTGATATTGACCAGATGGATGCAGTAACTGCATTTCTTCAAGGAGATCTTAATGACAAGATATATATGCTACAACCAGAAGGTTTCTAAGATAACACTGCCAAAGTATGTCATTTGAAGAAGTCACTTTATGGATTGAAGCAAGCCATACGATGTTGGAACCAAAAGCTCGATACAGCGTTGATTAAATATGGTCTTAAGAAATCAAAAATAGATCCGTGTGTATCTTCTGGTGAAGATAAAAGTTACATAATTGTAGCAGTTTATGTAGATGATCTTCTAATTTTTACTAAAAATATTGATGTCAAAAATAAACTTAAAATGTATCTTAATACTAATTTCAAAATGAAAGACATAGGTGAAGCACGATTTGTTCTCGGCATACAAATTCAGCGAGATCGTTCAAAAGGCACGATTTACATAGACCAAAAACGGTACATCAACGATATTTTAGCGTGTTCCAATATGACTGACTGTAATCCCGCCAGTACACCCATGGATTCTAATCAAAAGTTGACTAAAGCAATGTGCCCTCAAACAGAAGAAGAGAAAAGCGAAATGATCTAGATTCCATATCAAGAAGCAGTTGGTAGCATTATGTTTACTGCGCAGGTCAGATGTTAGTTTTGCAGTAAGTAATGTATCAAGATTTAATAACTGCTATGGAAAAGCTCATTGAACAGCCGTTAAACGTATTCTGCGATATTTGAAGAGGACATCAGATGCTAAATTGGAATTTTCAAAAACTAAAAACAATATGTTGGTTGGTTACTGTGATGCGGACTGTGCAAAAGATGGAGATGACAGAAGATCAGTGACTGGTTACATCTTTGAGTCTTGTGGAGGAGCAATATCCTGGAACACTAAAAAACAACACACCGTTGCAATTTCAGCAACCGAAGCTGAATACATGGCCGTTTCCTCAGCTACTCAAGAATCTTTATGGCTTAAGGGTTTACAATTAGAACTAATTCCGAATTCCCCAAAATCTACAACTATTCACTGCGACAACAAAGGTGCAATAAGTCTTGCATTAACTAGCGCATATCATCCTCGGACAAAACACATCGATGTTCGACACCATTTTGTCCGTGACAAAATTGAGGAAGGTTACATTAACTTGAAGTAAATAAGTACAGCAGACATGATTGCCGATTTTCTAACCAAACCTTTGGATTTCAAAAAGCACAATTTGTGTGCTTAACTAATAGGTCTCACATTTAGTTGAATTTTACATTCAGTGGGAGTGTTGAAATTGAATGTAAAAGTATAAAACACTTTGTTCAATTTATTGTATTCTGGCTTTATAGATTTTGTTATCAAACGTTATCAAATATTTTAAATAAATTTCTATTCTACTTCTCATATCAGGTTTCTTTCCAGACCACGCCTCTTCAGGAACCATTTGAAGCGTTGAACTAAATGGTGATCGGTTTATTACCAAGAACTGTGTTTTGTAGTGTAGGTAGATCATCTGATAAGCGGATCTGCCCAATGCAAAGTAATTGATGATAAAATTCTGCACCAAGAAGAATATCGATTTTGTCTGGTCGATTGAAGAATAGGTCTGCCAATGGCACATTCCTTGGAATTGCCCATGATGAAATGTTGAAGTGTTGCGAAGGTTGGGGAGATATGATGTTTCGTAGAACAAAAGCTTCTAATTGGGTAATAAAACCACTTGTTCTTGATTGTAATTTAACGTTTATACGTTCATGGGATTTGCTTTTCCCGTTACCAATGCCTTCGATGCTAATTGAAGTAAGATTTGAATGAAGACCTAGTTCTTTTTACTAGGCGTTCTGTTATAAGATTCACTTGTGAACCGGAATCCAATACGGCTCTGCATTCGAACCTTTGGCCATTGTTTGTTATCAGCTGACGACGGCTGTACTGAGGAATATGTAATGATGCCCTTCTGGATTTATGGATGCAGATAAACTCACTTGAGACCTTGAATTACGGTCCCCTTCTATGTTAGTTACCTGCTTGTTATTGTTGTGGCTCTCAAGATGTAAGAGCGTGTTGTGTTTTTGGCTACACTTTAAGCAACCTCTTGACATGCACTTTTTGACACCATGGCCAATCTTTAGGCAGTTGAGACAACCTTTGAGTTTTTGAATCATTTGAATGCGTTATTGTGTCTGCAGTTGTAGAAATTGTTTGCAAGCAAATACAGGATGTGTTCCTGACTGGCATATTTTGCAAGTTGCTTTGCGTTGTGATATTACAGATGCACATGCTCGAGGAGTTGGATCCTTCTTTTTCTGTCCAACTGATTCCAGCGATTGAAATTGATTTTCTAAGAATGACAAAAATTCTTTTATTGATTGTAGTTCTTTTGGTTTAACAAGAGATTGCTCGTAGAGAATTCTTGTGCTTTGATCAAGCTTGTTCACAAGTAAATATAGTGAATGATGGGATCCCAAGTTGCCAAGTTGCACACCAATATTGCCTAGAGCCATCAAACACTCTTGCGTGGTGCCGTGTAGATTTTTGATGGTCGATGCTGATGGCTGTGGTTGTGTATAGTTAAGTTGGCCAATTCTCTTTTGCAAGAGGGTAGAAGTTCGAAATCTGATATTGTTGTATCGATCTTGAAGACTAGTCCATGCTGTTTTGTAGTTATCTTCGGTCAATGATAGGTGACGGATTAAATTCTCAGCTTCTCCACTCAGATGTATTTTGAGATACCACATCTTTTGGATGTTAGGAATGGTTTGTTTGTCTACCATTTGTGAAAATAGATCGAAAAATTGTCGCCAGTTTATATAATCACCATTCACATTTAGGAATGATAACCTTTGGTAAATGTAGTGAATTGTTTTTGACGATACTCGTGTCATGATTGCTACAGACTTGCGGTTGTATTTTCATGGATAACGTTACAAAGGCTTGTTGAACCCTTTGTTCCATGTTGATGAATTCTGTATGGTTATAGCCTTCTTTTACTGGGTCATCACTTAATTCCCATATGGTGTAGTTTACGGATTCAATCTGCTGCCACAGTTGTTCAATGGATCGAAATTTAAGTTCATGGTACTGGGATGGCTCATTATCATGTATTGATAACCCATCTAGTAATATCTCAAGAGAATACATGATTGCTCTCTGCCTTCGAATAGAACTCGTCATTTTCGATGGTTCGAGTCCTTCGATGTTGCCTGCTGATGGTGTAGACGATTTTTCGAGTTTTTCTAAGGACAGTATTGCATCTTCGAAAATGTTTGTGTATTGTTGATACAATGCGTATATTTCTTTGTAGTAATTCTTCGTAAAGTAATCATGGTTATTTTCAATACTAGAAATACCCTTAATTTTCAGGTCACCCTGTTCGAAGATTTTCCACTGCTCTTGGAGTCGAAGAAGCCTTTCTTCAAAGTAGACCCTTGAAGTCTTCCGACTAGGTGAATCCTTTTTAAAGTTGGAGATGATGCGTTGTATCTCCTGACCACATACCAACTGGGTCAAGATGCAATCCTGGAACGATGTCATCTCAGCAAATGGGTGTATTAACCAACAATGAACTTTAGATGAAGATGCTTGTGAAGATGAATCGATGGTTGGTATGATCAATTGAATCATGGCGGGGTCACCAAAATGTTTAGACTCGTTTGTCTAATAATTGTGATTAGCAAGCACTTAAACTTGATAATCTATTAATCTTAAACAAGCACTTTAACTTGTTAAAGGAACGGAGAATATTTTCAATTGATCATCCACCAAAAGACTTCTGTCAAGTTAATGAGTTAATGATACTTTATTATGATTTCATTCATTCTTTTATACAATAAAAAATGCTTACAATACAAATAACTTATTACAAATTAATTAGAAAATATTACTATCTAGAACATTTGCACCAAAACCAGAAAACCAAAACAAAACAAAACGACAATATCCCCAATGGATTGACCCAGTGGAGTCGCTATGACATAAAAATATTAATTGCAGTGTCAGCTTTGTATATGTTGTTGTCTTAATGTGTTGTAATTCTGTTGCAGTGCTATTGAAACAAACAGTCATGATGATCCAATCGCAACTGTTGGCGGCGGCGGCGCGGCGGTTTGATAATAGCTGTTCGTAATCACTTTTCGTGTAGTCTTGTCGATAATTTTTTGGATTTCGATATTGAAGTTCTGTGCGTCACAATAAAAATCCTGACTGGTAACATGTATTTGGTTGCCTGTTACATCCCAACCTCTTCGAATGACGTTTATAATAAACTTTTTGAATGCTTAGACAAAATTCATGAAAAAATTAATGATACGTATGAATTATTTATAACCGGAGATTTTAATCTACCAAACCTTGAATGGGGAAAATCTACTCACTCTGATGCCTTACTACCTATCAACGCGTCGAGCAACAATGAATTTCTCGTTATCGACGGAATGTCTGTCTTGGACTTGATCAACTAAATGGGATTAGTTACCAATTTGGTAAAACTTTGGACCTTATATATTTCTCTGACGTCTCCAATTCTGATGCTGCAGTATTAGTGTATTACTGAGCGACACGAAGCTTGTAGAAGAAGATCGCCCTCATCCTGCTTTATCTATTTCTCTTAGCAAGTTTATTTCATTCTTCTAATATTTGTAAGGATCAGCATGAATTCAATTTTAAAAAATGTGATTTTACTCAATTATTTTATTTACTTAGTGACATTAACTGGGATTCTGTATTTTTGAATGTTACTTTCGATTTAATGATCGCACATTTTTATGAAATTTTATTTGCCTGCTTTTTAGAAACTGTCCCCTTGCGCAAAAGACGTATAGTTACTAACAGCCCACCCTGTTTCGATCTGCATATAAAAACGCTTAAAAACAAAAGAAACAAGGCTTGGATAAGATTCAATCTGTCACGGACCGATGAAGCCCTAAACTGCTATATTAGTTTAAGAGAGGAATTTCGAATTTATAAGCTACTCTAACTTTCTCTATTCAGACTTTATATCTAAAACAGAATATGAATTAAAATCTAATCCGCGAAACTTCTGGAATTATGTAAACTGTAAAAGAAAGTCATACGGTTACCCAGCACATATGAGTTATAACAATTATACTACACATTCTCCAGAGGTAATATTTAACATGTTTGCCGAATACTTTCAAGGTGCCTTCGAAACCGCTTCTACAAAAGATTCAAATATTAACTTTACCATCGACGAGTTCTCACACTTGAACTCGATTAATTTTGCCATATCTGAGGCAACTATTCTTGACTATATCGGAAAGTTAGACGAAAGTTTTAGTCCCGGCCCTGATGGCTTGCCTTCTTTTATTCTGAAAAAAATGTGCAATACATATGTCATACCCGTTGTTTGTGCTTTTCAACAAGTCAATTAATTGTTCTACGTTTCCTGTTCTTTGGAAAAGTGCATTTCTTACTCCCATTAGTAACAAACTACAGGCCTATTGCCAAACTTTCTGTCATTCCGAAATCGAATCCATTATCTGTGATGTTCTGTCTTTTCATTGCACCTCTGTTATAATATGTGAAAATCAGCATGGTTTTGTGAAGAAGAAATCCACGGTCACTAATTTACTACAATTTACGACCTTCTGCTTAGATGCTTTTGAAAAGTATAAGCGGGTTGATTGTATTTTTACTGATTTCATTAAAGCTTTCGACAAATTAAATCATGAAATATTACTTTAGAAACTAAGCACCATTGGACTAAATGATCGCTTTATTTTATGGATATCTTCGTATCTCAGTAATAGATTATATTTATTTATTTATTTATTTATTTATTCAATCTACGATATTTTATACATCCACAGATTTTGCTTATTGCTAAAATAAATATAAGTTAACATAATTGTATTACATGTTATGTTATTAATTGATAATATAAAAAAAGAAAAGCTATTAGTAATTTTGAAGCAAATTTAAAATAAAGTTCTTAAACTGATATCTAGGCAAAAATAAATCCAAATCATCATAATACTCATTAAATATTCTACAACAATGAGAAATTGGCTCACGCTGTCCATAATTGGTACTATGAGGTATCTCGAAAATTAGCTGTCTCATTCTTAAAACTCTACTTGGTGCATAAATATTAATTAATGCAATTAAATCAATACAATCGATATCACTACAAAGAATGTCGCGAATGAACAACAAACTAAACATTCTACGCCTCGACTCAAGAGTTTGCATTCCAAGTAACAAACACCTACTCTTATAGTTTGAATCGCTATCACCGGTCATCGGGAATTGCTTTAACGCAAACCTTAAAAAGTTTTTTTGAATTCTCTCAATCCGATCAATTAATTTTTTTGAATCAGGATTCCAAATAATGCAATTGTATTCAAGTATTGGGCGAACAATAGAAAAATATAAAGCCTTCAAGGTATACGGATCCTTAAAATCGGAAGAATTTCGTTTTAGGAAACCAAGCATAGAATTAGCTTTGGAAACAATATAATTAATATGAGATTCAAAAGAAAGTGTATCATCAAAATTAACTCCTAGGTCTTTTGATTCAAAAACCCTACATAAATGAGTTCCATCAATATTGTAATCATATATTATTGGATTGAGTTTACGCGAGAATGTTAAAATAGAACACTTTGATAAGTTTAGAAGCAAATCATTTTGTTTACACCAATGCAAAAAGTTATTTATATCTTTCTGGAAACTTATACAATCATTAAACTTGTTAACAATTTTAAACATTTTGATATCATCAGCAAATATTAAGCTTTCAGATACAGATAACACAGATGGAAAATCATTTATAAAAAGATCAAACAGGGGTGGACCCAAATGGCTACCTTCAGGAACACCTGAATGTGCTATTATAGGATATGATTCCAAGTCACCAATTTTCACTATCTGCCTTCTACCAATAAGATAAGACCTAAACCATTATAGTAAAGTTCCATCAAAACCATACGCTTTTAATTTTTTAATTAAAATTTGGTGATTAACTCTACTGAAAGCCTTAACAAAATCCGTGTACACCACATCCATTTGACACCGTTTTTCTAATGCTTTAAAACATTTGTTTAAAAAACAAGCTAAGTTTGTGGTGGTTGAACGACCACTGAAGAATCCGTGTTGAAAGTTAGAAACATGACATTTAATAATACTATATAACTTTGTCTTTACGATTTTATCCAAAACCTTAGGAATTAAAGGCAATTTACTTATAGGACGGTAATTTAATATACTTCTTTTATCTCCCGACTTAAAAATTGGATTTATAAATGAAATTTTCCATTCGTCTAAGAATTCTCCACAAGAAAGTGATTGATTATATATAAATTGAAGCGGAATGCTCAATGTTTCGAAGCAATGTTTCAATACAATGGGATAAATTCCATGGCAATCCGGATGAATTGATGAGTCCAGTTCACGCAAGGCAATGGTAATATCCTCTTTATCAAAATACAAAGCGCAGCAATCAGTAATTGGCTGCAAAGAGCTTGCGTCATAATTATTGCCAACAACTAGATCAGACGAATTATAAATATCTTGAAAATTATCTGCGAACCAATCTACAATTGTTTTAGGATCACTAGAAGAAACATTTTTGAACACCATTGAAGACGGAAAACCAATTGATTTCCGCTTTAAATTTATGAAATTCCAAAACGTTTTTGGATTATTTTTAAGATTTTGTTCTGTTGTCTATACGTAACTACTATAGCAAAATTTAGAAAGGAACACATACTCTTTTCGAAGGCGGGAATATAAAGTGAAATCTATTTGGCTTTTAGATACTCGATATTTTTTAAAAGCATTACTCTTAGCATTCTTTAACTTTCGCAACCTAGGATTCGACCACGGCGGATGCGAGTTTACATTACATAAAGAACGGGGAACAGAGGTAGCCAAAACTCTTCCAAAATCCTCTAAAAATATCTTAAAATTACTTTTTAAGCTATTACAAGAGTTCAATTGCCAATTAAAATTCTTAAACTTTTCATTTAAAATGTTCAAATAAAATGGATTAAATTTATATTTGAATTTATCAAGAGTTTGAAAATCTTTATAATTTTTAAAACAAATACTTTTAATCAAGATTGACAAAGCAACATGATGAACGGAATTTGAAAACAAGGGTATACACCCAGTAACATGAGATTCATTTTCCTCACTGATAAAAACCAGATCTATCATTCTATACAAGGAGTTATGGACAAAGCTTTTTTGATTTAAATTTAAAGCAAACAATGAATCAATTAGCTCAAATTCTATTTCAGAAGAGAGAACTGTCGGTTGCACCCTATTTTCAAGCTCCATCCACTTAATGTTACCTAAATTAAAATCTCCAATAACACAAGTAGAAATATTGGCATTACTTTCAGAAAAATTCGATACAACATTTTCAATATTTGTCAAATGACTTTTATAAATAGAAAGTGGAGAGTTTGGAGGAATATAACTTAAAAAAATTAATAATTTACTATCAAAATCTACTTCAATACAGACACAAATTTGTTCAATCTTGTTGTCCTCTGTTGATGATTCATCAAGATTAATTAAATATGCATAGCTTGGGCGACGAACTGCAAGAAGAACACCTCCACCTCTTCTGCTTCCAACATCGTGACGATCACGACGAAATAATGAAAATTCAGATAAATTTAATATCTCCTCGTTACAAATTTCACTGAACAGCCAAGTTTCCACAAACGCAAACATATCGTATTCGGACAAGTCAACAAGAGCAGACAAATCTTTGAGTTTGCCTCTCATTCCACCCATGTTTTGATAATATATTGAAATTTCATTATTTTTTACATGACTAAATTTACTCCTCGTTCCTGGTCCTTTTTTTGAAGTATCACAACCTTCTCGTTTTTTGATCTGTCTTTTGGAATGAATTCTCTGACAATCGTATTTTTGGGCCAATTTGAATTCAACAATGCAAGCTTAAAGTTGTTAGCAGGTATACCAATTTTGAAGTTAACGAATTTCAAATTTTTTGCATCTTTTTTTGCAAGTCTGAAGCATTTTATATTAGATTCCTGCACCCCAATTTTAGAAGCAACGTAATGTTGTAAGCTTGCTTCGGATGTAGAAACGTCAAATTTGGATACATGTAACCATTTGTGGGGCACAACCACATCCAGACCATCAGCAACGTCTTGACCACAAATATAAACATTGGATTTTTTCTTGTGTTTTTGTTTACGCTCACCAGCAATGGCCCAATTGTTACTTTGGTCCTCAAAGTTGTCAGCAGATATGCCTCCTCTTGAAAAATCCGTCTCCACATCAACATCCACATGAGAAGAAACCGTCTCCACTGGATTCTTAGACGAATGGAACAAAATAGAGCTAGAGCTAGATCCTTTACTACTTCCGTTAGCCAAATTGCCAGCGATAGTTAAATTCTTCTCACCATAATGATTTTCATTATTATAAACGGGCGATGTAATAACATCTTCTCTAGCAACAACAACATTAAGCAATTTTTTCACATCATCATGAAGTGCATCGATACCAAAGATTTTTTGGGAAAGCCCATCAACCACTGTGACTAGAACATTGACTTTAGCGAACAATTGAGTTATAGACGATTTCAGCATAACACACTCTGAGCAGCGGAAAACAATATTTGAGTTTTCTTTCAAAATTTCTTTTTGAGTATCTTCCGAGATTTTTGCACAGAGCTTATGAAAGAAATTGCCACAAAAAAAGCCACAATGTACTCCTTTATCTTGAATGGGATTTTTGCAAGCAAAGCACTTTTTGTTAGACATTGTATTAGTTTTGCGATAGGAATTGTTGATAGATATCACTTGGAAAGTGTTTAATTTGTTTTTGTTTTGTAATATTTAAATTGAAAATCCAATTTTAATTTTTAGTTAAAACCAAACTGGTTATTTTTTCCACGAACCAAAAATTCAATGCACCAACCAATGTTCTAAATACTTCTTTTATTTTTGTTTCACTATCCTATTGTGAATTGTGCATACATATGTATGTTGTTGCTTTGTATATGAAAACTATAGTACTCTCATGGTGGAAGTCGAATGGGGCGACATCTAATGTATGCGGGCAACCCTTACTCAAAGTTCATGAGGGGATATGTTGTTTCGGAGAGAGATAAAGAGTAGATGAGAATATTTTAAGAAAGAGAAGGTATATAGAGTATTTAGGAGTGTAGGAGTGAATAAGGGAGAATATGAGGAAATGGTTATAATGAAAGAAATAATAAATGGGAATAAAGGAAATTCTGTCTTGGTTTCGTTTGTTTACATTTTTTTTTGGTGGGTTTTGATAGTTGTTGTTGGTTTTGTTTACATTTTTCTGTCGTTATTTTGCAGGTACTTGGTACACAAAGAGATGGAGAAAATTGACAACGTTGCTTTGGTTTTCGTTATTTTGGTTGGTATTATATAGAATATAGAATAGAATAGAATAGAATAGAATAGAATAGAATAGAATAGAATAGAATAGAATAGAATAGAATAGAATAGAATAGAATAGAATAGAATAGAATAGAATAGAATAGAATAGAATAGAATAGAATAGAATAGAATAGAATAGAATAGAATAGAATAGAATAGAATAGAATAGAATAGAATAGAATAGAATAGAATAGAATAGAATAGAATAGAATAGAATAGAATAGAATAGAATAGAATAGAATAGAATAGAATAGAATAGAATAGAATAGAATAGAATAGAATAGAATAGAATAGAATAGAATAGAATAGAATAGAATAGAATAGAATAGAATAGAATAGAATAGAATAGAATAGAATAGAATAGAATAGAATAGAATAGAATAGAATAGAATAGAATAGAATAGAATAGAATAGAATAGAATAGAATAGAATAGAATAGAATAGAATAGAATAGAATAGAATAGAATAGAATAGAATAGAATAGAATAGAATAGAATAGAATAGAATAGAATAGAATAGAATAGAATAGAATAGAATAGAATAGAATAGAATAGAATAGAATAGAATAGAATAGAATAGAATAGAATAGAATAGAATAGAATAGAATAGAATAGAATAGAATAGAATAGAATAGAATAGAATAGAATAGAATAGAATAGAATAGAATAGAATAGAATAGAATAGAATAGAATAGAATAGAATAGAATAGAATAGAATAGAATAGAATAGAATAGAATAGAATAGAATAGAATAGAATAGAATAGAATAGAATAGAATAGAATAGAATAGAATAGAATAGAATAGAATAGAATAGAATAGAATAGAATAGAATAGAATAGAATAGAATAGAATAGAATAGAATAGAATAGAATAGAATAGAATAGAATAGAATAGAATAGAATAGAATAGAATAGAATAGAATAGAATAGAATAGAATAGAATAGAATAGAATAGAATAGAATAGAATAGAATAGAATAGAATAGAATAGAATAGAATAGAATAGAATAGAATAGAATAGAATAGAATAGAATAGAATAGAATAGAATAGAATAGAATAGAATAGAATAGAATAGAATAGAATAGAATAGAATAGAATAGAATAGAATAGAATAGAATAGAATAGAATAGAATAGAATAGAATAGAATAGAATAGAATAGAATAGAATAGAATAGAATAGAATAGAATAGAATAGAATAGAATAGAATAGAATAGAATAGAATAGAATAGAATAGAATAGAATAGAATAGAATAGAATAGAATAGAATAGAATAGAATAGAATAGAATAGAATAGAATAGAATAGAATAGAATAGAATAGAATAGAAAGTTGACTTTATTAATCTTATATTGAAATTTACATAATAAAAGATAGTACAAGTCTTGTATGAGCCTGGTTTTTCTTCTAAACCGTCGGCCAGATTGACAAAAAAAAATAATGAAAGTTAAATAAAGCATGATTTCTAATTTATGAAAAATTAATATTAAGAAATAATTGATTGAACAAATTGTTGAAAGCAAGAAAAATTATGATTTTAAACGATAAATGATTCTAAATTTAAAAATTATGTGTTATAATACTTTCTCTATAGTTGAAAGCAGATTTGATATAGCTGTACAGTTTATCCCAGCCATTCGTACCATTCAGGATGCATAAAACGTCTTCTCTTTCAATATAGTTTGTTCCAAAAACAAGTCGCCTGTGTTCACGTAGGATTGGACACGTACCCAAAAAATGGAAAATATCTTCTCTTTCGCGAGTGTTGCATAACTCACATTGGAGAGGCAGATCAGGTCTGTGTGGAATAAAATTCAAACGTAGAATTTCCCCTCTCGCACGAAAAATTAAGGATATCAATTCTGTTGAGTTTTTGTCTTGGAAATAGTTTGCTGGGCCAAGATTGAACTGAAGCTTACTGTAGTAATCTCTGTATTGAGAAGCTCTAGCTTGATTTATACAATCCTCGCGATGATTCGAATCCAACTTTGATAGCATGACGTAGAGAGTTTTTTTGAGATCGAAAATGTTTCCTTCATTATAGTTAATTGTTTCTCCAACAGATTCCGACAGGGTTGACCAGGATTTCAGAAAATTAAGTTTATTTACAATTAGATAATTAAGCATTTTCTTGACTAGCCTCGATGAATCCAATTGAAATATTTTTAAAATGTAGTCAAAGTGAATTTTCAACGAATATATGAACATTGGAGGAATTCCAGTTTCAATGTGGAGCATACAGTTAGGAGTCGTGGAAGGAAAAAGGAAAAAATCGAAGCAGCTTTTCCACATCATTATACTCTTTGTACCCCCAAACTTGCGCTGAATATAACATGATCGATTTGGAAACCGCCTGAAAAAGTTTGTACTTATGTGAATGACTGATTAAATTATTATCGATGCATTTTTTCCAGGAAACACACAGTGCAGATTTCGCTTCTTTCAGCTTTGTCTGGACGTGATTTTTAAATGAAAGGTTACTTGATATTATAACTCCCAGATATTTGAAATCTTTTACCACTTCAATTTCAACCGCCTTATACTTCCAATATTCGTTAGCAGCATATCTTCCATGCCCTTTTCTGAATATCATTATTTTCGATTTATTCAAATTAACAGTCAGGTTCCACGTGTCACAATACCTCTCAAGAATATTAATCATCCTTTGCAATTGGTGAGGAGATTCTGCTAAAAGAACAATGTCATCCGCATACATTAAAGCAGGAACTTCTTCGCCTGCTACCTTAACCCCGCCACCAACACAACCCACTAAATCGTTAATAAAAATTGTAAAAAGAAGGGTACTTAGCGAGCATCCCTGCTTCAATCCCATTGACGAACTAAATTCCTCTGAAAGGCTCTCACCATCCCAAACCATTATGGAGTCATTTTCATAGAAAGCTCTTAATATTTCGATGATTTTTGAACATAAGCCAATGCCTGCGAGTTTGAAGAAAAGAGACTCTCTGTCAATGCTGTCAAAAGCTGCCTTGAAATCTAAGTAAAAAGCGTACATTTTCTTTCCTTGTTGTAGGTATAGATCTGCTATGTTTACCAGAAGAAATACTTGATCTATTCCCAAGTAACAATTTTAGTTCGTATTTAGCTCTGGCAGCGCTTATAAAGCTAAATTATTTGGCCATATTAACTTCAATTTGCTCTATAGCTTCAATAAAGCTGAAAAAGAACCTGTTTAGAGCTTTTTTTTCGAGTTTGGGAGCTAAAATAAGCATTATTCGGGCTCTAAATATGATGCTCAAATGTCTATATGTTCTACAAAATCACATTAATATTTTGATTAAGAGCACTTTTAGCTCTATTAAGCGTTATCGAGAGATAGTTTTAAAGCTTTTCCCTTTGAAATGGTAACATGAAAATGATTTGCTTTAGTGTTAGTAAAATATAAATATAAAAGAACACAAAGAGAATTGTTTGCTTGTATATAATGATCTTTGAAATAATTTCTCAAACATAAATATTTTCAAAGAAAAACTCAAAACTATATTAAGCAAAATATTTACGATAAACGATCGTAATAATTTAATTAATGAGTAAGACAATGCTTAGGAATGATTTTGTGTGCCACTTTATTTTTATCACAAACGTAGATGTTGCACCTCGAAATTGTACAACGCGCCTTTAAAATATAAATTTTTTACTATTTAAATGAAAAAAAAATGGAAAAAATGTATAGAAAGATTTCATAACTTCTCCCAAAACAGTAAAATGGCTAGGACCACAACAATATCTCTTTTAGAGCTTCTATAATGCTAATATCTACAAAAAATTTTTTTATAGAAATTTTATCAGCCATCTTTTATTATAGCGTATAGGGTGCCTCGGTTGAAAAAAAATCAAAAATGATGTTTTACCTTTTTCATGCAAAAGGAACTGCGATTCTTTCAATGATTTCACGTTGGTTCCACAAAAAATTTAAAATAATTCAAAAATGTGAAATAATTTTATAAATTTCACGTAAAAACTCATACAGGTAATCAGAAAATTGCACGTGAGATAACTTAAATTTCAAGTGTATTTACGAATTTCACGGGAAATTAATAAAATTCACGTGAAATGCATAAAATTCACGTGGAATTTATAAAATTCACGTGAAGTTCATAAAATTTAAGTGGAATTCATGAAATTCACCTGAAATTAATAGAATTTATAAAATTCAAAAACACAGCACAAAAATATAATTACACTTGAATTTTATGAATTTTACGTAAATTTTTCAAATTCCGCTTGAATTTTATGAATTTCACGTGAATTTTATGAATTTCCAATGAATTTTATAAATTCCACTTGAATTTTATTAATTCCACTTGAAGTTAACAAATTCCACGAAAGAATTTATATACATAATACGATTTTTACACGTGAGGTAACAAAAATATGATTCTACGTGAATTTTATAACTGTCACGTGATTCTTTTTAGACCATAAAAAGAAGCTATTTTAATTTTATAAAAAAGTGAAGAGTGCACATTTCCCCGCACAGAACTAAAAAAAATATGAGCTATGAAGAGTTATCACCCTGTTTCTGATTTTGTTCACTTTGGTGTTGGCTTGGTACCCTATGCTCTTCTTTCGCTTTTTTGTATACACACTATACTCTTTTAAAGCAATATGTTCTAAAACGGCTACTTATGAGGTTATGACAGTCGATTTGTTTTATGGCGTTTTCGATTGGCAATCTAAAAGCAGAAAAAATCATTCTGAATGCGTTAAATTTGGTAAAAGTTAAAGTTCTGATTCTAAACAAGTAGAGAATTTGTCTAAAACGAATTCCGGATTGCCAATTGAAAACGCCATTATTGTGTTTATTTCGTCGTGTATATTTTTCAAAGCATTTGTTTGGCATGCCGCTAATGAGAACAAAAAGTTAAAATATATAATTTTACAATTTGAACTGTGCCTGTTTTGGTTTATTAAAACAAGATATATTATTTTGGGTTCATGATAACGTTCCAGTTTTGACAGCTCACTCATTCGGTTTGCTGCTTGCCGGAGGATTGGAACAAGTGGGCAGTAATTTTTTTTAAAGATGATAAAATATTTTTGAAGGTAGGAGCTGAATCTCCAGAATAGCAATTTTGTTTACTACTGTTGCAAGATGACAAAGATTATGTATATTGCTCGTAGTCGATCGCCTTTGGTCAAATTTTTCATATTTTTGTATTTTAAAAATTTACTATTAATTCATCAATCATCTGCATTCAGTTGGGATGAGCTCTCAACCAAGCTATCTTCCCTTAAATCCTCAACACTGTCAACACTCAAACTAGCGCATCTTTCAACACGGCCAATTTGGTAGACACCTTAGTTTTTCGTATCTTTGATAAACTTTCTAACATTTTTGTTGTGGCACACCTTTTTCCAATTGATTAAATTGATTTCCAATTGATAAACGATTTTTTCACCTCTTGGCAGCTATTTATTTTGTTAAAAAATTTTTTTGACACTTGTGTCTTTTGATCAACAAGACATTTGTTTAAAAGCAAAAAGCTGCTGAGTGGCTCTAAGGAACATTTATTTTCTCAAATAAGGCCTTTTTAAAGCATATAGTTGAAATATTAAGTAAAGCTCGTTCAAGGTTTTGTTATAAATTGTAATAGAGCATATTAATA
The DNA here is from genome assembly GCA_958431115.1 of Syrphus vitripennis. Lineage (NCBI taxonomy): Eukaryota > Metazoa > Arthropoda > Insecta > Diptera > Syrphidae > Syrphus > Syrphus vitripennis. The sequence goes on along the minus strand of OY288110.1, from coordinate 43,045,310 downwards.
GAGCAACAAGCTTTATAAGCCTATAGAGCTTGAAGTTGTTCTAAAACTCAAATATAGAGCATTTGATTAAAAAGAAAATGTCAGATGCTACAACGGAGTATAAAATAGAGCAATAGTCTCCGAGTTCACTCCTTTAACACTTTTTTAGAACATATTAAAAACTCAAAGCTACGAGAGTGTTACTTGGGTTGTGGAGTAACCAGTTCGAAAGCCAGCTTGAAACTCACTCAACACCGATTTTTCCTTCGCCCATGCAACAAGTCTACGAAATATTAAGCTGGCAAAAAGTTTCATGGATGTGTTCAAAAATGAAATCCCTCGGTAGTTTTCAACAGCTAAAGCATCTCCTTTTTTGAATAGCGGATATATTATTGAAGACAGGAATGCTGATGGGATGGCACGCGAATTGAATATGTGATTATAGCAGTTTTTAAGGCTTATTATAAAATCAGTCGACGCGAATTTAAAGAACTCATAAGGGATTCTGTCTAGACCTGCGGCTTTATTCAAACATACTCTATCTAATACGCAAAGAAGTTCATCTACAGAAAAGTTGGAATCTAAAAAAATGTCCTCAACATATGGCATTGCATATTGAACTCGGAGAGATGTAAACTCAGCATTTAGCAGAGAAGCAAAATAGTTTTTCAACTCCGCTGCTTTCAGTTGGCATCCATTAGTTAGGTTTGATCCGCTAACATTTTTCATTACTTTCCAAAATTCGGCAGAAGACTTTACATTTGATAAAGATTCAATGATGTTCGTATGACTTTACAATGAAAGTAAAAGGAAAATAGAAGTTGTATTTAATAATGCTGTACGTTATGTTTATGTACGTCCGTACGTTCTGGTACCATTTTTCGTCGTCGATATCTTAATAACGAGTAGAGATATCGACTTGAAATAAATTTTGTTTTACAGATAATAACTTCGAAAGAAGCTGAAAGGGCGTTTATTAATATTCAATCAGTTGTTTTTTTACTATAGCAGTTTAAAAAAAAAGTGAAAATTTTGGTTGGGCTCAAATATCTCAGGAACAAATAATGCTATTGACTTGAAATAAATTTTATTCGACATATTATGACGTCATACAAATTTGATATGAATTTGGAAAAAAATCAATATACCAATTCAATATATTTTTTAAAATCAAAAAAACTAAGAAAAAAATTTTTATAACTCGAATATCCTTAGATGGAAAAACGATATTAACTTTAAAATAATTTTATTTTACGAAAAATGTTGTTTTTGACTACTAGTGAAAATTTCAAAAAAATTCAATGGGCAGTTTTTTAACAAAAAATCAAAAACTGTTAAAAATTCTAAAGAAAAGTAGTTACAATTGTATTTCAGCTCGAATATCCTGAGAACGACCAACGACTGTGTCTTCTAAAATATTTTATTTTATACAGAGTACAATTTTTTATGAAAGGTTGAATTTTGACAAATATCTAATTGACAGTTTTTGACAAAAAATATAAAAAAAAATAAACTAAAAAGTGGTAAAATTGGTTTTTCGACTCGAATATCTTGAGAACGAACAATGATATTGACTTTGCCATTAGGTATTTAATCTCTATAATATACATATGTGCATTCCGTTAATCTCTTTAAATAATTAAAATGCTTTTCAGTCTTAAAATAATGATTGTTTGAATTTAACAGCTAAAGTTTGTTTAAGAAGTGAGGCTTTTAAAAGTAAACAATATAGCTGAAAATACTAAAAGTTACATTCAAAAATTTACATATCATATTTTTAAAGTTATAAATAAAAAAGAGGCTGGGTGCGACCCACACTGATAACTTCCCATTTGTGATCTTGAAAACTTTATATTTAGGTTTTTTCAAATAACCAAATTTTCTACGAAACAAACTTTAGCTGTTAAATTCAAACAATCATTATTTTAAGATTGAAAAGCATTTTAATTATTTAAAGAGATTAACGGAATGCACATATATTATAGAGATTAAATACTTAATGGCAAAGTCAATATCATTGCTCGTTCTCAAGATACTCGAGTCGAAAAATCAATTTTACCTCTTTTTAGTTTATTTTTTTTTATATTTTTTGTCAAAAACTGTCAATTAGATATTTGTCAAAATTTAACCTTTCATAAAAAATTTTACTATGTATAAAATAAAATATTTTAGAAGGCATAATCGTTGTTCGTTCTCAGGATATTCGAGCTGAAATACAATTGTAACTACTTTTCTTTAGAATTTTTAACAGTTTTTGATTTTTTGTTAAAAAAACTGCCAATTCAATATTCATCGAAATTTTATCAGTTGCTAACAGTTATGTTATGTAGAAAATAAAACAAACAAGAAGTCAATATCTTTACCCGTTTTTGAGAAATTTGAGTCGAAAGACAATTTATACCAATTTTTGGTAGAATTTTTTGTAGTTTTTAATTTTTTGTAAAAAAACTGTCCATTGAATTTTCTTGAAATTTTCACCAGTAGTTAAAAACAACATTTTTCGTTAAATAAAATTATTTTAAAGTTAATATCGTTTTTCCATCTAAGGATATTCGAGCTATAAAAATTTTTTTTTTTAGTTTTTTTGATTTTAAAAAATAACGGTATGTTGATTTTTTTCCAAATTCATACCAAATTTGTATGACGTCATAATATGTCGAATAAAATTTATTTCAAGTCAATAGCATTATTTGTTCCTGAGATATTTGAGCTTAACCAAAATTTTCACTTTTTTTTTAAACTGATATAGTAAAAAAGCAACTGATTGAATATTAATAAACGCCCTTTCAGCTTCTTTCGAAGTTATTATCTGTAAAACAAAATTTATTTCAAGTCGATATCTGTACTCGTTATTGAGATATCGATGACGAAAAATGGTACCAGAACGTACGGACGTACGGACGTACGAATTTTATTTTTTAAACAGATAAGTTAAAAAGTTACAAGCATGCTAAATTTTTTACAATTTTTATAATATCCTTTTTTTGAGCAACGGGAACGAACACAAGAACTCTTTTCCGCACCACCCAAGAGGTAGAGTATTAGGTGCGTTTTTTTCAATATAGTGGTATCCCCTGTAGGCCTAATCCACTTTAAAGCTCAATCCCTCAATTAAATTGGCCTTGTTTTTCACCGTTTTGGGCGTGATGGCATTTCGCTTTCTTCATATGAATATTCTGGGAAACACATTAGACCCAGAAGGATGGGGCTGGAAAGAAGTGCAAGAGGTTTGACGCCAGTATTTGTTTCGGGAGTGACGATCCCACCAACACTCATCAACATTAATTTCCTGCTCCTGCACAAAACAATGCGGTGCAGCATGCGGGTGTCGGAAAGCTGGGCTAAAATGTTCAGCAATTTGCAAGATGTGCTGCGGGAAAAGCTGCTCCAACGTAGCTGAAATTGAAGATGAATCCGGAGTTGAAGAAAACTCCAACTTGAGCTCACGACCAAGTCTTATCCAAGCGAACATTTATCAGAATATTCATATGAAGTAAGCGAAATGCCATCACGCCCGAAACGGTTAAAAACAAGGCCAATTTAATTGAGGGATTGAGCTTTAAAGTGGATTTTTCTCGGCTCCCGTCATTCACATCGGCAATTTTTTTTTTTATTTTATAGATAATTAATAGGGCTATACAAAATAAATTAAATTAAAAAAAAGCACCGTTAAATACAGTTTTATTTCTCAATAGTTACGAAAAAAGGTATAAAAAAAACAACAAAAAAAAGTTTAAACTAACGGTAACTTTTTATCTATTTGTTCAAAAATAATGAATTTAACCATAATTGATAGTGAGTCTCATATAAATAATTTAAAGCAATAATCTTTAATTTGCGACTTACTGGGACTGAGATATTAATTAAAACATAAAAACATAATATTGCGTGGGTGCGCTGACTTACCTATCTTTAGTAATTTATTACTCGACTCTTGTTAACGTTAGAGAGATGATTTTTTTTAAATTGTAGGTAATTACAAGGGCTTCAAAATAAAAAATAAAAACGACATCTTAAGATGAGCTTTTTTCTTAATAATTGCAAAAAAGTGATTTTCAAACAACAAACATTTTTTTTAACTTTCTATAACTTTTGTTTTTATTTGTTTAAACAAATTATTTTTTTCATAATATAATAACTATTGTTATAGTTAATAAAATGATGTTTCATTTTTTACTGTGCGACATACTGGAGCCGAGATATTCGCAAAAGACCCGAAAATGGCAAAAAACACATTTTTACCAATAACTTTGGTAAAAAAAGTTGTCAAGTGGTGCAAATTTGGATTTAAGCCTTTCAAATAAGGCCCTATCGATCCATGAAATAAAAAAAGACCATGCCTCTCATCGCAAGGTCAAATGACGCTTTGACTGTACTAGTAGCAACCCTTCACATTTGTTCATACATACCTTTGCTGGCCTTTTGCTATACAATTTATATCCTTCCTCTACCCACATAGAAAAAATTCTTTCTTTCTTTCTCTTAGTTACTACCCCATTCCTCACCACTTGAGGTTGGGGAAAGCTTCCGTCCGTCTCAACAGAGGTCGGGTCGGTCGTTCCTCTCCATAGTAGTACTATTCCATATACAATGGACCGCGTATGACAGCATCTATAGAGAGGAGCTATTTAGAGCTATCTCTGGTTTCAGCATCCCTGCCAAACTTGTCCAATTGTGCAGGACGACGACGATAGAAAGTCGGAAAACCTTCTAATCCAATCCCGAGGGATGGTGCAGTAGAGGAAGACCGCGACTTTGGTGAGCACGCAGGTGAGGAATTCAAGTAGCTTGGCTTGTGAAACTAAAGACAGCTAGCTAGGGACCGAGTTGGCTGGAGAAGCATATTGACTAAGGCCCTTACCCGTCCCGAACTGTAGCGTCACCTTAAGTAAGTACGTAAGATAGTAAGAAAAAAAGTAGGAAAAAGGGCCTGTTCGTCGATATAGTAAGATATAATATTCAAAAAATAACTATGAAAATTGCCAATTAAAAAAAATCTAAAATCTAAAAATCTTTTTAAATAAAACAAAGGTATCCTTGGGTGGTATAATTGCCAGTAAGTATATTTATTCCATGAACTTCATATAACCTTCTATGATGTTAAAATTACACAACGTAAGGGTTAATTTGTTGTGGGCATTGATGGTTGCGTTCGGGCTCCATAGAACAGTGGCAGAATCCAACAGGGCCAACTCAGATCAGCTTACGCCAGCTTAAACTAATGCCAAAAATCTAATAAAAAGCTAACAGTACAAACGCTTACATATACATATTCATGCCGTTAAAAAAAAGTTTACCCGTAATTAAATCTGGTAGCTTATTTAGCTGATGTTGCTCACTACCTTCTGTCAAATTGAAATATATTCGTATGTACCTTATTCCTAATAATAATTTACTTCTGTGCTTTTTGATAATTCCACGTTCAAAAGTTGTATTTGCGAAAAACTGATATTTTTGGCAATTTACTTTACCTAATTAGTTCCCTGCTGTCATAGCACCAGACGACGGATCGCAGCTGAAAACAAACCATCAGTAAAATATCTTGGCATCAACTTTAATGAAAGATTACGTTTCAACCCTAACGTAACGGTCATCCTAATAAGGCGAATTATGCTTTTCATCTTATCCACCCCCTTATGTGGAAAAGAAATGGACACAGCCAGAAGACAAAGTTGCTTCTCTGCAAGGAACTATTCAGACCCATCATCACATACTGCTTCCCTGCCTGGTTTACTATATCCAAAACCACTATGAAGAAGCTTGGAGTATTTGAGAGATAAATCTTGCAGATCTACACTGGACTTCACTTTGACCACCAACGACCGCGTAAGCAATAGATTGTACGAGGACAAATATATGACCACTGCTGCAAAAAAGTTGATGAGCAACCTAAGCTCATCCCCCCAACAGAAATACAAATTTTGGGAACAAACTACATGCTGGATTAATACCCCCTATATAATGATTATGGAATTGGTTTAAAAAGAAAATCATATCACCGTATAATTGAAATTGGGTTTCAATTGTAGCTGTTAACCCACCTAAAGGCCTCCTGATCCTGATCCATACAGCTCGTGGATGTTTCATGGGATTGAGCATGCGCGTATAATGGTGGCCTAACAATATGATGTATGCAAGACAAATGTGAGGGATGTGTAGCATTAGCGGCAACAGCTGCTGAGTTCATAAACATATGAAGGTCTTTATTGCAGGATGTGTCCAGCAAATGCGATCCGTGATGAGGATGACGATGGAGCTGATAATGTTGCAAATGATGCTTTTGGTGTTGCATATGATGTTGGCGAAGATGCAAATGTAAGTGCTGATTATGGGCCTCTATTGTACTTCCTATGTGCATATGGGAGTTGATTGGCGAAAAATTCCCCATTGGATTTGTAGCCGCAGATGAGTGTGGCGGAGGTGGTGGACTAATTACGTTGAAAGACTCCGATAACGAGGTTATTTGTCGGAATTCGTCATTTGATTTCGATGTATTGTCATCGTAATCGCTGCCACCACCCTCATCCCTGAGAGATTCTTGCGCTTCCAAAGATTTTCGATGCATACCTATACAAATATTGTAAGTTAAATGTTAGCAGAATGGTAATTAACTAAATTCAAATTTGCGTTTAAAATATGAAGCATAAAGTAATTTCTTACTTTGGAGGTATTTATCTTTTTAAAGAAAAGATAGTGTTTGTTTTTTAGGGATTTTTTGCTATTACCTAATCTTTTATAACCATCATATTATTTACCAATTAAATCCAGGATAAAGTTACATCCGGTTTCAAACCAATATCAATTCATCCGGGATCAACCTTTATAAGGAAATAACTTAATTGTTCGAATTGTAATAAAATATGAACTTATGTTTGGACATAGAAATATAAAAAATAAGTAATATGCTGAAAAAAATACGGGGGTCGCCCATTGTATATGGAATTGAATAGTACTATTATGGAGAGGAACGAACGACGCGACCTCTGATGAGACGGACGGAAGCTTTTTCCAACCTGAAGTGGATACGAGTGTAGACTTGAGAGTGGGGTAGTCACAAAAAGAAAGAATAATAAATATGAGTGTTTAGGAAATAACAGAAGATAGAGAACGATATATAAAATTGGAATGGAAATTTATGGGAGGTGGAGGGAGTTAGGAAAAAAGACTCTTATTAATTTTTTCTTCATTGTCTTTCTTGCAATCACGTCACGTGAATCTTGTTATATATACAATGGGTCGCCTAAAGAAAGCTGAGGATGTATCGAAATTGGAACCGATACTCAAGGAGATGAGGGACGAATTCGGTCGCGAGATCATTGTATATATAACCTTATAGTACTACTATGGAAGACGATTTTAAGTTACCTTTCTCTCTCTTTTGGTGGCGCTGGTGCTGCCTAAAAAGCAGATTGGAGAGATCGAAATGAAGGTAGGCAGAAAGAATATAAAATAATTTATAGAGTGAGAGGATTAATTAATAGTTGCTGACAACAATTAGGCAGGGTAAGGGAGATAGATGAGTCAGCTGATGGGTGTTATGGCAACAAGAGGAAAATGAAAAGAATTCTATAGGCTGTGGATTTATTCAACGGTTTTTTTTTGCATAGGCATTGTATATAAATTTGCATAGTACTATCATCAGCACGTTCCACACGTCCCACAGTGGTTTGGTTTGTATGGGAGCGCGGAAATAAATCGAAAAAACCTGTAATATAAATTGGAGAGGAATGAAATTTGGCACACATGTGTGGGTAAGGGAAACACACATTTCCCCAAAATTTGGATTAAAAATTACAATTAGAAGATGAGTTATTGAGATTTTTCTAAATTTTGGGGTTTATTGTTCATATAAAAAAATAACAATTTATGTTTTGTAACACTTTTTGCTTCAATATGTAAACATTACAAAAAATACTTATAATACTAATTACATATTACATGTGTTATTATTATTAGTTTGTAATTTAACCACAAATTCACTATTTAACCAGTCCATATATCTTTCAAAAAATTTGGTTTGGTTATAACTAACCAACATGTATCTCCGTTTAAAATGAGAAAAGAATCTTTTTTTAATTTCTGATGTTATTAAAAAAATATCATTTTCGCTCAAGTGAGGATACTCTTCGTATAGAAACGGTTCTACAAAATTAAGACCTTTAATTAGAACTTCACACAAAACAGTGTAACTTAAAACAAACTGTGACATGTTAATTTCTTTTTATTTATTGATAACACCTTGCACAATGAACAATAGCTTAATAATGACTTATTATTCCATTTTTTGTTATGTATATATATTAGTGACAACCAAACTATTCTTATTAGGTCTTACCTATCCTGAAAGGATAGATAATCAATTGAACTTAGCTAAGAAATAGTTTGTTTTTCATTCATATAACAGGTATCAATTCATATACCTAACATCAAGTATTAGGAAAAACCCATATACAGGTAAAACCACAAAAAGCACCTTTATTTTATTTTACCTGTCCCTATTTTTTGCGTAATGTCATACAAAATTTAAAGATTATACCTGATTTCTGTTCATATTTTATTAAGGTACTTACATATTACAATTTTTTTCTTTTAATTGTAATTTTTAAATAAAAGTTAGAAAACAATTGGAAAATAAGTCAGGCAAAAAAAAGTTTTGCGCTAAAAATTGAATATCTCACCGGTTAGTCAATGGATTAATTTTATTTTATTTTTTAAAGAGGTACATATTTTTTCTAAAAATTAAGCTCTTATCTAGTTATCTGTGACAAGTATTTTTGAAGAAATTGTATTTTTTCGGGATATATCGTCGTCAAAACCGTGTTTTTTAAGACCTGATTCAGGTGAACAAAATTGAACATAAGTCACAGGGTTGGATCCAGACGAATTTCATTCTTTTTGGACTAGGTAGGTGAGTATTGTAGCTTTCAAGTGAATGTAGTCAGAGCGTGAAGGCAAGTGTAGCTAAAATTGTAGCTCTAAGGAAAAAACAATAAAATTTTAATTTTAGAGCTCTCTGCTCTGACTTATCTAAAATATACATATATACATATATATATATATGCATATGTTTTTTTTAAGCTTAAAGTACATGTTTTTGAAATAAAAATAAAAATTCTGACTTAAAGTTTTATAAACGCTATTTTTCGTGCCAAGAAGTTAGTGCAAGAAAATATAGGAATTTCAAAATTGAAAAAAGGGTAACTTTGGAGCCCTGTATCTTCAATACTTATGAACAAAAATTGTTCAAATTTTCAAAAATCATAGACCAACTATACAACTATAATAAAATAAAAAAACTAACTTCATACTAACACTTTCATTTTTTTGATTTATTTCCGCATTTTAACCACTGTGCGTCCGTCGTCCCCCAAGCGATCACACAACTAACTAATTTTTTGGTTGCTGTTTCTGTGTATAAACAAGTGCGCCCTCAAACGACCACACAACAAAGCTTTGTGGAACGTGCTGATAAGAGTACCTACTATAGATTTCATATACAATGATTTAATAAAAAAATGTATCGAATACATTTATTACATGCATATCTATAAGTAATTGTTTTTTCGTTTTCATTTTTTTTACAGAAATTAATGACATTTTTCCTTTAATATTTATGGCTGTATACAAACATTTTTTTTAGATTCAAGGATTTTCTCGTAAGAATGGAAATTGGAACGATTTAAAAATACTAATACATGCAAAGCGAAAGACTTATGTTTGAACATAAGGCTTCATATACTCTGGGCAACATATTCCCTCATACGGAACGCGAGATATTTTAATATTTTCTAAATCCTTAATAACATAAGACATAACGGTCGTTTGGTAAAATTTTAATAACCTCGTAAGGACCTTTAAATTTTGCAATAAACTTCTTGTTAATTCCGGGAGTATTGAAAACGTTTTTGATTAGAACAAAATCACCTACTTTGTACAGTAAAGGTTTTTTATGGCGTTTGTCAAAATATACTTTGTTTCGGTTTTGACTCTCAACGGTGTTTTCATTTCCTAATTTTCTAATATTTTCCAAATTTCGTGGTTCCTGCTCCAAAATATTTTCATCAAGATACTCCTTTAGATTTCACCCTTTTGACAAACCCCGAAAAGCAACATGCTAGGGGAAACACCTGTGCTCTTGTTTTGGGTGTTATTAAATGCGAACTCAACTTTTTGAAGACAATTAGACCAACTACCTGACTCTTGACTTTCCTTTGAGAGCATAGGGGATAGGCATCTGTTGACGCGCTCGACTTGGCCGTTAGATTGAGGCGAACTTTTGGGCACCTTAACGTGCTGAATGCCATACTTTTCACAAAAAGTCGGCTGAGGTGAAACAAGTACCCCTATCAGAAACGATGCGAGCTGGTTTGCTGTAAAAAGCGAAATAAGACTCAAGACATTGGACATAAAGTTTTGTGCATTTGGAAAATCCGTAAACTATAACAAAGATATGTCGTTTGTTGTTCGTAGTAGAGGGTGGTAAGGGACCATAATGGTCAATAATAATCAATATGTAGAGTATCGAATACCTTATCCCCTTTGGAGATACTGTGTACTACAGCTTCCTTTTTCCCGCTAGGTGGAGAGAAATGCAAACATTTTAAGCAACTTTTTATGTAATTTTTAATTTTGATTTTTATATTGGGAAACCAATAGGTTTTCCTCAAAACATTTAAACATTTTTCGGTACCCAAGATGACATAAGTTTTCATGGTGGGTCTGGATTACATTTCTCTCCATTATAGACGGAACGTAGAAGTAAACTTTTTTATTAACTTCCCATAGGGAGTTATTGTAATCGGTCCGATTTGTCAAATTGAAATTGTTGACATTTCTCGACGTTTCAAGGTCCCTAGAGCCTATATCAATCATTTTTAGAGAGATGTCTGTGTGTGCGTGTGTTCGTCGATATCTCAAGAACGAGTAAAGATATCGACTTGAAATAAATTTCGTTTTACAGATAATAACTTCGAAAGAAGCTGAAAGGGCGTTTATTAATATTCAATCAGTTGTTTTTTTTACTATAGCAGTTTAAAAAAGAAGTGAAAATTTTGGTTGGGCTCAAATATCTCAGGAACAAATAATGCTATTGACTTGAAATAAATTGTATTCGACATATTATGACGTCATACAAATTTGATATGAATTTGGAAAAAATCAATATACCGTTATTTTTTTAAATCAGAAAAAAACTAAAAAAAAAATTTTTATAAGTCGAATATCCTTAGATGGAAAAACGATATTAACTTTAAAATAATTTTATTTTACGAAAAATGTTGTTTTTGACTACTGGTGAAAATTTCAAAAAAATTCAATGGACAGTTTTCTTACAAAAAATTAAAAACTACAAAAAATTCTACCAAAAATTGGTATAAATTGTCTTTTGACTCAAATTTCTCAAAAACGGGTAACGATATTGACTTCTTGTTTGTTTTATTTTCTAAATAACATAATTGTTAGCAACTGATAAGATGTTGACAAATATTGAATTGGCAGTTTTTTAACAAAAAATCAAAAACTGTTAAAAATTCTAAAGAAAAGTAGTTACAATTGTATTTCAGCTCGAATATCCTGAGAACGACGAAATAAACTAAAAAGTGGTAAAACTGGTTTTTCGACTCGAGTATCTTGAGAACGAGCAATGATATTGACTTTCCCATTAGGTATTTAATCTCTATAATATATGTGCATTCCGTAAATCTCTTTAAATAATTAAAATGCTTTCAAACTTAAAATAATGATTGTTTGAATTTAACAGCTAAAGTTTGTTTCGCAGAAAATTTGGTTATTTGAAAAAACCTAAATATAAAGTTTTCAAGATCACAAATGGGAAGTTATCAGTGTGGGTCGCACCCAACCTCTTTTTTTTTCAAATAACCAAATTTTCTGCGAAACAAACTTTAGCTGTTAAATTGCAAACAATCATTATATTAAGATTGAAAAGCATTTTATTTATTTAAAGAGATTTACGAAATGCACATATATTATAGAGATAGTTGATTATTAAATCAAATATGAGTTGTGCACTATTGGCTAAACGTAGCATTCTGGTTATTGGGTTGTAATGGGCATAATTTGTGCGGTATGTAGGAAGGTGAAAGAAAGGGATGGATCGAAGGTTACATGGATTGGTATTAATGAAGATTAGTTCAAGAAGTGCCGGAGAGTCGATGGCACCGGTGATTAGTTGGTGGATGAAGATTATGTCAGCAATAGCACGACGTTTAGCAAGGGTGTGTACTGTGTAGGTCGATTAATTGCAATCGGTGTTCGTAGGGGGGTAAGATATGGGGATCGGACCAAGGGAGATAACGTAAAGTGAAGCGGAGAAACCTACGCTGCACTGCTTCAATTCTATGTGAGTGAGTGGATTGATATGGAGACCATACTTGGCTGGCGTATTCGAGAATGGGTCTAACATATGTGGTGAAGAGTGACTTGGTAACGTAAGGATTAGAAAATTCCTTAGATCATCGCTTTATGAAACCAAGACTAGAATTAGCTTTAGAAATAATATGATCAAAATGCTTACGGAAATTGAGCTCTTTATCCAATATAATGCCAAGATCGCGGATAGATGAAACTACGGGAATGGGCTTGTTGCAGAAGTAATAAGTTCTAGGGGATAAGGGGAGGCGTTTCCTAGAAAAGCTCATAGACTGACATTTTCTAACATTGAGTTCAAGAAAATTTTTATCACACCATGCAAGAAAAGAATTTAGATCTTGTTGAAGTAGGGAAGAATCAAGAGAGTTATGTATTACCTTTATAATTTTTATATCATCGGCATAAATGGAAAGGTCGGAGTAAGAAGTAATGCAATCAACATCATTAATGGCAAGAATAAAAAGAAGTGGGCCAAGATGGCTTCCCTGAGGAACGCCTGAGGTTGCATAGATAGGTTCGGATACAGAGCATCTGAACAATACCCATTAAAGACGGTTCTCTAAATAGGATTTAATCCATTGAATGAATAATTGTGGAAAACCAAAGGCTTTAAGCTTAATGTAAATGATTTGATGAGAGATTTTATCGAATGCTTTACTAAAATCGGTAGTGACTACATCGACATCATAGCCTTTTTCCAAAGCACAAAGGGTCATGGAAACAAATTGAGTAAGATTTGTCGTCGTGGATCTACCCTTTAAAAAACCGTGCTGAAGAGGAGAAACTATTGATTTACAATGAAAGCTAAGAGAATCATAGACAATACTTTCAAAGAGCTTGGGTATTGTCGAGAGTTTTGCAATCGGGCGGTAATTTGAGATATCATTTTTACTGCCTTTTTTGTGGATCGGGAATAAAAACGAGTTTTTCCAGGAAGTAGGGAATACAGCTTGCGAAAGCGAAAGGCAGAAAAGAGATGTGAGTGGTTGGCAAAGTACATTAACACATTTTTTGAGAAATATGGCTGGGATACCATCAGGACCAGGAGAAAAATTGTCTTTCAATAAGTTGATCTTTTCACGCACCGAACTTAGAGTTATATTGACCGAAACAAGCGACGTATTAGGATTGTTCGATAGGAAACGAAAATATTCAGCGTCAGGTTCATTTATCACATCACTGTAAGATTGACCGAAAAAATTGGCAAAGAGATTAGCTATAACTTGCGGATCAGAAGAAGATGAGTTGAGAAAATTGAAGGTAGTAGGTAGACCATCAGATTTTCTCTTTATGTTTATAAATTGATAGAAACGCTTCGGTTCGGAAATAAGGCTACTCTCCATTTTTAACAAGATAATCATGATAGAGTGATTCGCAGAGGGAAGAAAAATTTTTAGAAACATTTTAGTAGATTGAAAAATCTGAGGGCGTCCGAGATTTCAAGTAAATATTCCATCGCTTATTTCTAAGATTGCGGAGCGAGCGCAACTCTTTAGTGTACCAGGGGGGAGATGATAAACAACTTTTTTGAGGCAGGTAAGGGACACATTTAATAAGACAATCAAAGATAGCAGTATAAAAAAAGAAAGAGCAATGTCAATGGGAGTATGAGGATTTATAAATAGGTTGTAATCGATATTGTTTAAAAGGATATTAAGTTCATTAAAATCAGCCTTACGAAAATTAAAATAATAAGATATTTCAGAATTAATTATAGGAATTCCTTGATCATAAGTGAAAAGAAGAGAAAGAGGAGGGTGATAAAGGTCGAGGGTGGAGAGAAGATGGGAGCTTTCAGTCACAACTGAATTGCATGGGTCAGATGAATAGATGAGGTCAAGATGACGGCCAAGGTTGTTAGATATTCCACTTAATTGAAAAAGCCCTAATTCAAAAAGACGATCGACAAAAAGACATTCTTTTTCAGAAGTGGGATTACAAGGAACGAAACACGATTCATCATCTGATGATATCCAAAGTAGATCAGGTAAGTTGAAATCACCGACGATAATGAAATCGTCGCTTGAATCCGCACCTTCAATCAAGTAGTCAAAGGAGTCAGTAATTAATTGATACGCAAGAACGGGTTTAGAAGGACGTATATAACAACAGAGAACATAGAAACACCGGTTAGAGACGGACATTTTTACACATACATATTCGTAGAGTGGAGAACTAGAAATTTCAACTAAAGTAGTATTTATATGGCTGTGTACGGCAAAGAGAACACCACGCCCGGAGGGAGCATTATCATTACTTTGACCATCTGCACGAAAAACAACAAAATCGGAAGAGAATAACTCTGAATCAAGAAAACTGGGACAAAGATTTGTTTCAGTTAGGGCATAGATATCAAAAGGTAGGTTTTGGGAGTTAAGAAACACAGTATTAGTTTTGGTACGTAAACCTCTAACGTTTTGGTAGTAAAGTGATAAGGTTGCAGGGTTTAAGGTATTAGAAACTGGCTGTGAGACTGAATTTATGTTAAAAAGGAGGTTTTTGCGTAGGTTTTGAGGATGAAAAACGTTTTGAACTAACATGTGAAGCATAGGTGGCAAGGTCATTTGAAACTGTAGAAGAAGTAATATTAAAACTTTCATGAAAGCGGGTAAAAATTTTATAAAGGGTAGAGGGATCCGTTGGTAGGCCTTCTTTTAATATGGATACAATTACGTTGGTTTTAGTTTTCCCATCGATGCAAACCGAGTCAGGCTTGTCATGTAAAAACGCAAGGTACAGGCGGACACTGTCATAGAGTTTGCTATCACGTAGTCTAGCCATCATATAACGGCCGGTGAACACATCAACAAAAGGCTTTTGGTTAGCAAATTTAGCCGTTAGCCTGACGGAGGGTGGAAACATAGGGTCAAAAGTATGGGGAGGAAGAAGAGATGAGTTGGAGTCTAAAGTAAAATTAGAAGTGTAAGAAGTGGAAGAGCCAGTTGAAGGAAAAGGATTTAGGGTAGAAGATTGTGAAGTTGGATTTAAGGTGTGTGAATGGATGAAATTATTATAGTTCGCGCCAATTGGGGAAGTGCTCAAGCTAGAATTATTATTAGGAGAGGGGTTGAATGTAGGGTTAGATCTGAAAGATACGCGTTTACTTTGATGCATTAAGGAGTCTTTTGAGTGAGGTGGTATTGTATCTTTTGGATTATAGACGGAGTTGAGGTTGGGTGGATTGTACTTAGATCTAGTTATTAAATAATTTATATTTTTATTTTTGTAAGCCATTTTGTAAGAACTTTTAGAAATCCACTTGGTGATTTTCATATTGCCAATCCAGCAAGCAGGATGAAGATCAGAGATGAATAACCATTGAAATTTGGAAGGAATTGAAATTTTAAAGCTGGATGGGGTTAATTTATTACATTTTTCAATATTGATTTTGAATTTACGGAAAAAAAGGTTACGAATCCAAGAGTCATCTGAATTTCATCAATTTTGCATGATGTTATTTTAATTTCTTCAATAATATTATTAAAGTAGGTACGTGATGTAATTAGTTCATTGCTTATGTCAGATGTCTTTGAAGATAAGTCATGAAGTATGGAAGTAAGGTGCCCGGATACGGAAGACATTGAACTGGAGGCGTTTTGAAGGAAAAGATCAATATCGGACCGAATGATTTGAATTTGTTTATTAGTATTATCGAGAGGAGATGAATTAAGAACTTCCTCTAGCGAAGAGCGTATTACGGGGATAATTTTGTCAACGCGGCAATGGTTTTGCGAGTCCACACGCGAGTTGAGTGACAGTTGAATGGAAGAGAGTTGTTTATCGATTGAAGATTGATTGGAAAAACACCGGTTGCTCAAGGTTTCGATATAATTGTTCAGTGTTTCTATACTTTTAGAAAATTCTTCGAAATGTTGAAATTTAGCTAAAACATTTTTATTAAAGCGATTATTGTCCTCGATAATTGAGTTTGTAGAGTCACTTAGGCATTTGATTGCAGTAAGAACATGGGAAAGGGATATATTTTTGCATTCATCGCATAGAAAGACGAAATAATTCTGATATTCTTTTAAATAACCACAAGCTCTTTTGCCTAAACCGAGACATAAAGGATGGTAAGAATTACCGTAAAGACCACGACACGGCACTTTTTCGGTGTATTTGCTATCGAGAAGACAGTTTAGGGAGTCACATGGATTAATTTCCATTTTGTTGTAAAAAAAAAAAAAAATTTAATTTTTATTTTTCGCGATTATTAAAAAAAAATTAATTTTTAATTGGTTTGTAATTTTTGGGCATTAGTGTATTTGAATTATTGTTTCAAAATATTAGTAGTCAAGGCACGAACCAAATCCGAAACTGCTGTACAAAATGCACAAACCGCTGTACAAAATGCCAGAAGAGTTCACTGTGTGTAGATGTCGGTAATGATGATCAGAATGTTGACGTTAAATATTCGATGCTTTGATGTAGGATATGTCGATACCAATGTGTAGGAGCATATGTAAATAAAAACATCCAAGGGGATATTTGAGTGGTAGTACCAAAAATTGGACTGCTTGGCAGAACATTACTAAAAATAGAACTCACCTAGAAGGTAAGACTGAAATCAATTATGGGATATGTAAGCTCTTCGTTGCTATTCAGTAAGTAGAAAAAATTCCTCGGTGGCTGGTAGCGGCGGATGAAGTTGATGATGTTGCTCAGTGGAATCGCAATATGAAAAAGGAGGCAGGGGGAGATACATGTATGTAGCATCAATTTTGCTTCATAGGCAGAACATATAAATTAAACTATTTTAAGTTTTTGTATTAAAAAAAATATTTTTTTATTCGGAGGTTAGAACCTCTTTATTTCACAATCAACTTAGAACTAACTTTAACATTATAATTCTTAAAATACTACACCTAACCACAGTGCATTCATCGCTCCTATCGTTGCGGATGTTCCCACAGGTGAAATTCTATTCCGGCCGCTGCTACGTGATGGAATGCAAGCTTCATCTGGTTGCTGTTATTGCTTAGACATATCGTCAGCAAAAAGTGCTCTTGAGTGTGGGAAACATACTGTGGTGTTAACTCCTCCGCCTTTTAAAATCGAACGCCCACGTTCGATGCAGTAGTTCTGATGTGTAGGGGAATGTCTTCTATCCCTATAGTTGTTCTTGATGTTGGGATAGGGTTTCCCTGTTCTTCTGCATTTGGAGGGTCAATCGTCACTGTTGCATTTGTTGTTGTTTTTGTTATTTTCAATTTAAGTTTGTTTCTTAGTTTTAAAAGATAAAATACGCTTAATGCAACCAAAAGAATAGAAATGGTAAAGACAGCTATGGTGTTGTATTTATTCTTAGTTTCTAGGAGGTTAATGTACTCTGAATTTTCGGCATTTAACTCTTTTATCATTTGTAGTGATAACAATTCTTCTGTATTTTTTGTATTGGAAACAGGTTGTAGAACAGCTGGTAGCGGTTTGTAGGCAGATATTTCGGTTGACTTATAAACTTCATTTTGGATTCTAATTGATGTGTTGTGGAAATGTATGATGTAAGTTCCATCCAATGGTACTATTTCTTCATTTACTTCCATAGGTCCAGTATATTGGTTTAAAAATAGAATACCTGGTGTGACTTCTTCGAACGATGGTATGTGTTGATTATTTATTTCAGTGCAGTTAGAAGCTCTGCTATTCAGTAGATGTGGGATGCACGTGGAATTGGTGATATCGATAATACTATTTCTAGGACATACAGCTAATTTATGAAATGATTGACATGGGGATATAACTCCATAAATTTTATTCTTACATTCTAAGACATTTTCATAAGGAATCTTAATAATAGTTTTGCCTTTTTTTACGGCCTTAATCAAGGTTGTTCTACATGATTCTACAGTGGTAGTTGGTAAACTTATCATATAAAGAATTAAAGAATTATTTGAAGCAATCTTTATTTGAGCAAATTCCAGTGCCTCTAAGACATTTACATATGGCATTTCTTCTTTATTCAAAATTTCTCTTATTGTATTAATTTCTATATTGGAAAGAATGTATGTGTTTACAATATTGGCCTTGGCCCAGTGTATTGCGTAATCTAAATTAACAATTTCTTCTTTGATTATTCCTAATTTTAATTCTACTTTTAAAACTAATTCGTTTTTGAATTCTTCGCTATTTTTTACTATTTCATTGATATTATTAGTCATATTGACGATTTCGTCAATTTTTTTAATCAATATTTTATTTATTACAATTTGATTGTTATTATTATTTAAGACATTGTTTATTTTTTCCTTTATAATTTCAAAATCATGTCCGTCAGGACTTCCTGCAATAAATTTCCAGGCACTGCCTAGAAAGTCTAGTGAGCGTTTAGTTTTAGTTGTAGGCATTAGCCTATCAAGGTGGGTTTTAATTTGGTAGATTTCGTTGTTTAAAAAAGGAAGGATGGGATTGTTTTGATTGATGTTTTCTGCTAGCAAAGTCTCCAGTTCGTTTATTATCTTTTGGTATTGTTTGAGATCGATGGTGTGTATAATCTTAAAGGTTCCTGTTTGAACCTTTGCCGTTCCCGTGTCTATTGCTATTGATTGTGCGCTGGAATAGTCCAGGATCTGTACATCTGCAGTACATGTTGCAATTGAAAGTCTAAAAAGAATGAGGGTTTCAATTTTTTATGAGCGATTTGTGAACTGTTTTACCTGACTGGGTTATTACAGTAGTGGTTTTATTTTCAGCTACTATTTCTTTCTTATAACGGCGATTTAATTTTGATCCTATTCTTTTGTTTTGTTTGACATAAATAATTTGTCCAGGAATAAATTCTTTTATTGGTTTTCTTAATTTATTATGGTACTTAAGATCGGCAGCTTGCTTGTCTTGAATTTTCTTTATATTGTCAACTCGTGCTTTTTCTAATAGGTTAGGGTCTGAAGTAACCCTGCGTCCAAAAAATGTTTCGATTGGTTTTCTTCCAGTAGTGGAGTGTATTGAGAAGTTATACTCTTGAACTGCACGTTCTAATAACTCCGTAAAGGAACGATGAAGACCTTCGGTCTTCAAACATCTCATTATTTCAACCAGTGTTGAATGGAATCTTTCAACTTGGCCATTAACACTGCTACAATATGGCGGAGTAATAAACATTTTGATTTTTAGTTCGTGTTCGATCATAAAAGTTATAGTGGATGAATTGAAAGATTTTTCATTATCGGCAACTATTATTTCGGGTAAACCAAATGAAAAAAGGATTTCTCTTAGAGGTCGTATTATGTCTTGAACGGCTTTGGATTTGAGAATCTTAACTTGTGCATACTTGGAGAATTTATCTAACGCAGTTAAAACAAGGTTATTTTGAGTGGAAAAAATGTCAATGTGGACTATCTGTCCAGGATACTGAGGAATTGGGGTTGGTTTTAATTCTAACTTACTGGGATGTCTGTCGTATTTATTTTCGTTGCAGACGTTACATTTTTTAATCACCTTCTTTATTTTAGTAGCCATTGCTGGAAAATAAAATTTTTCTAGTATTTGTGCTTTATTTTCACGATCATTGCGGTGAGCTCGTTTGTGTGTATTTATAATAATTTCCTCTTGTTCTGTTTCATTAGTTATATCTTCGACTTGAAGTTGTGTGAATCTAATGCGAAAATTTTTGAAATGGAGGGGGTAAATTTGCTGTATCAATCCCATTATTCTCTCTTCTGTCTTAATACAGTTTATAACGGATGGATTTAGGACTCTCTTTAAAATAGGGACAAGATTATCATTATTAAAGTGAGGTTCTGTAATAATATAGCGATGAAATCGTGGAAACACAATTGAAAAGGTTTGAGTGGATGAATCACCAATGCTAAGAAATATTTGCGTTCTAAAAACGTTAATCGGTACTTCGACACTTGGAATAAGTTCGTGGCCAGAGCTCTCGTCACTATGTTGGGTTGTGGTTGTGGATAAATTATTAACTTGGGATAACTGTGGAGCTCTAGATAAAGCGTCGGCTACCACGTTTATTCTTCCAGGTTTATATTTTAATTCGTGATTATACTCTTCGAGTATAGCCTTCCACCTTTTCATTTTAGAATTATTATTTTTATTGCTCAACGCAAAAGTGAGGGGTTGATGGTCAGTAAAAATTCGAACTTTAGCATGACCATAGAGGTAATTTCTAAGTGAGCCTAGTGCCCAAACGATTGCTAACATTTCCTTTTCGTTAGCGGCAAAGCTTTCCTCTGACTTACTAAGCGTTCTGCTTATAAAGGTTATGGGTCTACCTTCTTGCTCGAGCACTGCTCCAATAGCAAAATTTGAAGCATCTGTTATAAGATCGAATGGTTTTCCGTAATCAGGATAGCGTAATATTACATCTTCCGATATAAGAGAGTTTTTTATTTTTTGAAAAGAATCTAAAGCGTCTTGGTTTAGGTTTATAAGTGTTTTTGAAGATTGTGTCTTGGACATACGTCCTTCCTTCCCTCTTAAGAGGATTGTCAGTGGTTTTGCCAGTTGAGCATATCCTTTTATAAAACGACGGTAATAACCGGACAATCCAAGAAAGGATCTGAGTTCCTTTAAGGTTTTGGGAGTAGCAAAGTCGAAAATAGATTTGACTTTTTCGGGATTTGTTTTAATGCCTTCCGATGAGATAAGAAAGCCAAGAAACTCTACTTGTGATCTGAAGAATTTGCATTTATCGAGTTGTATTTTCATGTTTGCTCTACTAAGTGTGTTGAAGACTTGCTCGATATGTTTGGCGTGTTGAGCCTCATTTTCGCTGAAAATGATGATATCATCAATGTACACGTAACAAGATTTTCCAATATATTCTCGTAGAATATCGTCAAGCGCTCGTTGGAAAATCGAGGGAGCGTTTTTTAGTCCGAATGGCAACCTGGTAAATTCATATTTGCCATTATTAATAGAAAACGCCGTCTTCTCAATATCAGATTCCTTTAAAGGAATTTGATGGAAGCCGCTTTTCAGATCAAGCACGGTGAAGAATTTATTTCTTCCTAATTGGGCTATTACCTCGTTTATATCAGGTATTGGATATCTATCTGCAATTGTGATAGTGTTGAGCTTTCGGTAATCAATTACCATTCTATATTGTTTTGTACCTGTTGAGTCTGGTTTTTTTGGGACGATCCAAACTGGGGAATTATAAGGTGACCGTGAAGGTCTTATTATTCCGTCATTGAGTAATTGATGAACTTGTTTTTCTACTTCTGTTTTCAATGACATAGGAAAGGGATAGTAATGGGTATAAACTGGGTCTTCCGTGGATGTCCTTATTTCTGCAACAACTGTTGTGGTGTATGTTAGCCTTTCATCGGGTTCGGAAAATAGATTTGTGTGGTTGCTTACAACCAAATTTAGGAGGTGTTTTTGTTGGATGGTTAATGAATCAGTATTTAAGGTTATGTTATTAACTGTTTGCGATTTTAATTGTTTGATTTTGATACTAATCTTATTAAGTATTGTCATGAAACTATCCTGAGTGTGGATTACTGCAGCTAATTCTTTTAGGCTGTCGTTGCCTAATATCCCATGGAAAGTTTTTAGAGTGGGTAAAATAAAGAATTTTATATCGACATCTTTCAGGCCGAATAGGTTTAGAAAAGTATGCTGGCTTATCTCAACATCACCAGCTATAGACTTGGCATAGAATATTTGTTCATCAGCAAGAGGGCTTTGTACAAGATCGGGTTTGATATAATTTTTGCTAGATCCAGTATCAATTAAAAACCTTAAAATTTCTCCGGTCCCCGTTTTGCATTCAAAGTAGGGTAACGAGGACTCGGTTAACCTAAAAAATGAATATCGCTATATTCTAGTGATTGGTCTGTTGAATAAGGATTTCCTGCATATTCATCGGGGAAATAGTTGAGATCTTGGGTGGCTTCTTCGCAAATCTTAAAATATGTGTTTTCTTCTGATTTACCTGCTTCTTCATGTTGGGAAGTGACGGGGCTTCCAAAATTTCCTGTGTCAGGACTAATATGGTAATTATATTGATTTGTCTTTTGAGGTACCGATTGATACGGTGGCTTTTGTGTCTGTTGTCCGGTATTTAGATTTCTCATCTGTTTGTTCCGTCCTTGAGTTAATGCTTCTGTCTTAATTTGGTTAGGGGATTGCTTTATGGCCTGACTTTGATTTTGCTGGAGGTGCTGGGTATTATTCTGGGGGTAATAATTACTTGTTGGGCGATATCCGAACGCTGGAGTTTGTTGTAACAAGGGAGTAAAGGTAGGATAGGTGCGATAAGTAGGGAAGTTTGTAGGGTAATTTGAGTAACCTTGTTGATGTCTAAAAGGAACAACGTTTGTGTTGTTTCGCGTGAGGGAAGTGTGTTGCTGCATAGAGTTTGGTAACCGTGGAGGTGCTGGAGCGAAATTCTTTTTTACCGCTCCCTGATGTGTTTGATTATGTTGAGACCTCAGGTGTTGGTTCTCATATTTCATACAAAGGTGTAATGCTTGTGGCAAATCCACAGGCTCCCTCATTCCCAATAGATCCGATAGATTACCTCTTAACCCTCTTATAAATGTCTCAAGGGCCTTATCTCTATAGGTTTGAGTTAGAACTCTCAGTGCCTCAGTACCAATTTCTAAACAGGATATTTTATTGATAATTAATGTTAATTGGGAATTGACTGCCTGATAAAATTGTTGCACAGTTTGATTTCCTTGAACCAAATTAAACATCTGGCACTCTAAGGTAGTAACATCACGTTTGTCCGCATAATGCATCGTAAGGCAACGAACTATACTTTCCCAATTTAGGGGCGTATTAAAGGATTCTAGGGCAGCATCTGCTTCCCCAATAATTTTATTGCGTATGACATTAATAATGCCATAATATTTAGGAGTCCCTTTTGTGTTTTCATATATTTTCAACACACGGTCCACACTTTTCTTCCAGGAAGAAAATTCGCCGGGTTCCCCCGAGAAGGTCCGTAGACATCTTACGACGTCCGGGACTTTATCTAAACCGTCTAGGTTATTCTGAAATTGCGGAAAAATTGTTTGGTCCACGCCATTGAATCGTTGTGCGTTTGGATTAAGAACGCTTTCTATTAATTTTTTGCCCTGCTGTTCTAGGACGCGACTTACTATAGATGTCACCAGAGTGTCCAACTCAGGTGTGGACCTGACCTCTTGAGTCACATTTTGGGAGTGACTGGAATGAAGATTATTGGTTGAGTCCTGATATGTGATGGGTAATTGATAGTTAGGAGGAGGAATGTTTAATGAAGGAAGATGGTTGATTGTGTTATTTACAAAAGGAGGTTGACCTTGTGGCAGTACTTGAAGTAGGCCTTGGGATAAACCTGCTTGGGGTTGACCTTGAGGAGGTGCTTGGTGTAGGCCTTGAGAAATACCTGCTTGAGGTTGGCCCTGAAGAGGTGCCTGCCCTTGATTTACAGGACTTGGTTGAACGTCTGAACCTGCACCCGTTCTTGTATTAGTCATTTTTATTTGTGTAATAGTAAAAAAAGGAAAAAACAACAATTTGTGCTAACCGAAGATTATTTCTATAAAATCAGCCAATACGGAATTTGGATATGTAACTTGATAAAATTTTGTTTAATATAATTGATTTAAATTTCTTATCAATTTATAATCTTATCACTATTTTCGTATTTTAACTTTCAAAATTTTTCACTATTTTCTTATTTTAATTTTCCAAATTTGTCGCTATTTATCTAGTCTCGCAACTTTTTTATTTTCTAAATTAATTAATATAGGTTTCTTAAAAATAACTTACAAAATTAACACTATCAGCTTCTCCATATTATGATCGGGTGGTGCGGCTAGCTCTATCGTGCTTCCGGTTCGTCTCCTATCCGTTGGGTTAGGGCTACTGCGGGACCCTTGACTCAGTTAAAGTCTTTTCACCTTTCCACGATCGCGACCGCGGGGAGTATTTTCAGTTTTTCTTTTGCACTACTTGAGGGCTTTTTTAACTGATTTATTTTTTTTTTTGTTCGCGTATCCCGTTTATACTTGGAAATTTTTATTTGCACTTTTGCACTACTTGAGGGCTTTTTATTGCACTTTCTTTTCGCGACACTTTTGCACTAACTCTCCCGCGGTCCCTGCTCGGGCGCCAATTAAACTATTTTAAGTTTTTGTATTAAAAAAAATATTTTTTTATTCGGAGGTTAGAACCTCTTTATTTCACAATCAACTTAGAACTAACTTTAACATTATAATTCTTAAAATACTACACCTAACCACAGTGCATTCATCGCTCCTATCGTTGCGGATGTTCCCACAGGTGAAATTCTATTCCGGCCGCTGCTACGTGATGGAATGCAAGCTTCATCTGGTTGCTGTAATTGCTTAGACATATCGTCAGCAAAAAGTGCTCTTGAGTGTGGGAAACATACTGTGGTGTTAACTTATACGAGTAAAAGTTGCACTCACCGAGCAAGAAAGAAACAGCAACTTAATATAAGCTGATGGGTTAATTTTGTTGTTGTGTTGTTATGACGATGAGGTTTGAAGAACACTTTAACAGCGCAGGCACTCGATTGATTTTTTTTTTTTGTTACATGCAATAAAACAATGCGGATTTGTGTAGGCTCACTTATGCTTCTATGGCAGAACATATGCCAAAAAAAAGATGCACTCACCAGGGAGAGAAAAAAGAGAGAACTTAAACGGGTAATTGATAACAATGAAAAAAAAAATTCTTTTAACTCAAAGAAGTGAATCGAAATTGTATTTAATTTAAAACTTTAAAATGGAACTATAAAAGCTAGCACAATCAAAAAGTCACAAATTATATGGCGAGTTTTAGGTTGGTTAAATAATGCACACAAAATTAATTTTTTTTTATGTATAATCAATAGAATTTGGTAATTAATAGATGTGGGAGCGATTTAAAGCACAAGCTAACAAGAGCACAAGCTAACATCCCACTGTGATATCAAATATATACCCGCTGTACAAAATTTTATCATGTTTAAAATTAAAAAGCTAATGGCAAAGTCAATATCATTGCTCGTTCTCAAGATATTCGAGTCGAAAAACCAATTTTACCACTTTTTAGTTTATTTTTTTAAATATTTTTTGTCAAAAACTGTCAGTTAGATATTTGTCAAAATTTAACCTTTCATAAAAAATTGTACTATGTATAAAATAAAATATTTTAGAAGGCACAATCGTTTTTCGTTTTCAGGATATTCGAGCTGAAATACAATTGTAACTACTTTTCTTTAGAATTTTAAACAGTTTTTGATTTTTTGTTAAAAAACTGCACCATTGAATAAATATAAATAGAAGTGACACCTCAGAGCTCAAAGCGGCACCGGCTACCTGTGGCCAATTTGAGAAACAAAAAAAAAAAGATGTGGGGTTTTCATGAACACAAACCAATTTTCAACGGGATATTTATTTATTGTATTTATATATTTGTGCCTTTCCGTATCCATAGAGATTTAGTTTTGTTTTGATTTTTTTCAAATTTCAATATAAGTTCATGGATTATAAATGTGTATAGGTAGTTTTCTTTAGGAGTATGGGTTGTTTTTTATTATTTTGTTTCATGTGTCGATATTTCTTTGTCGGAAAATGAATGTACATTTTTGCCTATTGAAATGTAAACATAAGAAATTAATTGAAGATTGTTTGTTTATTTGATTTGTAAATATGTTTTTAAACACCTGGTGTAGATTATTTTAAATTAAAAGCAAATCGAATACATTTTTTACTCAGAAAAATACCTAATGCTAAAATAACGTTAAAATAACGCATTATATTCAGATACTTGGAAATATCTATAACTCAAAATTGAAACTAAATTGTTAAAACAATGAACTCAATACGGTATTTTACGGCTTTAGGAAACACTTACATACATATACAACGAGGTTACCTTCATACACTTTTAAAATCTAAAAATGTATAATTCAACCAACCGCGAAAACCTTAAAAGTTATATGAGGTTACCTTTATAAGAAAATTTTTTGTTCTCAAAAATCTATCTTTTTGTTAAATTTTCAAATTTCAATTGAATAAACAAGTTAACCGACGAATGCATTATTTGATTTACTATAAAAAAAGTTCAAGACATTAGAGAACTTTTTTTTGTTAGTTTTTGTTCCTTTGTTTTTTTTTTTTACTAGTTTGTACACCTCCTGTTAGGCCAAAGGACAAAGAAAGTAGGTACATATAATGATTCCGACTTGTAAAGGTTTTATCATTTTTATTCTTTTTACTTTAGCTGGTTTTAACATTGCAAAAGCACAACCGATTCTTTATTATTTTTTATTTAAACAATATAGGTTAGAAATTTGTATGTACCATACACCTATTTTCTGTGTGGATAACGGTTTTCAATTTATTTGCTAAAATAACTTGATTTAAGTAATTTTAAATGTGAATAAAAAGAGAAAGATGATGTTTAAAGTGATGTAACATAATATACATAGTTGGGTCATACCTAGAAAAAGCTTTGGTTAAAATGTAGGTATAGTAAAATAATTGCCGATTTGCTAACTTAAAAAAAAAAATTTGATTCATGTAAAGTATTTGCTAGATACGAAGATATGAACAAGAAAATAATGTAAATATACTTTAAGAAAGATGCCTTAGATGGAAGTCACTTGACTGTGCAGGGTGCAAGGCTTAGACGTTATAAATGTAACTTCATACGTAGGTATGTACATAGTTAAAAATAAGTTCTTCATTTGACCTTAACTTATGAGAAGTTAACTTTTATTAGGTATCAGAAGAAAGTATATTTAATTATTTGTATTTTAAGTAAAAATTTGCATAACGAGCATTTTGTATGGAATTCCTTTAGTAATTCATATCTTTTACACTACAAAACTTGTTCAAATCGATCTTTATTCTCGTGGCCTATTTATGGATATATATTCATTTACTCTTATGGACACAAGTAAAAAAAAAAATTGAGGAAATATTTTTTTTCGATTTTTTAAGTCATGGATATTGCGATGAAACAAAATGCATTCTTAAGATTCATATTTCTCAATTTTGAACTTGAATTATTATATAACTGCTCACTTACATAGGTACACATATAAAACAGAACGAGGCAAACATTTTATAAAAACTTAAAAAATTGAAGAGATGCATTTTATTAATTTTCTTTTAATTAATGAAATAAATTTATCAGATGACTTATTAATTCAGCCTAAATTTGCCAATGTTTTTGGCCTGCAGATTTTTTTTTGTTAAAAATGTTCGAGCTTTAAGGATTTGATCACTAATATCTGAGATAATCTATAACCATTCAGTTGAGTGGGTGCGATATCTCGACATTATAATTATCAGAAGGCCGATTTTTAAAATCTCAACAAAAAAAAATGTCGATTGGTTAAAATACCGATGGATCAAAACATCGACAAAAATTTAATCGACTTTTCAAAATGTATATATTTTAATAGTCGACATTTCGATAAATCAATGTTCAAGGAATGATGTTTATAAGCACGTGCTAGAAAAACATCAGTCCCTAAGCTTTGAGTTGATTTTTTGGACTGGCTTGGCATTATAATTAATCATATATTAAGCAGCCGTTGACCTGTTTTTAAACTTTTTTTCCCTTAAAAGTCATTAGTGTGGAATTAAACTTATTTAAGTAAGGGATAACACTTAATACCGAGTAATTTTTTTTTCGCCAAATGCTATGTAATACATAAGCTCTAATAGTTGCTTGAATGAAATAGAGAGTCTGGAAATATAGATCCAGATAGCTTCTATAGAAGCTTAAAGGATAACAGCAAGCGGCGTGGTTGATAAGATTTTCTTAAGATAAGACAAAACAAGCAGTCGACATTTTTCTCGACTTTTTCTTAATACCTGTCGATATTTTGTCAAGCCGAGATTTACAACTATCGAGGTTTTTTGGCAGTCAATTAAGAAAATCGTTATTTTAACTTTCCAAAGAGTCGATAAAAGTCGAAATTTTGAACAGTCGACATTTTTTTGTTGGTCAATCGTATATACGATAACCAGTACGGTGCTTTGGGCTAAAGCATTTTTTAACAATTATTAAACAGTTTCGTTGCTTCAAGCACCGACAATTTAACTTTCGCTAATATCGTTGTTGAAAATATATTATGTACCTAGTTTTCAAGCAAATGGTGCGGATACAAAAAAAAACCCGAAATGATTATAGCGTTTTTTCTTATACTTTCCAATTATTTCTGCAGCTAACAAACCCTTCTGAGATGAAGCAAGCATATACTTAGGTGCATTAAAAGCTATTTTTAATCAATCTTCATTACTTGTAAATAAGTATGTATTATTTGAGATCGAATCCAAATCAATTTATCGTATGAACTCGCATTGGTTGGTGGTTGTTTTAAATATAAACGAAGGTGCAGCAATTGCTTTGTTGACTTCTGCAATACAAACACTAGAATCCCTATAAGTTTGATACCGATAGACAATCCCGTTGTACGCCAACTTTCACAAGAATTGAGAACAATCAGTAGCACGGAACCCACTTCCATGGAAAAACCATCTCTGCCTTCCCTCCGTCTACTATATAATGTACTACTACTATATAATCTCTCTTGTATTTAAAGACCTTCACTCAGATCAAGTAGTAGGTATAGGCACATTGGGCCTTACCAATAATCACATTTAGTGACCACTAAATAATAAACCGTACATTGTATGACCTTAATATTTAAGTGGACAATAAATAATGAACCATATATCTATAAAATGGCTTTCAAAGAAATAACATGCAGTGTTTGGTTAAGTATTTTGGATCCATAACACAATGGTTAATTTTTTCGAAATATTTAGTCGTTGCTAAATTTGATTATTGGTAGGGCCCATTATGTCCCTACCTGACTAATGTAACTTTCGTATCAAAAAAAAAAATCAAAACACAAAATGCAACCCCTGTTTTGATTTTTAATTTAGAATTAAAAATAACGAAAATTTTCATAGGCACATATTCAAATACATACATATGTACATACATACCTACATTCATACATATTTGAAAACAAATTATTTTGAAAGAAACAAATAATTTGAATAATAGAAAACGAATAGAACAATCGTTGCCGTAGAAACGTAGATAAACAACAAATTTTCAAATTGAGAAAAAATCCCTTTCGAATACACAACTCATTTATAACTAAGGATAAATTTTCTTATTGAATATCCAGACCTATTATATTTTTTCAAGCGATGGTGGCGGCACCGACCAACCATAGCGGCCATTTTCTGAGTGACACCTTCTATTTATATTTATTCAATGACTGCACATTCAATATTTGTCAAAATTTTATCAGTTGCCAACAATTATGTTATTTAGAAAATAAAACAAACAAGAAGTCAATATCGTTACCCGTTTTTGAGAAATTTGAGCCGAAAGACAATTTATACCAATTTTTGGTAGAATTTTTTGTAGTTTTAATTTTTTGTAAAAAACTGTCCATTGAATTTTTTTGAAATTTTCACCAGTAGTCGAAAACAACATTTTTCGTAAAAAAAATTATTTTAAAGTTAATATCGTTTTTCCATCTAAGGATATTTGAGTTATAAAAATTTTTTTTTTAATTTTTTTGATTTAAAAAAATAACGGTATATTGATTTTTTTCCAAATTCATATCAAATTTGTATGACGTCATAATTTGTCGAATAAAATTTATTTCAAGTCAATAGCATTATTTGTTCCTGGGATACATATTTGAGCCCAACCAAAATTTTCACTTTTTTTTTAAACTGCTATAGTAAAATAAACAACTGATTGAATACTAATAAACGCCCTTTCAGCTTCTTTCGGAGTTATTATTTATGTAAAACAAAATTTATTTCAAGTCAAATATCGACTTGAAATAAATACTCGTTCTTGAGATATCGACGACGAAAAATGGTACCAGAACGTACGAACGTACGTACACACGTACACACAGACATCTCTCTAAAAATGATTGATATAGGCTCTAGGGACCTTGAAACGTCGAGAAATGTCAAAAATTTTAATTTGACAAATCGGACCGATTACAATAACTCCCTATGGGAAGTTAAAATAAATTAAAAAGTGGTAAAAGTGGTTTTTCGACTCGAATATCTTGAGAACGAGCAATGATATTGAATTTAATCTCTATAACATATGTGCATTTCGTAAATCTCTTTAAATAATTAAAATGCTTTTCAATCTTAAAATAATGATTGTTTGAATTTAACAGCTAAAGTTTGTTTCGCAGAAAATTTGGTTATTAAAAAAAAAATTAAATATAAAGTTTTCAAGATCACAAATGGGAAGTTATCAGTGTGGGTCGCACCCAGCCTCTTTTTTATTTTGCGATAAACAAGACCATTAATTAGTTTGTAGCTTGGGCTTTCCCTTTTTTCTAACATCTCTACTAATTTACTAATTACTGGATCTTTCTGAGCATGTTTAAAAGTTTAAGTTTCAACTACCTATATTAAAATATTGTGACACCGGCTTAAAGCGTGAACATGACCCATCCTCTTACCATCTCGGTGTTCAGTGAGGTAATCAAAATCCTGGAGCCCAAGAGCCCAACGTGAGATTCTTGGATTTAACGTCTTTTTGCTCAAGGTTTGGGTCAGCGACATACAGTCAGTGACAATTTTAAACCGAATGCCTGTAAGATAAATTCTGAATCTTCGTTACGCATAAATAATTGCAAGGGTTTCCATTTCATAGGAATGGTACCTAGATTCTTGATCTGTTGAGCGTTTAGAGAAGAAGTAAATAGAATGATGTTTTTTGTCGTCTTGGCGTTGTAGCGACTAGCGACACAGCACCAAAGCCTAAGCTACTAGCATCGCAGTGTAGCTCCGTATCGGCAGTTGGATTATAAATCCTCAAAAGTGAAGCGTCAAGAAGTTTCAATGTTTCAAAAGGTTTTTGTTTCTCGCCGAATTCAAACTTAGCATGTTTTTTATTAAGTCATAAAAAATCGAAAAATCTTTAATAAATTTTCGGAAATAAGAGCATAAGCCAGTTTGGTATTCGCTCTCGTTGAGTAAAGAAGAAAAATTTAAGCGATCGGATAATTATTTATTTTTCAAAATGGGAGAATCGTCGAAATCACGTGCATTACTAAATAATATTTTCTTTAATGAAACAAATAAACTATTCAATGATTCGCTAGGTCCAAAATTTTTAATAATGGAAAGATGTGACCAAAATCTAAATATGGAAAAAGTGTCCCCCTTTTTGTTGAAAAAAGTTATTTCATTTGTTTGTGGTGATGTTCTTAAGTGCGCTAAAATTAAAAACGGTACTGTGCTTATTTGTACCAAAGACAGAGAACAAGCAAACAAACTAATAAAACTTGAAAACTTGAATGAAAATATAAAAATTAAAGTCTCGGAACACCCGACCCTAAACAATGTGAAAGGTGTTGTTTATTGCTCCGATTTTAAATTCTTGGAAAAAGAATACATTCTTGAAAATTTGAGTGATCAAAATATTATAGACATAAAGCCAATTAAATTGAAAAATAAATCCACAGGTGTCCTAGAAGAGAGTAATTTATATATTCTGGTTTTCTCTACGTCTGTTGTTCCCGATGTGATTAACATAGGGTATTCGAGAGTGAACGTGAGACCATATGTCCCTTCCCCGCTAAGATGCATGAACTGCTTACGATTTGGCCATATTGCGGTAGTTTGCAAATCTACCAAAACATGCTAGGTATAACTGTGGTGAAAAATTCCATCTAAACGATATCAAAGAGAGTTGTGAAAAACAAAGCAAATGCTGTAACTGTCTTGGTTCTCATCATGCATTCTCTAAATTATGTCCACTTTTTATAAAAGAGAAAGAAATACAACACATAAAAATAATTGAAAAAGTTGACATAAAAGAAGCCATCAAACGGTACCGTCAGAGAAATCCTCTTGTGCTCTCCTTTTCGTCACAGCCGACATCGGCTCTTCACACAGAGAGGCAACGGCGAAACCCTGAAGAGCAACACCCTGGTGGAGACGGACTGATGACGAAATCGATGGACACAGAGACAATTTTGCAGAGCACAACAACAGCTATGGATATCAATAACCCTCCTCCTACACCAACAAAGCGGCCGATGAAGTCTTCAGACGAGTCAGTAGACCTTCCTCAAAAACAAAAAATTATAGCAACGGAGAAAGGTACAGTAAAACTATTTTCAACGAAGCTGTCAAACAGAGCTAAGCGTAATATTAAAAATAAAAACAAAAAACATAACACAAACTTATTTGATAATTGTAGTCTATCTAGTGACATACACTCTGAATCAGAGCTCCTATGAGTGCACTAAATATAATTCAATGGAATTGTGATGGCTTCTATAGCCATTACAATGAATTCCAACTTATTATAAGTAAATATAAACCTTTATTATGTAGTATCCAAGAAACTAAATTTAATTTTGAACACACTCCAAAACTTAAAAACTTTAAAATATTTATTAAAAATGTCCAGTCAAATACAATTTCTCATGGTGGTGTTGCCTTATTAGTAAATGACTCTTTTTGTTGTGAGCAATTAAATTTACAAACCAACCTTCAAGCTGTAGCTATAAAAATGTTTTTTCCCATAAAATACATTGTCTGCAGCATCTATTTGCCCGGATCCGAAAACATTTCTTATTCTGATATTGAAAATATCATTGCACAATTTGATTGTCCCTTTATGCTTTTAGGAGATTTTAATTCCCACAATCCTATGTGGGGATCTGAAAAAATTGATAAGAGGGGAAAAATAATAGAAGATATTTTAAATAATTACCAATTAAATGTTTTAAATAACGGTGATCCTACACATTTTAGTCTTGCTTATAAAACATATAGTTGTATCGACTTAACAATCGTATCACCTGTACTAGAAAACGATTTCGACTGGTTTGTTTGCAATGATTTGCATAGTAGCGACCATTTCCCTATTATAATTCCTGTCATTCATAACAATAACGAAAACACAAAACGAAAACAATTTCTAGTTAGTAAAGCAGACTGGGATAAGTTTAGAGAGAGTTTATCGTTAAATTCGCAAAATATTGAGTTTGAAGATATAGACCAACATGAAAGTTTTATACGCAATAATATTCTTGAAGCAGCTAAGAAGTCTATTCCAATGACATCTTCTCATAGTCCGGCAAATAAAAAAGTTCCCTGGTGGAACCATGAAATTAAAATACTTTTAAAAAATAGAAAGAAGTTACTTAGAATATATAATAGGACACTTGGCTTAAATGATTTCAAGAATTTTATATCAGCGAAATATAAAGCAAGAAAAATGATTCGTATATACAAAAAAAAATCTTGGGAAGAATATATAAGTACAATATCTAGCCGAACACCCTCCTCAGAAGTTTTTAGAAAGATAAGAAATTTAAACGGAAAACATAAAACTACAAATATCACATCAATCTTATCAAACAACCAAATACTAACTAATAAGGAAGATATTTTGGAAGAATTTTCCAAAATTTTTTCCAAAACATCTAGTTCCCAAAATTATAATTCAGTCTTTCAAGCCCATAAATTGCATGCAGAAACAATTAGTCTCAATATCCCTTTAAACCAAACAGATATCTGTAATCACCCCATGACTTTCCAGGAACTTCAGAATGCTATTTCTGAATGCAAGGGATCATCAGCAGGACCAGATATGATACACTATGACATGTTAAGAAATATGAATACTTCTGACCTATCATTTTTACTCGCTTTTTATAATAAAATTTTTTGTACCGGCACTTTTCCGAAAATGTGGAGAAAAGCTCTTTTAATACCTATCCTTAAGATAGGAAAAGATCCTCTTAATTCAAATAATTACAGGCCTTTCCTTAACTAATTGCCTATGCAAAGTTATGGAGAGAATAATTAATAAAAGGCTTCAGTGGTTCCTTGAAAGTAATTATTTAATTAATAACTTTCAATCTGGATTCCGTAAGCAGAGAAGTACTATTGATAACCTTCTGTATCTAGAATCTGAAATTATGGAGGCTTTCTCTGCTAGAAAATATCTCATAGCTGTTTTCTTTGACATGAAAAAGGCTTATGATACAGTATGGAGACGAAACGTTGTCGAAGAAATATTAAAATTCGGACTAAGAGGAAATATAGTAAACTTTATAAATAACTTTCTTACAGAAAGATCCTTTCAGGTAGTTATAGGCGACACCTTCTCAAACGACAAAATACTCGAGAACGGAATTCCTCAAGGATCGATAATAAGCGTTACGTTGTTTCTAATTGCTGTAAATAGTATCCTTTCCCAAGTAAAAAATCCTATAAAATTTGCTATGTATGCTGATGACTTAGTAATTTTTACATAAATACAATACAGACAAAATTACAAACATGTCTAAATAAATTAAAAAACTGGTGTGACGTTAAAGGTTTTAGTTTTTCTGAGGAAAAAACTGTTGCTATGCTCTTTTCGCGAAAACAAAATATTATGACTCTTCCAGATTTGATTCTTAACGAATCTAAGTTAAATTTTGTTGAAACCCATAAGTTCCTTGGAATCACTTTTGACAAAAAACTTAAATGGACTGAACACATAAAAGAAATTAAGGCAAAAGCGACTAAGAGTTTGAACATTCTTAAAATTCTAGCCAACACCCATTATGGATCTGATAGAAATCTTTTGTTAAGAATACATAAAATGATAATTTTACCAACCTTAGACTACGGCAGTATTATTTACCTTACTGCACGAAAGCTATTGTTGAAATCACTCGATTCTGTTCATAATACTGGTGTAAGAATAAGCATAGGTGCTTTTCGAACCAGCCCAATTGAGAGTATTTTGGTAGATGCAGGACAACGCCCATTAGAATATAGAAGGCAAGAGCAAGAATTATTTGCCTATGCCAAAATATGCTCATTTATTTCACACCCTTTGACCGAAAAAATTATGAATGAGCGACTGTTTACAAAACTTAAGACCCGATCACTTAACTATCAGCCAGCATATATTCGACTTAAATCTACTTTTCAACAAAATTTTCCCCAAAACATTATTTTCAACAAAGAAAAAAATCAGATTTCTCCTCCTTGGCTTTCTACATCTCTGAAAATAGACACATCCCTTTCAAAATTCCAAAAGCAAGACACACATCCTAAAGAATTTATTTCATATTTTCGTGAAAAATGTTCTCTTCGTTATCCCAACTTCGAACAAATATTTACAGATGGATCTGTATTAAACTCTGAGACAGGTTGTGCATTTATACATGGCTCTGTCGAACATAAATTTCACTTGACCAAGTTTTCAAATATTTGTACAGCAGAGCTATATGCA
Organism: Syrphus vitripennis; assembly: GCA_958431115.1. NCBI lineage: Eukaryota > Metazoa > Arthropoda > Insecta > Diptera > Syrphidae > Syrphus > Syrphus vitripennis. Next base: position 43,009,721 of record OY288110.1, on the reverse strand, counting down.
ATCCAAAAGGCTATAGATTATGCAATCTCAACTAACCATTTGAACTTCTTAATTTGTACGGATTCTTTAAGTTCTGTTCAAATTTTAAAGAAACTTTATAGCAGTCACCCAGTCGCCTACAAAATAAAAGAACTTGTATATCAATCACCAAAAAATTTTGTACTTTTCTGGATTCCTAGTCATATGGGTATCGGTTTCAATCAAAGAGCCGACGAACTAGCTAAAGATTCAATACACCAACCTCCCGATATATCCTTTCTTTTCTACTATAAAGATTTGAAGGAAAAAATTAAGTTTACTATAAACGATAAATGGAAACATAAATGGGAATTTACACCACTTTCAAACAAACTTAGATCTTTGACAGCGACCGTTGGAGGATGGTTAAACAGCGATTATATTAAAAGAAGAGATTCTATAGTATTGACAAGGCTTAGAATAGGGCACACCAACCTTACCCATAATTTTCTAATTAATAAAATTGATCCAACAATGTGTTTGTGTGGTAACATATTATCAATAAAACATATTTTTTCTGACTGTCCATGTTATTTAAATTCAAGAAAACTTTTTAAAATCAATAGTTTTGATATAATTGGATCTGATAACATTCATGATAATAGAAATGTTTTAGAATTTATGAAATCAATTAAATTATATGAACAAATATAAAGACATAAATATAAACTTAATTTTTCAGTATTCTTTAGAATCTTCAATTTAATTAATTTTTGATCTTGTTTCAAATTGTTAAAATATATTATCTTGAATACGAATTTCCTTGTTATGTTAAAAAAAAAAAAAAAAAAAATATTGTAAACAAATTCTTTATTAGTTTAATCTTAAAAATTGACTTATACAATAAATTTGTTTTAACTCTGTCCTGAAAATGAAATTTTTAATTTAAAGTTCACTGTATGAAATAAGTATTTCTGTAATATAGGTATTATATTATTACATATCCTACACTTTTGTATTATCTAAGATACATACAAATATTTAATGAATTAAGAACTTTATAAAATTTTTGTACTCAATATGAATGAGGGCCTTAAAAACCTTTTGTGTTGAAGGCCAAATAAAAAACTTTGTAAATAAATAAAATAAGAGCATAAGCCCAAAAATTAGTGCAATTTTTTTTTCATTTGTGGGTATGGGGAAATCGGATACAGCTTTCAAGCCGTCATAATTAGGACCCATTCCATTGGCAGAAACCTCATACCCCAAATACTTAATTTTCTCAAACATAAATAGACACAAGGGCCAGTCGAAGCTGCAAACAATTTTGGGTTACAATTCCTAAAACTTGTTTTAAAACCGAAAACTGCTCTTCATTTGTTTCCGTTGCAATTAACAGATCATTGATGTAAATTAAAAGTTTTCGGCGTTGATACTCGTAAGATCCTTAAAAATTTTATTAATGTAGCGCTGAAACACGGTGGGGCGTTCTTAAGCCCAAATGGCATGCGAAGATATTCGAATTGCCCCATAGGCGTGACAAAAGATGTTAATTTAATCGACTCTTCGGCCATTTTTTGTGGTGAAATCCGCTTTTAATGTCAAGCAGAGAAAAATATTTTTTATCCCTCAATTTATCGATATGATCTTCAATCAAGGGCAATGGAAAATTGTCCTTGACTGTGATTTTGTTTAAATGGCAGTAATCTACGCATAGTCGAACTTCGCCTGTCTTCTTTCTTGTCAGCACAATCGGAGAAGCAAAAGTAGAATTACTTTCACGAATCATGTTATTTTTGAGCAAATCATCTAAAACTTTTTGTAATTCTATTTTATGAGCGTACCGAAGTCGTTTAGGTTCGGGATTATACAAAACTATTTTTATTTCACAACCCTTATCCGAATAATTCACGTTTGTCAAAATACTATCGGAAACTAAGCGGTTTAATTCAACCTCTTCACAATAACTTAAATTTTCCTTTATTTTAAAAGTATCAATCTTTAAAATCTGTTTCTCAAAATCTAAATCATCAAAATTTTTAGCATTACTCAATTTGTCAATTTTTATATTTTTATCATTTTTTTAATCTTTCACTCAACTCTTTTGTTATCAATAAGCTTAGTATTGGAATCCTCAATCATTAATATTTGTCTTTCGTAAAAAATTTCGACCTAGTATGATTGGATTGTTCATAGTATTATTTTTGACTACATAAATAGACACAAACTAGCATAATTTTCATAAAATTCTACTTTACATAATAAATTATCTAAAATAACTAGCTTGGAGTTGTTGATGTCAACGAAATTGCAGTGGGATGCATCCAGTGACGTCATCAGACTCCAACACTTCCAGCTTCAGAATTAACGGGTGCAAACTCCTATCTTAAAATCCCATGGAAATCGGACATCAGCGTTGACATTTGGGTTTCTCGTGGATGCTCTTCATTTTGAATGACGAGAACAGATGATGCTTGTGGACATTTAGTAACGACGTGTCCCTTTTGGCCACAACTGAAACATGAACCCTTTTCTCGGCGTGTTTTTGGGCATTTGTTTGACAGATGACCAGATTCGTTGCAGTTATAGCATTTGGTATTAGCTTCGACACCTGGCGGAGGTTCGAACTGTTGAACAGGTTTATTGTAGGTAGATGTCGATGGTTGCAGCTCAGACTTCATTTTTTCGTATTTACGTTGTATAATCTTAAGATCAGGGATCGTGTTCGCTGAAAGCATGAGCTGCTTATTAAACAGGGAGTCTGGGATTCTCTTGATGATATACGCAATTACATCCTGCTCATCAATCTCTGCCAAAGAAGCTATCTCCTACACAGCCAATACATATTGTTGGTAGTTTTCCTCTTTACGTTTCTTACGGCTTCGTAAAGTATTGTGGACGTCTGTTGCCGTCGTGTGATGATGGAATTCGCACATCAGCGCCGCCTTAAGCTCTTGCCATGATCGAAACGTCCGAGACCATAAAAATAGCCTAACAGTACCTTAAAGCATCCTCTTAAAGTAAATGAAACCTTCGGACTCAGTGAGACGATAACTGACCATGGCGTCCTCAACGTTCTCAATCCACTTTTTAATCGGATAATTATCATCGCCATTAAAAATCGGTAGGGAATCTTCGATGTCACATGACCAATGGGCACTAGCATAATGAACATCATACCCAGAGCTGTTTGTATTCAGTTCAGTCAGTCGCTTCTTTAGCGCAACAATTTCTTTCTTCTTCCTTACCAATTCACGGAGCCTCTCTAAACGCTGTGAAACACCATCATCGTCGTCTTCCAAATCGTCATCACCACTTATTTCAGCATCCTCCTCAACAGCAGGAAATAAATTTGCTAATACATCAGGCTCAAGTATTTAAATTGCTTCGTTCAAACGAGCCTTAAGAGCGTTTTTAGTACCAGTTGTAGCCAAATTTATTTCGGCCAGCTTTTCTTTAAAGTTTTGCACCGTAGCTTTATGTAAAAAAAACTCAACGCATGTGCATTTATATCCATAATAACGAATTTTAATAATATCAGGACGTTAATAAATCGTAAAATATGCAAACGTAAGAACTTATCCCACTTCCGATGAATTGTAGGTTATTAAAAAAAATTAAATCTTCATGCAATAAAACAACATGCAAAAAATAAAAAGAATCAAAAAACTAAAGAGACTGCGCAAATAAAAGACAATAATGGGTATTACTTCTTCGACTGCTTTATTGAGACTCATATCTTAATCTAGTATACATAAATTATAACGACTTGCAAATGTACGAAAGCTTTTATATTAAATAAAAAAACATTACATAATTAAGGCAATAAAATATGTATATAGATAATAGTTTTAAAATCATTCAATAGTTCTTATGATACATAATTTATGTATAAGAATACATACTTATAAGGTATTTATTTCGACTTCCTTCAAGTTTTCAACTATGGCGATGACTTTAAGCCTTAGTTTCTTCAACATTTGGCTCTGAACTAGTTCTGAACCATCTTTTTGCTTCACGCCACCTTCAGTACTTTTTTGTTGTTAATGGACTATTGATCCAATTTATGCTTCAGTTCTTCGTAAAAGGACTTTACTCAGTTATTGTGCGTATCTCTTTGCATGTAGGGAGTGTCCTTTTTTACGAAGAAATTATCTTCTGACAATTCGAGTCAAACTCTGATCATGGATCACTAAGAAATTGAAGTCTTTCTTCCTCATATCTTTGGGTTTTTCTTGAAGCACTGTCTTTCCCAACATTTCTATTAAGTGAATTGTATTCTACTGGAATAGTTGATTTATCTTCGTTGATTTAGTTTTACGTATTTTAGTGTATTTTTTTCACTTCAGTTTGTTGAATTTAATCAGTGTTAAAGCCCTGATAACGCTTTTCAGTAGTTATTGTTGATTTTTAGTTTAGTTTTGACAGACCTCGAATAAACTATTTCAGTTCTTACAACTGAACTCGGTAAAGAATTATTATCTTATGGTCGGTGATTTCAATGCCACACATTTAGAATAGGGAAATCAAGTTCAAAATTCAAGAGGTGGCCATCATTTATATTGGATGAGTCAATCGTTTCCAAGAAGTGGTTCTTATCTCGGCCTATTGCTTAAAGACTCAAGACTGACAATAACTGACACTGTGAGTCAACGGCCAAGAAACTATTTATGGACGATTGAGTACGACAGTGACCACTGCGGACTCGCTGCAAATACAGAAATTGGCTCATACTTAGAACAGATGGACGGAACAATACTACGAACAATGAACAGAATGATACCAAAATACAGAGAACGTAGTACGACCGACATGTACCAGAACGCGACTATTGACGCTTTACATAGACAAAAAAGTACACTGCTAACAAGACTTAAACTCTTGTACCGACGACGACGGTTTACTGACCAACAAGATCTAGAGATTACGTTGCTGAAGTCTTCGATCAAAAACATCAATCAGTTGATCAAGCAGAACTACAGGTTGTGCATTAATTTGTATTGGAAAAATTAAATTCAAGCCATTAACTCTAGTGACCCGAGAATGTTTCCTTAAATTAACAAAATATTTAGAAGTAATGATCAAAATGACCTTCCGTCCGTCGACAGAAAACAGAGACGTACTTCTGACAGCAGGCATAGATCCACACGAAGCCGTCTTGGAAAATAACCTTTTTATTGTCGAAGTGAAGTGCCATGAGGCTGCTTTCCAGCAAGTGTACAATGTGAATGCTAGCATTTGCTCGAACCACGATCTGGAGAACAGAGCCTTGCTCTACCACTTCTACCTTCGTAACTAGATATATAGATAGATAGATAGATACAGATTTTTATTGAATAATATCAATTTACATTATATCACATAAATTTAACAAAAATCATTATAGCATGGCGGTTGCCGTCTGCCAGATTGACAATAAAACACTATAAATGTAATAGGCCCTCAACATTCTAAACACGGCAATACAAGCATTTTTTACTATCGGAGGGGGGGTCTATCTCCCCCCGTTTAGGCGGTAGGGGCAATTTAAAAAATATGTACATTAAATGGAAAAAAATTAATTAAAAAATAACGGTAATACTTAAAATTAAGTATTATACGTTGTTTTAAAGCCAACATTCTATTCTATTAGCCAGTTTTTAAATCAAGTCAAAACTATGCATAGTTTTTGAAAAATTTAATTTTAAACTCAAAATTTGAGTAAAAAAAAGTTAAAAAACAATTTTAAATTTCAATATTTCAAAACCGTAAGTTTATAAATAATTTTTTTTTTAATAATTTGTTGTTCTCATTAATTTTCAATCAAAAACTGATAACTAGATGATTTTATCCCTTTTAGTTTTTGAGAAAATTGAAAATAACCACAAGTACTATTTTAATTTATTTATGTTTTTTTTTTTGCTTGAGTGGTCTTATTATGATAGTAATAATGGTAGGTGCAAGTTTGGGTAAATGCAACAGTGGGGTGTGTGCGAGTTTATATGTATGCAACAGTGGGGTGTGTATGGGGGGGCATGCTGCCCCCCTGCAACCCCCCTGCTTGGGCCCACTGTAGGATTTGGGGTAGGTGCGAGGTTGGGTGTATGACACACCGAGGTGTGAATGGGTGGTGCAACCCCCCTGCTTGGCCTCACTATAGGATTTGGGGTGCGTGCAACATGGGGTGGGTGCTAAGTGGGGTGCATGGAAACTTTCTTTTGCATTTAAATAAACTGGATTTAAGAAAAATTTATTTATCCTAGATATTTCTTTATCCATATTCGATTATAACTATCAAAATAAGACTACGTAAATACTCAAGCAAGGAAAAAATAATTTAATTAAAATATTTTTTTTTGTAATTTTCAATTTTCTCAAGAACTAAAAGACATAAGATCATCTAGTTTTCAGATTTTGATCAAAATTAAATTAAAGCAATTAATTCTAAAAAAAAATAACAGTAGGTAATGTTAAAGTTTTGAAAAATTACACTTTAAACCTTGTTTTTAACTATTTTTTGCCCAAATTTTGAGTTTAAAACAATTTTTTTTCAAAAACTATGCATAGTTTTGACTTGATTCATAAACTGGCTAATAGACAAAAGTGTTGGCTTTAAAAGAATGTATAAAACTTAGTTGTAAGTATTACCGTTATTTTTTAATTATGTATTTGTTTTCCATTTAACGTACAAATATTTTAAATTGCCCCTACCGCCTAAACGGGGGGAGATAGACCCCCCTCCCATAGTAATAAATCCTTGTATTGCCGTGTTCTACAAAAATCCGTTATCATTTCTCCGCGCCCCGGTTATCATTCTCTCCCCACAAAAACAGAACAGAAACATTCAGAAATCTTCGTTCATTATGGCATTTCTATACAGGGTGAGTCATGAGCAATGCGACAAAATGCTAGGGCGTGTAGGTTGCGTTGAGACAAGAAAAAAATCGTATGGGAGGGGGGGTCTATTCCCCTCCATTTAGCCGGGAGGGGCAATTTTCGAAAAAACTGACTTAAAATGGAAAAAAAATTATTTAAAATCAACGGCTTCATTCACAATGCTGTGCGATACGTTTTTGAAAAGCCAATAACTTTTTCTTTCATTCTGTGTTTAAATAAATCTATTCTAAGAAATAGTTTTTGAAATATTAATTTTCAAAGTCAAAATTTTGAAAAAAAAATTGAAAAAAAAATTTCAAATTCATTTTTTTCGAAATTTTACGTAATTAAGTGCTAATTTTAATTTCAAAATTCAATGCTGTTATTAATTTTAAGTCTAAATAAGGAAACCGGATGCAAAAATTTTATGTCGTTCTCAAGAAATTAAAAAAAAACCAAAACCACCTTTTTCTAAGAAAAACATTTATTTTTATTGTAACGAAGCAATTTATTTATTTATTTAGCATTAATCTTAGTTTTTTTACTTTTTTTTTAATTGGAGTTTTATGAGAACGTAATAAAATTAAATAGTATTGGAATAACCCTGGATTAATATTATTTTCATTGATAACTTCTGAAAACTGACCTGTCAATATTTTTGCCTTGGCCTGCCCGCAGCCCATGGGTTCTACCTGTTATGGGGACAATAGGGACAATAAAACCGCATTTTTTTAATGAAAAAAAAGAAAATTGTAACGCAAGATAAATAAAAGGCATTGCAGTTTTGCTTAGTAATTATTTCCAATTTGAATATTAACTCATTAACACCCGTACCACTTTACGCCTGTTCAGGAACTCACCTCAAACGACAAGTTATTGAGAACCGAATTTTGTAGAACATTACTACTAAGAAATGAAACCGAACAAAACTATTTTAGAAGATTATTCTGGACGGATGAAGCACAGTTTACTAGGGATGGGGTTACTAACTTCCACAATTTACATTATTGGAGTAGCGCCAATCCACACAAAAAAAAAAAACAAAACAAATCACAACACCGCTTTAGTAGTAATGTTTGGCTTGGTATTGTTGGACACACTGTGATCGGGCCCCGGTTTTTGAATTCCATTATTAATGGAGAATCATACCTGCAATTCCTACGAGACCTTTTACCCGATTTATTAGACAGCGTTCCATTGGTTATAGCAGATACTTTAATCTACCAACAAGATGGTGCTCCAGCACACTACAGCTTACAGGTGAGAAACTGGCTGGATGATCATTTTAGTGACCGTTGGATCGGAAGAAGGGGCCCCACGGAATGGCCGCCTAGGTCACCAGATTTAACTCCCCTAGATTTCTATGCATGGGGATTTATGAAGAATTATGTTTACGAAGTGGAAATAGTACCATTGGAACAACTGAAGGAACGAATTGAAGTCGCTGGAGTCAAATTGCAGGAAAATTTGTCAAGCATAAACTTATGTGAAGCCATTACAAGGAGATATAATCTATGCCTTCTAAACAATGGAGATCATATCGAGAATTTTTTATAAGTACTTCCAATAAAAAACAGTTAAAAATAAAAGTAAAAAAAACTAAAAAAAACTAAGATTAATGCTTCTTAAATTGCTTCGTTACAATAAAAATAAATGTTTTTCTTAGAAAAAGGTGGTTTTGGTTTTTTTTTAATTTCTTGAGAACGACATAAAATTTTTGCATCCGGTTTTCTTATTTAGACTTAAAATTAATAACAGCATTGAATTTTGAAATTAAAATTAGCACTTAATTACGTAAAATTTTTAAAAACATGAATTTGAAATTTTTTTTTCAATTTTTTTTTTCAAAATTTTGACTTTGAAAATTAATATTTCAAAAACTGTTTCTTAGAATAGATTTATTTAAACACAGAATGAAAGAAAAAGTTATTGGCTTTTCAAAAACGTATCGCACAGCATTGTGAATGAAGCCGTTGATTTTAAATAATTTTTTTCCCATTTTAAGTTAGTTTTTTTCGAAAATTGCCCCTCCCGGCTAAATGGAGGGGAATAGACCCCCCCTCCCATACGATTTTTTTCTTGTCTCAACGCAACCTACACGCCCTAGCATTTTGTCGCATTGCTCATGACTCACCCTGTATATGAGCGCAATTTTGCAAAATTCATATAGCTTGACAACATCCATTTGATTTAGTAAGCTTATTACTTGATCTTTGGATAGAAAGTCTTCTCCGAATATACTTCTTCTTATTTCTCTTAGAATGGGACATTTTCCAACGAAGTGAACCGTATCTTCTCTTTTTGATAGGTTGCACATATTACACTCCAGCGGTTAGTCATCCCTGTGTGGAATGAAATTTAAATTAAGTAGTTTACTGCGTAGTCTGACCATCATTGAAATCACGTGGACATTATTGCGATCATGGAAGTAATTTTTCTCTGAAAGGTTATAATTCAGTGTGCTGTAAATAGTTCTGTGCAAGGAGCTAGAAGCTTCGACAATATAATCAGCTCTACAATTCTCATCGACTTTTGAAATGACTTCATACATGATTTTTTTAGTGGCTGATAATTCTTCGATACATACACTAAAATTAATTTCGCATCCTTCAGCTAAACCTTGCCACTCTCTGTACCAGCTATTTTGGTTTTGTAAGGCTTTTATGGCCACTCTTTTCACTACCCGTGAATCATTCATTTTGAGGACAATGAGCAAGTAGTCCGCTTGTAACTTCAATGTTTTTATAAATAAGGGTGAAAGACCAGTTTCTAGCATAATGACGTAATTTGGTGTACTCTGCCGTAAATGAAATATTCTTTTGATAAAGTGTGTCAGAAGTTTTTCAACCAAGTTGTACTTTGTGCATCCCCATACCTGCGCTCCATATAGAAGTATGCTCTCAGCTACTGCTTCAAAGACCTTGAGCAAATAAAGTAGGGCTTAGTGTACAACCTTGTCGCACTCCCGAAGACGTTTCAAACCACTCCGATAATTCATCCCCTGTCCATACTGCTGACCTGGTTCCTCTATATAGGTTTTCCAAAACGCGATCAAACTTGAATGATAACCCAAGGCTATACAGCTTATAGAATAGAGCACCTCTATCGATCGTATCGAAAGCCGCTTTAAAATCGATGAAAAATACATAGAGTTTTTTACTTTGATTCAAGAAATTCTCTGCCAAGCTTCTGAATATAAAAATGTTATCGATTGCCGAATAACCTGATCTAAAACCAGCCTGGAACTCCGTCAGCAAGTTTCCGGACTCCACCCAATTAACAAGACGTTTATGCAGCATCATTGTAAAGATCTTGTAAGTTGCATTTAAAAAGGAAATACCTCTGTAGTTTGCTGCTGCCAATAACGATCCTTTCTTGTGGATTGGGAATATAATGGCATCTCGAAATTCAATTGGAGTAAGATCTCCCTCCAAAACTTTATTAAAAAGCATTAAAAGTTCCTGTTTAAACAAGTCAGTTCCATATTTAAAAAATTCCACTGGAAGACCATTAGACCCGGCTGCTTTACCGTCTTTAAGAGTCACAAGCGTTTTTTCCAGCTCGCTAACTGTAAAAGCAGAGTCCAGAGAGTCCACTAAGAATCCCGGTGATGCGTAGTGCCACTTTGTCGGCAATGTTCCTGGATTCAAAAGATCCTTGAAGTAGGAACGCAGTATGTTTGTCGACAGTCTTGTGTGTCTAGAAAATTGTTTTCCATTCAGCTTATTTGCCAGTTTCCAAAAATCAGCCGAGTTCTTACATTAAGCCAATTTTGCTGCTTGCAAATCAGCGTATAATTTTTTTTTGGATTTACACAGCTCTTTAAATTTCATATTGGCTTCTATATAGAAACCCTTAAATAATCCTTGGGTGGAGTTACGGAAAATTCTCAACCGTGCAAAAGACGCTTTTCGAGCTTTTTCACACTCATCATCAAACCAAGGTTCTTTTTTAAGTATTCCTTTAACTTGTCTGAGTCCTACTTCTGGGTAAGAGGCCCTTATAATTTGTTCCAAGTTGGAAAATTCTCCAATGTGATGCGATTGAAGTTGCAGATCTAGAGATCGACGATTTTCATGAGCCTTAGCCTCTTTCCATTTGAGTTTTGGCAGGAGTCGCATAACGGTGTTTTCATCATCAGGTTGAATGAGAGGTTGCATTGTCACAACAATAGGTAAATGGTCTGAATATGGCACTTCACTAATTTCAAAATCTTTCACGAATGGTTCCCAATCTTGCCCTATGATTGCTTAATCGATCACTGATGTCCCTTGTCCTCCAACAAACGTAAAGTGACCTGAAGAGTCGCCGGCGCTGGTACCATTTAGTATACGCAGACCAAACGTATTACAAAAATCTAACAGTTTCATTCCTCTTGTGTTAGAGCAAGAACCTTTTGAAAGCCTGCGGCAACCTCTTAACTCATTCATCACTCCCTGATTCGTTCCAACTCTCGCATTCAAATCTCCGATTAACATCACGTTTGAAGGATTTATAACATTGAATAAATCTGTTAATTTTCCGAAGTCTTCATCCCAGTTCTTGCAATTTAAATACATCGGTAGTATCGAAAGACGTTTGTTGTTAATTTTGAAATCTATTATGGTAATATCGTCGTAGGTTTTAAAGACACAGCTTGCATTCAGTTTATTCTTGAATCCCAGGAAACATCCTCCACTTGCTCGTCCTCGTGAGTGATTTCTCGTTGCTGGTATCCACTTGAACTTAAAATCTAAAATTTTGTTTTCAATTTTTGCAAAATTATCCTCGGTAATGAAAGTTTCATATAAAAATATTAAATCATAATTATTGATGTAGTTGTAAAAGTCGTTATACAGAGATTTGTTACTAAGACCTGACACATTATATGATAAAATCTTTAAATATTCATTCTTTAAGTCATTGCTACTATGTAATTTGCTACTATTTTTAAATTGGCAGATGGCATTAATACTAAACGTTATAATTTCTACTACTCCCTACACCACTGAACCCAGGGTATTGAACTGCATTGCCGACGTTGTTGGTTTGCAAATTGGCTGTCATTGGCCGCGTTCACATTGCGCTGAGATATGCTATCTCAGATACTCGAGTATCCGTATATGGTTGTGAACGACTAAAACCGGATAGGTTAATTTAGCTGTTTGATTTGAATTCAAGTCAGCTGTTTTTGACATTTCTCTTCAGATAGCTGAATATACGAGAATTTTTTAGATCGGTTGAGATTTTTATTTTGAGAACAGATGTTTTTTCTCAAATGGTTACAACAACACAAACCAATCTGGATTGCTTTAGATAACTTTGTGAACGTGGCCATTGTCATCTGTGCACTGTCATCGCAATCTGTCATAATATTCCTGAGCAAGATTAAACCATCAGCATCATCGCACTTCAAGGTGTTGTTTTCGTCCAAATAGAGATTCCGGTGTCTCGCAATTTGAAAGCCGACTTTAAAATACGTGGAACGAAATCGCTTTTCTGCATTTCTACAATGACATTCGCAATTCTATTATCTCTCGAACGAATCACTTTCGTTTTAGTTATTGATGCTGGATTATTATCTTGCAATAGGTCCAAGCAAACACTTTTAGCTTTCTCCATTGCATGCTGATCGTCACCAAGAGATGGAATGTGTAGCACCAGGTTGTTTTCCTTGGACTTCTTTTCGAGAAAATCAATTTGGCGTTCAAGTACTAAACATTTGCTTTCAACTTGCTGTAGCTTAGACTGAAGATCTTCATTACTACGTTCAAGTGACTCCATTTTTGTTTTGACTTCAAGCAAGTCAGCTTTCGTTGGCATATTTTTGACCCGATCATCAAGCAATGTAGCAAGAGATGTTTCAAGTGTTTTTAAATCCACTAGTTGCCCATTTCCGATGTTGGCATTTGAGTCCATGACGGCTAAATTTTGCTTCGGTGAGAGCGAAGAACACGGTAGTTGAGTGCTATTGCTGCTTTTGTTTTCAGAGCTATTGTTGTTGTTAACACTTATTTTCCTTGGTGGAGTTCTTTGTAAGCCCTTCATATTTTTATATTTTTTTTGCGTAGATTTTAGCACTAATCAAAGCTATGAATCTGCTCACCTTAAAGGATATGATTTCCTTGTAGTTTATTAGTTAAATATAAACAGTTTTAACAATTCACACTTTTAAAAACAATAAATTATCGAATCTTTTATGGAGCTTAAATACAGTATCAACCAAACTTTAAGAGCCAGCGTTGAAACCTTCATAACTACATCACGCAATAGCGATTTAAGAATCTCGGTTTCATCAGGTTCATTGAAGCACGCTTGGCCATTATCACGGAGTGGAATTGGATCAGTTCCCTGTTAGTTACGAAGGTGGACCTCCAGTTCATCTTCGAATCATTGAATAAAAAGAAGTCAGCAGAAGTTGATGGTAATGTTGTACTACGACATTTTCCTTAGGATGCAATTCACATAATGCCACACAGCAGTGGTTTATCCTCTCCCGAAAAAGGGAAAGGACAACTCCAATCCGGCGAATCTCGCGATAAGCCTTCTGCCGAGTATCAGCAAGTTATTCGAGAAAGTTGTAAAAAGAGCTCTGTCTAAGTGAGCGGAGGACAATAATAACATACCAGATAATCAGTTTGTTTTCAAGGGGGCACATGACACCATTTATGCCGCATCAAGCTCGGTTCTGATATTCAATGGAACCAATCTAAGAGACAGTGTACGGGTGCCAGTGTGGTTGACTTGGAGAAGCCCTCCGATACCTTATGGTTGGAGGTTCTGTATCAAAAGCTGACCAGGCTTGGCATAATTAAAGCATATACTTTACGACATGCTCAATAGTAGAAAGTTTGTTGTCAGAGTGACAATTTGACTTCCGCCAGCGATCCGATAGGTATCCTTACTTAGGCAATTGCGTACGCCGGCCGCCGCGCCGACCGCGACGATCTAATTGCGTACAGAAACGCTCCAAAAGTTGAGGTCATCTGAATTCTTTTACAGCCTGACTTCGATAAGATTAAGCGATATTGTGATGACTGGATGTTGGAAATTAACACAAATCAGAAATTATTCTGTTTAGGACTCCGTTGGCTGCAGCTTTAAGGTTATCCCTTAAAAGAACTTGTGCAGGCTGCTGATCGTAGGGCCACATGGACATCCACTGGCGAGCAAAGGTATAGAAAAGTACCTTGGCAACTGGTTGGATCAGTATTCGTATTTTGACATACATATAAATGCTGCTCTGACCAGAGCTAGGGGAGCTTTTGTCCTGACGAAAAGGTTGCTTTTAGCAGACGTGTTGGCTTAGCTTATAAGGCCGATGATTGCCTATGGAAGCCCGGTGTGGTTCAATATTGCAACGGGTGTTTTTTTTGTCGCAAACTACAACAGCAACAAACCACTGGCATTTACTTTTTTCCCAGTCAAATTTTACTTGACATAAATAGTATGTCTTACTCACAGACAGGGGCGCTGATGTTGCTATTTTTATTTTAAATGTTGGTAGACTTTTAATTTTTTTCTTCCCCTACTATTTTGTTAACAAAAAAAAAAATTGTCAGCAAATCTTTGTTCCCATAAAATTAAATAAATCAACATATTGTTTCTCAGAATAATGCATCAGCAGAAAGTTATAAATTTGTATTGTTAGTTCTGACAACAAACCGATAAGACGTTGTTTTTTTATCGCAAACGCTTACTCCACGACCATAACTGGCGCAGTCGAACGGAGCAAGAATATACTTCCGACGGTTTATCGAGAGTAACTTGTTTAAAAGAACTTTGTGAAAAAAAAGAAAATAAAAAAACAATTAGAAATTCGAATAAAATACTTCCGACGGTTTATCGAGAGCAACTTGTTTAAAAGAACTTTGTGAAAAAAAAGAAAAGAACAATTAGAAATTCGAATAAAATACTTCCGACGGTTTATCGAAAGTGTCGAATCAAAACTTAAGACGGTTTATCTCTTGTTAAAGAGAACCTTGTGCTAAAAACAATTCAAAAATCGAACCAAATACTTCGACGGTATATCGAAGTTAAAAATTGAATCGAATTAAAAAATAAAGCTGCAACGAGGGAACGTCCAAAGTACGAGTACAATGATCTTATTCCTGGTTTTGTGAGTAACTAACAATCAAAAATTCTTATTAATTAAAATTATATAGATACAAATCATTCTCTATCCAAATAATTATTATAATTACAAATATTACATACTTATTATAAACCTATATAAAAAAAAAAAAAAAATATATTTTACTGTTACATATATTAATATCCAAACAAAATACTTACATTTATTGTTTAATTTCGTGAAATTTAAAATTGTGAAATTATAAAAAAAAAAAAAAATTGTGTGCATCCTCAACCTTTTCCTTATCAAGTCCAATTAAAGCCTAAAGACCAAGTTAAACCATATTCGAAACTAACTAGACTGTTCAGAAGCTTAAATTCAATTCCTGAAACAATAGAACACTTTGATAATATGAATCAAGACGGCAGTGCGAACCCTGGCATTCCGCCAGCACAGGCAAATAATCTAAGTGATCAGTTATCACAAGCTTCAAGTGCGTCACTCGCATTCAGTTCTTAATCAATTTTCGAATCCCTACGGATTTCAGATGTTGTTAAAGATTTACCACGTTACGATGGAAATCCGAGACTCTACGACTTCATTAATAATGTGGAAGAAATTTTGCTACACATGAGAGGTCTTACTCAAACACCTTATGCACAGATTATACTTCGTGCTATAAGAAACAAAATCGATAGCCAAGCCAACGAAGTCTTAAACATGTATGGTACCACTCTAAATTGGGAGGAAATAAAAAATAATCTCATTTTACATTATTCAGACAAACGAAACGAAACATCCTTAATAAGAGACCTTCATCTGCTTAAACAGGGAAATAAATCTATAGAAGAATTTCATTCTGAGGTTGTCGAACTTCAAGCAGCTCTCAATAATAATGTGCTTATTCATGATACCATTCAAAGTGTAATATTAGCAAAAAGACAACTCTTTCATGAAATGTGTCTTAACTCATCTCTAGCTGGACTAAAAGAACCCCTTGGTTCAAATATTAGAGCCATGAAGCCAGAATCACTAGCTACAGCACTAGCATATTGCATACAAGAACAAAATATGTTCTATATGAAACACGAGTACAGAACGCAAAATAAAATTCCATATCCATATAATTACCTTCAAAATAATAAATGCAACACTTTTTACAACACAAACCAACCTAGAAAAACAATGGAAAATCCTATAAATTTTCAACAAATTCGTAATTTACCCAACTTACCATACAAACAACAATTTCCTTACGTAAACCAAATGTCACCAAGACAATCTTATCCCTTCTCACAACAAAAAATAAATCCAAACTTTCAAAATAACTTCAATTTAAACAATTTCCCAAAACCACAACAATTAATTTTAAAACTCAAAATAACCAAAACTTTGGTATGCAAACTCAACCACGTCCATTATCCAAACCAGAACCAATGGAACTGGGTTCGAATCAAACAAAATTGAGACAATCGACAAATTATAGGCCCACAAACATGACAAATCAAAGCAGACGTAGTACTAACACTCGCAATTTTGAAGAAATGAATAACATTAACACTGAAACCCCAACTGACTACCAACCTCCTTCTTACGTACCTGACTTGACCTATTACACCTCTATTCAACAAGATACAGACCGATACGTAGACAACAACCAAAACCAAGACCAATACCAATACGAGGACCAAGACGAAAATCAAAATTTCACTGTCGAAGATCAACAAGCTTTTGAAGCAATGCGTGAGCTAGAAGAAGAGGAAAATTTTCATTTAACTGCCTCGAACAACCAGTTGGTTACCTAGACATAAATAAACACGGATTTATTTTACCCTATATCAACATCTCGTCGCCATTTGGCCGCCCTCTAAAAATTCTAATCGACACAGGAGCTTCTGCATCATTCATAAATCCCGAATTCACCACTACTTCATATGTTGAGAGTTGCCAACCAATCCAAATTTCCACTGTGTTTAATAATCGCAGATTAAACAAGAAAATATCAATTCCTATTTTCGAAGAGTTTAAAGCAACAGGCACAATGAAACTTCTTGTTTTCAAATTCCATAACTATTTCGATGGACTGTTAGGTCTTGATGTTCTTACTCAGATCGGAGCAAAAATCGACCTTAGTAATAAAACCCTAATAACAAAACATTCCACTATCCCACTTCTTTTCAAACCAAATTTTAGCTCCGGAAAAATTGCTATCCCTTCAAATACAAAGACAATAGTTAAAATCCCAGTTGATTACCAAAACGGAGACGTTTTTATAAGAAAAACTATTATCAAACCCGACCTTACGATTTCCGAAGGTATTTATACAGCTAAAGAATGGTTTTGCCAAGTAGAAGCCTATAATAGATCCACAAATGACCAAACCTTATTGATAGAACAACCACTCAAAGTAGAACCTTATTCCTCATGTACCTCTATTGAAATTAACAACTTCAACTTCAAATATAACATCTCTGATACACCCTGCGACATTAGTCAAGAAATTTCTACTTCACACCTCAACCAAGAAGAAAGAAAAGGTCTTTTTAAGACACTAAAAAATTTGATGATCTATTCTTCAAAGAAGGACACGATCTAAGCTTTACCAACAAAATAAAGCATGAGATTAAAACTACCAATGACTTACCTATTTACACAAAAACTTATCGTTATCCCTACTGCCACAAAAAAGAAATCCGTCAACAAATAGATAATATGCTCAAGCAAGGCATTATACGCGAAAGCTACTCACCATGGAGTTCACCCGTTTGGGTCGTCCCTAAAAAAAAGATTTAAGTGGAAAACAAAAATGGAGACTGGTAATAGATTATCGGAAAGTAAATGAGAAAACCGTTTCGGATCGATATCCCATTCCGAATATTAACGAAATCCTAGATAAATTAGGTAAATGCCTCTATTTCTCTACGTTAGACTTGGCAAGCGGTTTTCATCAGATCGAAATGGACCCCAAAAGCATTCCTAAAACAGCCTTCTCAGTCGATGGTGGACACTACGAATATTTGCGTATGCCCTTTGGACTAAAAAATGCTCCATCCACTTTCCAAAGAGTCATGGACAGCATACTCACAAGTTTGCGCCCGATGATGGACTGAGTCCGAAACGCGTCGCCTCCCAAAATTATAAATTATTTTTGTGAAAATTATTAAAAATAAAATCAAATTAAAAACAAAAATTTTTTGTATTTTAATATTATCAATACTCAAAGACCTTGTAGGGAAATATTGTCTCGTATACCTTGACGACATAATAATATATTCCACATCTCTTCAAGAACACCTCGAAAATTTAAATCAAGTTCTAAGTAAACTCAAGGAATCTAATCTAAAAATTCAACTAGGGAAATCAGATTTCCTCAAAAAGGAAACCGCGTTCCTAGGACACATTGTGTCAATAGATGGCGTCAAACCAAACCCCAAAAAAATTCATGTTATCCAACAATTTCCAATACCCAAAACTCAAAAAGATATCAAGTCATTCTTAGGCCTTCTTGGATATTATAGAAAGTTCATTAAGGACTTTGCAAAATTAGTAAAACCCTTAACAGTATGTTTAAAAAAAGATAGCAAAATAGAGATAACAGAAAACCATAAAAGAACCTTCGAAATGTGTAAACATATTCTATCAAATGATCCCATTTTACAATACCCCGATTTTTCAAAACCCTTCAATGTAACCACCGATGCAAGTAATTTTGCTATTGGCGCTGTCTTATCCCAAGGTCCCATAGGAAGTGATAAGCCCGTATGTTATGCCAGTAGAACTCTTTCATCTTCTGAAGTAAACTATTCGACTATAGAAAAAGAACTACTAGCTGTAGTCTGGGCACCAAATATTTTAGGCCCTACCTTTTCGGACAAAAATTCAAAATAATCACCGACCATAAACCTTTAGTTTGGATCATGAATTTGAAAGATCCGAACTCGAAACTCATAAGATGGAGACTGAAACTTGAAGAGTATGATTACGAAATCATACATAAAAATGGCAAAACAAACACTAATGCCGATGCCCTTAGTAGAGTCAAAATACAAAATCCTCAGAATATAGAAATTAACGTAAATGATTCTCTTTCTGTAGAAGGAACAAGTGGAACGACAATCCACTCAGCCTTAGAAGATCTAAATGACGGCATACGCATCGCCGAAAGACCCTTAA
This sequence comes from Syrphus vitripennis, assembly GCA_958431115.1. NCBI lineage: Eukaryota > Metazoa > Arthropoda > Insecta > Diptera > Syrphidae > Syrphus > Syrphus vitripennis. Next base: position 42,990,682 of record OY288110.1, on the reverse strand, counting down.
ATGAGTTTAGTCTTCAAACCATCTTAGAAATTAACAACAAAGCATCGCCAATTTTTAAAAATAAGCAAAGGAGAATTATCCGAGAACCACAATTTACAGAAAATATCATTATAGACATTTTTAAAAAGTTTTTATCACCCAACAAACTTAACGCAATCTACACAGATGATCAAACATTTCGCATAGTTCAATCCGTATATTCAAAATATTTTTCAGCTAATAACACATTTAAAATAATTCGCTGCAAAGAATTGCTTATTGATATTAGATTACCAGACGAGCAAGAACAATTTATTAAAAATTACCACAACAGCTTTAATCACAGAGGTATAGAAGAAACGCTACTACAGATAAAACGAAAATACTATTTCCCATACTTAAAAACCAAAATTACTGAAACCATTAACAATTGCGATACGTGCCAACTTCTTAAGTATGACATCAAACCCCAAAAGACAGAATTCCAAAAACCAGAAACGCCAATCAAACCACTAGACATTTTACACCTCGACATTTACACTATTAACAATAAAACTATCCTTACCATTTTAGATAAATTTTCAAAATTTGCTGCAGCCTATACATTACCTTCCAGAACGAGTATTCTCGTTGTTAAATCAATAAAACAATATATAAGCCTACACGGCATCCCAGCAAAAATTGTAACTGACCAAGGCTCGGAATTTACTTCCAACATATTAAAAGATCTCTGTAAAAAATATGACATAAAATTTCACATTACATCGTTTCAACAATCATCCAGTAACTCTCCCGTTGAACGTCTTCATTCAACCCTGACAGAAATCTATAGAATTATTTTAGCCATGTGTAAAGAAAAGAAAATACAAATTGACCACGAAGAAATTCTATTTGACACATTATTCACATATAATAACGCCATCCATTCAGCTACGAAATTTAATCCATTCGAACTCTTTTATGGAAGACCATATTCATTTATTAAAAACCTTTCTTTTAATGAGGAACATGACTATATATCTAAACTTACCCAATTTCAAGAAATATTTTTTCCAAAAATCAAAGAAAAATTAGAAAAAGACACAGGCAAAAGAATCGATAAACTTAATATTGATAGAAAAAAACCAGAGGATAGAAACATAGGAGAAAGTATATATAGAAAGGAATGTAGGAGAAACAAACTTACTCCCAGATTCTCCAAACATAAAGTAAGTAAGAATAACAAAATAACAATTGTCACAACAGGAAACAAAAAAATACATAAATGTAGAATAAGTAAGAAAAAGAAATATGTATACATAACATGTTCAGCAACAAACAAATTATTTTTAATAGGTTCTCAACAACTATAAACGGACAGACAATAGAAATTCAAGACATGAGCAGGAACCAAGGAATTATCGAACTTAAACTAGGACCAGCAAAAACTATCAGTGACTACAACCGACTCATACACATAATAGACCTAGACTTGTACAAAGGAAACATAAATAAAATTTCTGACTCATTGAACATTTTCGAAAAAGAATTCACACTCAAAGACACGACTAAAATCATTAGACTTAAACTAAAAGACTTAACTGACAAAATAGCGACTCTAACACCGAAATTGAGGAAAAAAAGAGGACTTATTAATGGATTAGGAACAGCTATCAAATTCATAACTGGAAACATGGACGCCTATGACGCGGAAAAGCTTAACCTTGAAATAGAATCCTTAAAAACCACTAATACCTACCAAAATCAAGCCGTAAGTAGTCAAGCAAAATTAAATTCACAGATGATAGAAAGATTTCATAACCTAACGGAACACATAAATAAACAACAAGATAAAATTCAAAATTTTTTGAACAATACAATCGAACAAACGAATAATAACCTTAGACGCAGCGAAAACTTCATACTACAAGCGCAATATCTGAATCAAGTTAGCTACAACATAGATCTGTTAACAAATCATATAAACAACATAGCCGAAGCTGTTATTCTAGCAAAACTTAACGTCATTCCTAAGTTCATACTAAACCTAGACGAACTTGAACAGATACAGAAACTTTTTGATGCACAGTCCTTTGACATATTATCAAACGAACATATCTACGAACTTCTTGAACTTCAAGCCTATTACTCAAATAATAAAATAATATTCAATGTCAAAATTCCAGTCTTCTTCCCCGACACCTATTCCCTTTCTCATATTATTCCTCTTCCCATTAACAAAAGTAAAGAAATTGTAACGAAACCATATATTGTAAGAAATAGTATCAATATTAAATATTACGAAGAATTGTGTCCCAAAATAAAAGGTATTTTTGTCTGTAAAAATTCAAATAATGTAGAAAAACTTAACGATTCTTTATGTATTGGCCGGTTACTGCAAAACCAAAGATCACATTGTACTCTCAGCGAGCTTGGAAGAACAGAGAACATCATACAGCAACCGGAGCCAAACCATTTAAATCTTATTAATGTACCTCTAACTACCATTAAATCTACTTGCAGCAACATTACATACACCGTAAAAGGAACTGCACTTTTACGATATAAAAACTGTTCCGTCAACATCAACAATATTATATACAACGATAACCCAGCAACCTATCTGGATGAGATCCACATCATACCAGCAACCTCTGCCGAAATCAACTCAAACATAACCATCGAGAAGATCAGCCTAGAAAAGATCAAAGAATTCCAATTTGAAAACAAAGCTAACATCGAAGACATACAAAACATCATATTTTACTCCGATACAACAACCCTCATAACGGTACTCATTATCATCATCATCTTCTACGTGAGAAAGACTAAGAGAAGCCACAACTTTGTCGCTCGAATCCCATCAGATCCTTCTGGTCCATCGCTCCATTCCAAAGGGGAAGGAGTTACAAGTTCCACCCACCAGGTCACTAACCTTCCGGTGGCATTTCAACACCTTTAGTTATTATATTTTAAAATGTATAAATTCCTAGAATAAGTTCTTCAATAATTTTGTTATATTTGCAATTCGTAGAATTGACTTTCAAGTAATATTTAATAATGAAATTGTCAGCAAATCTTTGTTCCCATAAAATTAAATAAATCAACATATTGTTTCTCAGAATAATGCATCAGCAGAAAATTATAAATTTGTAAACGATAGAATAAGAAAATTATTTGAAAATAAAAAGTATTGTTAGTTCTGACACCAAACCGATAAGACGTTGTTTTTTTTATCGCAAACGCTCACCCCACGACCATAACTCGCGTCACTCTTGTGAAGAAACAATTGGGAATATTTTATTTATATTAAATAATTTCAACTAGGTCACAATTGGTCATTAAATATTTTTCGATTGGGAAATATTTTCAATTGGGAATTATGAAACTATCGGTTGCTGGTTGGAAAAGTGTGTTTGTATTGGGATAGAATATGTAAAATAGAAAAGTATAAAAGGGCAGAAATATTTAAATTTGACACAGAACAATCTTGATAATACTAGAACCAATACTTACTTGATCGCAGCCCAGCTACAGACAGCGGATCATTTAAGCCATTACAAAACACCTAATATTAAAAGTCTTTCTTTTTAAAAAAATAAAAACCACTTCTTACTTGATCGCAGCCCAGCTATATACAGCGGATCATTTAAGTCTTATAAAAAATATTAAAAGTCTTTTTATTTCTGTCCGCTTTTGAGCTCTTCTCCCAGAAGGAAAGCACGGCTCAAAGGTGTCATTACTCGTGTAAAAACTTCCATAACGAGAAAAACCAATAGTTTTCATATTTCACAGCTAAGTTTTGGCTCATATTCCACAAAAATTAACTTAAATTGATGTTATTTAGGTTAACGCGTTATCGTAGAAAACTTTTCAATTGTTATTCCATGATATTTTAAGACAAAAATTGCAATTTTTTCAAAAGAAAAATATACTTTAATTACGTTATTAAACCAAAACAGTAATGTCAAATTGGAAATTCTAGTACAGGGACAGATAAGTTTTTGTTGGTGATGGCAAGGCGCTAAGAAACGTTAAGCGCCTGTAGTCCTAAGTTATTTTTCCACGTTTTAGTTTTAGAAAAACACTACGTATTTTCAATAGAAAATATGTTTAACTTATTTCTGCTGCTGTCCCGTCTATTGTGTCGGTTTTTATCTTCATCAGGAAGTACTTTTGTCCACTTGTGATGATTTTGTTTCAGTAAAAAAAGCTCAAAGAACTACTTTAATATTTTTCCAAATTTCCGAAAGATGATTGGAAAGCACAAAAAGGGATGGAAATCCTTAAGTTGGATGAAATCACGAATTCATACTATGCCTGTTCAAGACTAAGTAAGTTAAGGTAAATATTTTAGAAAAATTAACGAAAAAGTATAGTTCTAATTATTTGATACGTATTTGACTAAGGAAAACATCTGTGGTACTGATTTTTTTCTTTAAAATTATACATAAAACTAAAAACTTTATTTTCATTTTTCCATTTAAGATTTTCTGGTTCCTGTAAGAGGTAAGTTTAATTTTATTACTTGAAGTGTGCTTTGTTCGATATTATAACCCAGTCAATACAAATTTAATTATAAGGTTGAAAACTATGAAAGTAAATTCAAAAATTAAATGAATGAAAAATTTAAGTAATTAAACAAGCAAAAAATCTTAGTCTATGGCTCTATTATAATTGAAAGGCATACAATGCTAATATTTGAAGTAAAAAGAAATAGTTATTTTAATGGCAAAAGGCAAAGTTTGACAATTGGGCAATTAATTTCGTCGTTTTGAGTTCTTAACGTCTCAACTCTTACTCTACCGTCGCGTCGGCGAAGGGGTGAACACTGATAACACGCCCTAATCGCCATTCTATAAAAAGAAAATTTTAATAATTAATCACGACTAAATCATCTATTTTCATGTTTTCTCGGGGCGATTGCCATTTTTGACGTTGATGAAGCTCATTCAGATATTCATCATTCCAGCGGCGACAGAATTGCTATTGTAGGTATCGAACTTTTTTCCCGCCGATTAATTAAGGACAAATTGGCATCGATCAAGTTTGGTTCAGAAAATGATAGGAGGAAACTTCAACGTAAAAAATGACTTATTGAATTATTATTATTATTATTATTATTATTATTATTATTATTATTATTATTATTATTATTATTATTATTATTATTATTATTATTATTATTATTATTATTATTATTATTATTATTATTATTATTATTATTATTATTATTATTATTATTATTATTATTATTATTATTATTATTATTATTATTATTATTATTATTATTATTATTATTATTATTATTATTATTATTATTATTATTATTATTATTATTATTATTATTATTATTATTATTATTATTATTATTATTATTATTATTATTATTATTATTATTATTATTATTATTATTATTATTATTATTATTATTATTATTATTATTATTATTATTATTATTATTATTATTATTATTATTATTCCCTGGGGGGTTTTGTTGCTTTCCCCTACAGGGCGCGTCCTCAGGTGGCGGATAGAGGAACGCTCGGCAGAGATGCAGGGTAAGTGGGAAATAAAATACCACTCGCGGACCAAAAAAGCAACTATGTGAAGGAACACAGAACATTAAACCAAATATGGATAGACAAGAGGAAAGGAGTAATTTTACGGTGCAGGGAGTCGGATACCCAGTACCGGCGTCTGTCAGGGGTGAGCGCGCGGGCCCCGGGACGTCGATATCCAGCGACCGCAACAACAACAACCTCGAAACCCCGGGAGTGGCACACTTGGCTCCTGCGGAATGCAATGCTACAAGTGAAACCAGGAGTAATCCCTTCCAGAGGTCCTCTAGGCTAAACAGGACACCACCGCCAGCAGCGAACACAACACCGTTGCCAGCGGGTAAACCGCCAGCCGCCCGAAATGTCTTTCAGGAAGCAAACAAGGAAGGTAAAACACCAAAAAATGTGAATAATGGAGAAGCTGCTGTTCATTCTCCCACAAAAATAGAAGAGGAGAAACAAAGCGACGTTTTTCACACGGAGATGGAAAAATGCCTCGACACTCTGAGGAAAATGAAAATAGCGTGTCTGAGACAGAAAAACATTAGCGTGGACATTAAAAACGGTATCGCTTATTTGGAGGAGTCTCTGGACAAAATTAAATGGTCTAAAAGACAAGAAAAAAAGACCAATGCTTGCTGTTCCGGTCCAAAGCCGTCTACCACGAGCACGGCAGTCTCAAACCAGATTGCGGAAGCCGAACAAAAGAAAGGGCCTAAAAACCCTTCGGAAACGGGAACCACCAAAAGACCACCGTCGAGTCCACTTCAAAAAGATCCCGACAAGAGAACGAGGAAGACCTCACAAGCCGCGAGGACGGAAGTCAGACAAGATAGGAGCGCACTGACCGACAAAATCAACCCCGGAGAAGAGAGCTACGCTCAAGCTTTGAGAAAGGAGAAGGAGACGGTTGGGACAGACCAAAAGAGTAAAGCCCGAGGAAAACGTAAAGAAGGCCCAAAAGGAAAGAAAAAGAAGAAGTCTGAAAAACACGACCGACGGAGAGCTCGACCTGAAGCTATCCTAATCAAGCCGAAGGGAACGGAGAAATTCACCGATATTTTGAGGGAAATCCGAAGCAAAGTAAATCCAGACGACACCGCAACCGTTGTCAAAAATGTTCGGCAAACAAAATCCGGACATGTGCTTTTGGAACTCGGAGCAAAAAGCAAAGACAAAAAAGCCTTTGGTGAATCCCTTAAGTCCATACTAGGAGATAAGGCAACGATCCAAAACCTAGAACCGAAAGTGGCCATCGAAATTAGGGATCTGGACGAGCTGACAACTGTGGAGGAAGTCGAGGAAGCTGTTAAGAAGAAACTCACCGATGTTACAACAGATATCCAGGTAGCGATCACCGGCAAAAACATAAGCTCGTTGAAGATGGCCATTGTCCAAATAAGCGCAAGAGCAGCCATCGATATGCTGAAGTCCCCCAAGATAAAAATTGGATTGGTTCAATGTCGAATCCGCAGACGAGTTGAAGTTAAAAGATGCTTCAAATGCTTCGGATATGGCCATACTCAATCGTCTTGCACCAGCATGGACAGAAAGGGCCAAGGACTCTGCATCAACTGTGGAGAGAAAGGACACAAGAAGAAGGAGTGTAAAAATCCGCCGAAATGTTGCCTCTGCGCTGATTTGGAAACAACACCACCTCTGAATCACGTGCCAGGTACAGGAAAGTGCCAAGTGTTCAGGGAAGCACTTGAACAGGCGAAAAAGGCCTCCTCAAAATGACGAAAATTCTCCAGGCGAACGTCCACAGGAGCGTTGCTGCAGACAACCTCCTGACAAAACTTGTCGCAGAACTGCGAGCTGAAATTATCATCGTAAGCGAGCAATACCGCGATAAGGATGGACAAAATTGGATATCGGATCTGCTAAAAACTGCGGCAGTGTGGATCCCTGACACAAGGAATTTCCTCATAGAGAGAAAAGGAGCAGAAAGAGGCTTCGCTTGGGTTAAAAGCGGAAGGCTGACAATAGTTAGCGTATACCTCACTCCTAACGAAAGAATCGAAGAGTTCCGCACAAAACTGGAAGACTTGGAAGATTTTTTAAATCAAACCGGGGGAGATATCCTAGTGGCTGGAGACTTCAACGCCAGGGGACAGGAGTGGGGTATGCCAACTACAGACTCTCGAGGAAGGCAAATACTCGAGATGGCCGCGAGACGTGGACTATGCGTTGCTAACATAGGAGATACCCCCACTTTCAGGAGCCCAGGACACAGGGGCACTATTCCAGATGTTACCTTTGCGACGGACACCGCATTCGCAAAAATCAAGAACTGGAGAGTTATCGAAGACTATACAGGCAGCGACCACCAGTACATCGTTTTTGACCTGGAGGATAACCAGCGAGCCCTAAACCTTCGTCACCAACCAAGGGCTCCAAGGTGGAACTTAAAAAGGCTTAACGCGGATATCTTTAAGGGAGTTATGGAGGAAGGGGCAGATGCTGTGCTCCAAGTTCAAGGTCCTGCCGAAAAGAAAGCTGAAGCCACGATGCAACTAATTCGGCTCGCCTGCGATTCCTCAATGCCCCGAAGAAGCGGTGCCAACAGAAACAGAGATCCAGTGTATTGGTGGACAGAAGAGATAGCTGTTCTACGTCGGAGATGTCTACAACTTCGTCGTATAGTCACCAGGTGTAGAAGAAGATCAAATGCTGAGAATACAGAGGACGTCCTAGTGGAGTTCAGAACCAAGAGATCCGAGCTCAAGAGGGCCATCAATTCGAGCAAGAGACAGAAATGGGAGGATCTCCGCCGCGACGTCAACAATGATCCCTGGGGACTAGGATACAAGATTGTGACGCGGAAACTCGGAGCTCAGAAAGCACAGCCTGTCCTTAGCGAAGAAAAAATGGAGCGCATCGTGGAAACACTATTCCCAGCTCATCCTGTCAGGCCACCTGACAACATACCGGTCCAAAGACAGGACATCCCAGCTTTTAGCGAGGAGGAGTTGAGCATAGCTGTGCAGTCCCTACAAAATGGAAAAGCACCTGGTCCCGACGGCATCCCTGCAGAGGTACTAAAAGTGACCGCCCAAACATGTCCCTACTTGCTGCTGAACATGTTTAACAGCTTCTTGGAGGAAGGCGTCTTTCCCAAAAGCTGGAAAAAACAACGGCTGGTGCTCATCAGCAAAGGAAAAGGAGACCCAGATACCCCATCCGCATACAGGCCCCTATGCATGCTAGACACCGCGGGAAAGCTCTTGGAGAAGCTGTTGAAACCCAGACTTACAGCGGCAGTAGAAGCATCGGGCGATCTATCAGAGAGGCAGTACGGTTTTCGGAGAGGCCGCTCTACTATCGGAGCAATACAAGAAGTAGTGCACGCCACCCAAATCGCCCAACAAGGAAACCACTACTCGAAGAAGATCGTCTTGTTGGCAACGCTGGACGTAAGAAACGCCTTCAACTCGGCCAGGTGGAGCGATATACTGGATGCGCTCGAACGGAGATTTCATACTCCAGCATATCTGCTACGGATGGTGAAGGACTATCTCAGGGACCGAGAACTGCTTTATGAGACCACAGAAGGCCCGCGAAGGAAGGAAGTCACATGTGGTGCAGCGCAGGGATCAATCTTAGGACCAGACCTCTGGAACATCTCCTACGATGACATCCTTCGCATGGAGATGCCCGACGATGCCTTTCTGGTCGGGTATGCTGACGACATCGCCGCGGTGATTACGTCACGAGACACCGATAGCGCGCAAAGAAAGTTGAACCAGGTCATGCGACGAGCAAACTCGTGGATGATAGAGCATGGTCTTAGCTTAGCCACGGAGAAAACTGAGATAGTCCTTTTGACGAGGAAGAGGATCCCCACACAAATCGACTTCCAAATTGGGGCTGAAGTGATAAGAAGCAGTGCGGCGGTGAAGTACTTGGGATTGAGACTCGACACAAAGCTGACCTACTGGCAACAAATAAAGGCAGCATCGGAAAGAGCCTCAAAAACAACTACATCACTAAGCAGACTGATGGCGAATGTGGGCGGACCAACGGCCAGTAAACGGAAGTTACTGATGGCGACAACACATTCCATCCTTCTTTACGGTAGCGAAATTTGGGCAGATGCACTTAAGCAGGAGAAGTACCGGAAACAGATGGCGGCAGTTCAGAGATGCGCAGCACTACGTGTCGCCAGCTCTTACCGAACGGTGTCGGAACCAGCCGTCCTTGTAGTCGCTGGAGTGACCCCTATCGATCTCCTAGCGATGGAAAGGAAGTACGTCTACGACAAGAAGACGGAAATAGGAGGGGAAGCGGCACTAGAGGAGGCTAAGCAGCTGACAAAACGGAAGTGGCAAGAGCGCTGGAGCGCTGAAAGCAGAGGTCGATGGACAGCTAGGCTGATCAGGAATGTGGCTGACTGGAAGGACCGGAAACACGGTGAGGTAAACTATTACGTCACCCAGTTACTCACCGGACACGGATACTTCAACGCCTTTCTCCACAGGATGGGCAAAATGAGTAGCCCAGCCTGCCAGTACGGGGATTCTCAAGAAGACGATGCACAACATACCTTCTTCACCTGCAGTAGATGGACAGCACAAAGAGAAGAACTGGAGAGAAACATTGGCACCATCACTCCAGAGAATGTAGTCGATAAGATGCTAACTAGCGAACATAATTGGAATGTCATCTGTGCAAACACCAGCCAGCTCCTCAAAATCAAGAAAAGGGAAGAAGAACAGTTCCGCGTTCCTAACCTATCCTAAATCAACCTATTAACCTACTAAATTAACCAAACCAACTTCAACTAACGCAACCTAACATACATAACCAAAAACTAATTTAAACTAACATAACCTAACTAATAAAACCTAACCCTTACCTACCTAACCTAACCCACCCTAACCTAGGAACGAAGGAAAGAGAGGAAGAAAAGATCCTGATAGAAGATGTGAGCCCAGAACGGGCGGTACAAAAGGACCCCTCCCTTGAAGAAATGCAACCCGTAGTCCCGAGGGGGGTGATCTTCGAGACACTTTTGGAGGTTTAGCCGGTATGCCATTATAAGGTTTTAACATTTTTTTCCTTGGTGAGTCCGGCACACGGAGAGGTAGGGATACTTCTTTATGGTGCATAACGCATTCCTCCACAAGTAAAGTAAAAAAAAAAAAAAAAAATTATTATTATTATTATTATTATTATTATTATTATTATTATTATTATTATTATTATTATTATTATTATTATTATTATTATTATTATTATTATTATTATTATTATTATTATTATTATTATTATTATTATTATTATTATTATTATTATTATTATTATTATTATTATTATTATTATTATTATTATTATTATTATTATTATTATTATTATTATTATTATTATTATTATTATTATTATTATTATTATTATTATTATTATTATTATTATTATTATTATTATTATTATTATTATTATTATTATTATTATTATTATTATTATTATTATTATTATTATTATTATTATTATTATTATTATTATTATTATTATTATTATTATTATTATTATTATTATTATTATTATTATTATCATTATTATTATTATTATTATTATTATTATTATTATTATTATTATTATTATTATTATTATTATTATTATTATTATTACTATCATTATTATTATTATTATTATTATTATTATTATTATTATTATTATTATTATTATTATTATTATTATTATTATTATTATTATTATTATTATTATTATTATTATTATTATTATTATTATTATTATTATTATTATTATTATTATTATTATTATTATCATTATTATTATTATTATTATTATTATTATTATTATTATTATTATTATTATTATTATTATTATTATTATTATTATTATTATTATTATTATTATTATTATTATTATTATTATTATTATTATTATTATTATTATTATTATTATTATTATTATTATTATTATTATTATTATTATTATTATTATTATTATTATTATTATTATTATTATTATTATTATTATTATTATTATTATTATTATTATTATTATTATTATTATTATTATTATTATTATTATTATTATTATTATTATTATTATTATTATTATTATTATTATTATTATTATTATTATTATTATTATTATTATTATTATTATTATTATTATTATTATTATTATTATTATTATTATTATTATTATTATTATTATTATTATTATTATTATTATTATTATTATTATTATTATTATTATTATTATTATTATTATTATTATCATTATTATTATTATTATTATTATTATTATTATTATTATTATTATTATTATGATTATTATTATTATTATTATTATTATTATTATTATTATTATTATTATTATTATTATTATTATTATTATTATTATTATTATTATTATTATTATTATTATTATTATTATTATTATTATTATTATTACTATTATTATTATTATTATTATTATTATTATTATTATTATTATTATTATTATTATTATTATTATTATTATTATTATTATTATTATTATTATTATTATTATTATTATTATTATTATTATTATTATTATTATTATTATTATTATTATTATTATTATTATTATTATTATTATTATTATTATTATTATTATTATTATTATTATTATTATTATTATTATTATTATTATTATTATTATTATTATTATTATTATTATTATTATTATTATTATTATTATTATTATTATTATTATTATTATTATTATTATTATTATTATTATTATTATTATTATTATTATTATTATTATTATTATTATTATTATTATTATTATTATTATTATTATTATTATTATTATTATTATTATTATTATTATTATTATTATTATTATTATTATTATTATTATTATTATTATTATTATTATTATTATTATTATTATTATTATTATTATTATTATTATTATTATTATTATTATTATTATTATTATTATTATTATTATTATTATTATTATTATTATTATTATTATTATTATTATTATTATTATTATTATTATTATTATTATTATTATTATTATTATTATTATTATTATTATTA